>PKRV01001832.1:866929-911500 GCA_003709505.1 Hyphantria cunea | reverse complement strand
GCTCAGCGTGCAATGGAGAGGTATATGCTCGGCGTTTCTCGAAGGGATCGCATTAGAAGCGAGGTGATCCGACAAAGAACCAGGGTCATCGACGTAGCCCACAGGATTAGCAAGCTGAAGTGGCAGTGGGCTGGCCACATTTGCCGAAGAACCGATAACCGTTGGGGTAAACGAGTTCTTGAGTGGAGACCGCGTCTCGGCAAACGTAGTGCAGGACGTCCACAAGCCAGGTGGAGCGATGATTCGCGCAAGACGGCCGGCAGGAGCTGGATGCGAGAAGCCATAGATCGAGCTAAGTGGCGTGAAATTGGAAGGGCCTATGTCCAGCAGTGGACTGCGATAGCCTGATGATGAAAATTAATAAAAAAATTGAATACAAGACAGGATGCAAAATGGAATGCGTGCGTGGGTCAATTTTGCATCTTATTTAATTTGTTTTGTTACTGCAACTATGTATTATAGAACAAAATAACCTAAAATTTTGTGTTTAACTACATTAATAAATAAAATAGCCTTTTATACCTGATAAAACATAATCATTATACTTGTCTATGTTCGGTAGAAGTTATTATAAACAGAAATATATGTTTATTTTTTTAATAAATCACCTTCAACTAAACATTCCATAAATATTAATACAACAGCAGTACTAACCCTCTTGGTATTAATCTCGTCACATGCACCTTGTTATTTTCTCGTAAAATATCACTTTCCATATTTCACTAGTAGAATATTGCAATATCGTGGGCCGTCGTCCCAATAAACATTTTTTTCGTCACATGAAAATGATCGACCATTGGGCCATTGGGCGGTAATGCCACGGGGAACCCGAGCTGATGAGTTTTTTTTTTCTCACACTAACCGCCAACATGATTGGCGCCCTTATTAAGCCTTATTATGCCTCTCGCACTGATATGCTGCACTTTTAAAACCTATTCTGTTTACTGCTATAAATGATGTTACTCATTGTATTTTATTACTATTTTCTTNATTTTTTTAGCCTAGTTACATTCTTATTTATCCTATTGTATTATTTTTCTTATTCTATTGTATTACTTAATTGTTATTTATTGTTACTATTCATTGATGAAATGTGCATAATGGGCTTGGGACAGTACAATAGGGTTCCTAACAAATCAGGTACAATATCGGATTTGGTTCTCTCGAATGACCTAGTTCGTGTTTCTTACAAGAAGAACATTCTGACCCCTTAATTATCGTAGACTCCCATCGCCCAGCCTTACTAATCAATATTAGATTATTAGACATACCCACTTTAAAATATGCACCTCGAGTCAAATACTTCTACAGTGAGGGTGATTTCCAATCCTTAAATAAAGAAAATTAATGCCATCGATTGGAAATGTGATTTCTCCTCTCGTTCAGTGGACAACTCAGTGGATTATTTCATTGAAACTATTACTAAACTCCTAAATAAATAGGAACCACATAAACTCCAACGTAAGGGTAAGTATCCAATATGGTACAATTCTGCATTAATAAGAGTGCTTAAGGATAAATATAAATATATGAAAAGGTTTAGTAATTACGGTAATTTGGCCGATAATAATTTGGTAAAATACTTTTAAATTATTGCGTGAGAGGACTAAATCAATGGAACCTATTTGTGACACTAATTACATTAAAAATACTGAATCATGTATAAAGAGTAATAGTATCTTAGTTAAACAATATGTACTACAGACATTCAGTCTTAACTTCCCAAAATTATTGAAAACTAATAATTTGAGGGAAGTTATAAGAAATAGAATATACAGTGTAACTTCAGGATCATATTGAGTAACCTTCCAAATAAGGTTACAGTACCCCATTGTAGGGCCAAAAAAAATACGAACAGCATCCACAACCGAACTAGGTATGACCTGTATTTTAGCATGTGGCGCCACTCCCCTTAGAATTTATTTCAAGACTAGTCTATTAATTTTAGGGCAAATAATATTCTAAAACAAGATTTTACAAGGTAAATTTGTGTAAGTGATCCTCTCTTTGTGGTTTGTGAAAGTGNAACAATGGTTTTTTTCCAAAACACTGTATTAATGATGATGTATAATAATAATATGTTTATTTTTTCTCACTGATATCCTATAACTATGATTTACAATTTTTGTGGAAGTCAAGAGGCCAAACTAGTATAAAATCCTGTGCTATGGATTCCGGGCTCATTTTTTTCCTATATATATAGCAATAAAAAAACTTGTAGTCAAAATAAATTCAGTTTATAAATAATCTTATCGTTTACAATATTAGCAATCTTAAATTTACAAATATATTTACTAAAACCATGGACTCATTTCGATCTTCACACTATGCTAACAATAACTATAGCTATCTTCCCTTTCTGAAAAAATCCAAACAATAATCGAATCTAATTCCCCAACTCTCATCAGCGCTGTCACGGAAACTGTTTGTACAGGATGTCTCATGTCGAATCTATACTTGTGATTATAGCTTTTGGACTTGGTTGAGTATATCGCTGAATATTCATTGACGATCCCTTTAATCCTTAAAACGCGGTCTAAATGACTTCTTTCCGCTACGGCCTTTTGTTCAAACTCCACATAAATGGCTGGGTTTTCCAGTTGGTACACGTTTTCAGAAAGTGCATAAGTAATAGTGTGACTTGTTACAATTTCACGTGTTGATACTTGAACTACTGCTGATACTTGAACGTAATTGTAAAATAACTTGATGCTGTATGGGAACATACAGCATCAAGTTATGGAATTATACTCATTTGGGAGCTATTTATGTAACAAATAATTGAGTTGTAGTTTTATCTTTGCAAACTTTAAGACTCATTCATGCGGCGGTTCTAGAGCCAAATTTGCCCAGTCTCATTCGAGTTTCCTGGTGTACGTTTGGTTGTTGTACTCCTCAGGATGTTGTTGCACTTGCACGTTTTCCTGTTGACTTTGTTGACTTTGATATTCATTGTACCTATAGGCAGCGTCTTGATACGTATTTTCGAATACTTGCGGGCCTTGTTGTGCTACTTGTGGCATGTTTACAGCTGCTACTGGAATTGGATGGAATGGAATGTCATTATTCATTTCCGGCTTATATTGCATATACATATCCTCTTGACAGTAGCCATTGTTTAGGAAACTTTGATGTTGCTCCTTCATTCTTACATTATTTTCCTGTTGACTTTGTTGACTTTGATATTCATTGCAAATATAGGCAGAGTCTTGATATTTGTGATCGTATAATTGACGGTCTTGTGGTACTGCTTGTGGCATGTTTACAGCT
The DNA here is from genome assembly GCA_003709505.1 of Hyphantria cunea. NCBI lineage: Eukaryota > Metazoa > Arthropoda > Insecta > Lepidoptera > Erebidae > Hyphantria > Hyphantria cunea. The sequence goes on along the minus strand of PKRV01001832.1, from coordinate 908,230 downwards.
GATAATGGAATTGGATGGAATGGAATGACATTAGGTATTTCTGGTGTATATTGCATATACATATCCTTTTTATTATAGCCATTGTTTAGGATACTTTTATGTTGCTCCATAATTCTTGTATTATTGTTACTTGAATCTGGAGTTGGCTGCATTACATACGCCTCTTTAAAGTCTTCGCCAATACTTTTTTTCTGTTTCATTCGGCGGTTTTGAAACCAAATTTTTATATTCCTCTCATTTAAACATAATTCGTTTGCAAGCTCAAGTCTCCTAGAGCGATCCAAGTACCGAATTCTAGCATATACTTCTTCTAATTTTAAAATTTGCGAAGTGGTGTAAGCAGTCCTGTTCCTTTTTTCTTTCCTTATCCCGTCGGATGTTTTATGTGTATTTCGTATCGGATGGTTTTGTGCTTGTTGACTAATACAGCTAGTACCATTGATATTTTGACTATGTGGAACAGGAATAGCAGTAGGTTCATTATTTATTACATTAATTGCTGTATAGTCGTCGGCAATCGTTGGCGTTGAATAATGTAAGCCCTGTGCAATATTGGGTACTCCGTTAGTATTGTTGGTGTGGTGCTGGATATTGTTTACTGGCATTGTTATAGATGACACTGGTGCGTTACTCATTGGCGATGGTGTGATGCTTGGAATAAGTAAATCATAAAAAGAGTCGCACTAGAACAAAAAAAATAATGAGTAAATCTACTTTTACACAAAATTAAATCTATATTACTCTTCATCGCATAAAGGGACAAATCAATACACCGCTAATTTGATGTTAAATGACTGCCACTACCCATGGACATCGACAAGTCATAACTGTGATGTAAAATTGTTCTTCGACAAAGAGACCAGATAACAAATTCTTATATTAGGTGACTGAGGCAGAGTAACAAATATACTAAAAAGAACGTTAAAAATAGATATAAAGTTAATTACCAATGACTCCAAAACGTTCTCCTGACAGATTGGCTGTTGTTGATTCCGAGAACTACAACTCGCGTTCGTGGAGTCAGAGTTTGGTGACGATAATTGACCCGATGTATTCGAAAACATATTGATAACTTATTGGTAGACGTCCAACTTGAAGCGTTCAATTTGAAAGTTGCAGTAAGAATGACAAATTTTGCCATTTCTTTCATATTTATAAAGCTTGGTGATTAGTTAACTAGTTTAAATTTAGATTCAACAATAACAGATTTGTTGTGCATAATTAGGCTGTGCTAGTTAGTTAAATAGTTAGGAGCAATATCACATTCTGTACTCAAACATAACCAGGTATTTCGAAATCATCCCATCATTTCATTCAATAATCATATTGCAATTAAGGAATAATTGGTATTTTTACTCCCGACAGGTATCGCCTAATGGCATCATCAAAAATTAAATAAAATAATATATATTAGTTTTGTATTTTAGTTTTATTTATCTGAGATAACTATTGTAGGTTGCAGAAACATGATTTTTAAAGGATACGTAGGAAAAAACTAGCGCATTAGGTATTTACATAACTTTGTTTATATTTTGCTTTCCTTTTAATGAGTCGCTGTTGCTAATTAGACTTTGATGTGTACTTTAGATATTATAGAAGACAATTATTGAACTGATAATCTTAATAGTTATGTAAACAACCAAAGCTTATTCAGAGGAGCTTGTCGTTAAAAACATCACGCCCGTCGAGAGCTGTAAAATTATATTTTATATATTTTTTATATTACTGCGCGACTCTACTACCTTGTTAATCGCTCGACTAGGGCGGCCTTTCCCAGAAGATGAGATGCAGCCTGGTAACAGAAAGACGGACAATGGTGTCTTGATAATAGGGTTCCATTTTCCTCAATTCTGTACGAAATCTTGAAGCAGTAGATATTTACACAAGTTGAAATTTTGACTGTTACCTTGCCTTCGTTGTAGTAATTTTCCAATTCATTTCAGTGTGTAGTACAATTAAGTTAATACGAATTATGTTTCAATTAAAGTAAAAGCTATTTAAGTAACGAAAAATTACCTATAGACTTTAAAAAAAAAGCTGAACACAACTAATTTAGTCACCTACTTTAATAAAGTCTAAAACTACAGATTTATTTATTGTAAACCAACAGCGTATTTAAGGATGTTTTTCTTAAAGGATGTCGATTTTGCGAATATATATGAAATTTCGGTTTTCACCACGATCTTTTGTTGTATAAAATACCTAAAAAGAAAAGCTAAATAACATATTAATATGATTTTATAAGCTTTAAATCTACAACAGTACACTTAAAATCTAGAAAGCGCCATCTATTAGAGTACATAGCTATTACAAACGAACCCGTAAAGCCATCTTCCTTTTGGGTTATGATGTCGAACCACATCGACTGGACGCCGGACTCTGAAATAAAATCAAGCTATTACTACATTAATAATATATTACGATTTTGGGAAAAATAAAAACATTTACTTATTTCTTACTTATTACAGTCACCTACACAGTTTTTAAATAATTTTGTAACAATAAACCGCCCGACCGCAACTGAGTAATCATTTGCTTCAAGCAGGGTACAGATGGCGTAGCAAGTATGGTTTTGTAAAATTGGAGCAGAAACTTTATAAAACCGGAACCTGTTATGTTAAGCCTTTAAGATATTTAACTGGATGTTAACCGTAAAACTAATACAGATGTTAACGAAAAACTCATTTCATCCTATTAATATTATAAACGCGAAAAGTTTGAATGCATGGCTGTTTGTTGCTCTTTCACATAAAAACTACTAAACGGATTTGGATCAAACTTTATAGTAATATAGCTGATACATCAGAATAACACATAGGCTATTATTTGCCGTGATAATCGACATATACGCGGACGGAGCCGCGGGCAGAAACTAGTACCTTTTATAAAAATTAATTAAATAATGAAACACAACACTGTTCAATAAAGCTATTTTACATAGGTTATTCAGAAATAAAATAAAGAGACATATTTGTATCTATTTGTAATCGAAAAATTAAATTAAATAGGTAGTTGTAACCTGTGATATAGCTGAACCGATAAAGCTAGACTTAGATAGCTGTATTAACTTTAGTAATGTACCAAACCGTGAGCGAGCCTAGTTTGTAATTCATTATTATTTATAATGGCCATACTTGTTTACCTTGTTACTAAGTCTTTAAAGTTGTTACTCAGTTAAGCTTTGTATTTTGTTATCAATAATTATAAAACAACACACAAAAGTCGGCTACAAACAAAAAACATTCAAGTTTAGCTAATAAATTCGTGTTGAGCATGTTATTACGTAGTCTCATGTAAGTGGCTATTGATTGTTTAGGCTGAGCGAACATACGACGAGAGTTATAGTACTCTCAGCCAATATGGAACATATTGTTTAAATAACAGGTGAAATCCCCAATGAAGTACCCATAGGTATTATTTTAAAAGGTTCTCAATAGCATACTCTTTAAAATTACCAAAGTTATAATTTTTTTTGTTCGTTTAATAACTTCCATTATAATATACATAATAACATAAACATACATGAAACGAACACAAAGCACACTCAGACGAAGAACAATAATTTGTGAATCGCATAAAGTTTCAACCTACAGCCCTTTGCGTAGTAGAAGGCGGCGTGGCGACCGCTTAAACCACTTGTCTAACCGTGTTATAAGTTCTGTTTAGAAATTTNCAAGTTTATTTTTTGCTTTATTTTTAGGCTGAGCGAACATACGACGAGAGTTATAGTACTCTCAGCCAATATGGAACATATTGTTTAAATAACAGGTGAAATCCCCAATGAAGTACCCATAGGTATTATTTTAAAAGGTTCTCAATAGCATACTCTTTAAAATTACCAAAGTTATAATTTTTTTTGTTCGTTTAATAACTTCCATTATAATATACATAATAACATAAACATACATGAAACGAACACAAAGCACACTCAGACGAAGAACAATAATTTGTGAATCGCATAAAGTTTCAACCTACAGCCCTTTGCGTAGTAGAAAGCGGCGTGGCGACCGCTTAAACCACTTGTCTAACCGTGTTATAAGTTCTGTTTAGAAATGTGCAAAGAAAGCATCCTTAGCGAGCTATAACATCATAATGATGTTCTAAGATAAGATAAAAGTATGATAGTATGAGAGCCATACTCCGCCACGAAAGGTCCCTTTCAGCCTCACATAAAACAGGTTTTCACCTACTGTTTAAGATTACCAGACCTCTTCTTCCCCTGACTCTAGGAGAAGGGTCTCCTAAGTAACGTACTTATGACTGTTAAAACTACAAAATCTAAAACACATAATGTAAATCCTCCTCTGTATATAGATTTGCCGATATTCACTTACATATAAAGGCGAAATAGTCATATCTGCATATGAACATAAGAATCGTCACAACTCTTGACGAATGTAGAATATTTCGCCAAAGTACTTTTACTGTGGCCTGTGCTTGAGTTTGCTTATATTGAATAAACGTGAGTCGAATAGACAACTAGGGTTGTCACGTCGATTATTTATTTATATATTTTATTTTCTAAGNTTTCTAACAAAGATTAAGATTTATTTACATTAAGTGCCAATCCTAATTTCACATATATATATAAATATATACGAACCTGACATACTAACGGATTTTAACAGTTTTGATTTTTAACTAGAATGAACAAATGCAAAAAAGTTAGTTAACAAAGTACGTTACATTTATAGATTATATTGCCAATTTATTTCATTAAAAATATACAAGTTTGGTTATTACAATTCAAAAATATTGTAAAGGATCTAAAACTGGTTTATAAATAAAATGGCGCCAACGGAAACATGATTGGAGGCGGAGTCTTTAACAAAAGAATGAAAAGAGTCGGCGAGATCTGTCATGTCAATCACGGGGATTAGTCTTTTGCTGTCTTTTGGTGTGGGTAGAAATTATTATATTCTAATATGTATCTCTGAATCTACGAACTCTTATTTCTGTTAACTATGCAATTGATAACGCAATGTAAAAAGCAAATAAAGAAAAGGACTATCATAAAGTTGTTATGCTAGCTTAGTCTTTATTTTCTTGTTTTTTTGGAGGAGCAGTTGCAGTTTTTTATTTTATGTTTCTTTATTATCTTGTTAAGCCTATTTCATAAAATAAAATAAAAATATTAAGTCGGCCGTAGGGTGGGCTTGAAGATCTGTCACACGGGCTTTGAGCCTAGTATGGACTCCAGCTCTCACTAGGGAATTTTAAAAAACTGTTATACATGTACCTAGTACCTACCGTGAAACTTAAATTGTACATTTCCTGTGAAAGAAAATAAAGTTTTATTATCATTATTATTCACTTTGTTTATTTGTTTTTTTCATTCCTAATTTGTTTGTTGTTTATATCTATTTAAGAAAGTATTATTCTTGACTTGGTACGACATATTGTATTTATTTCTAGACGATAGATATTTTTTGCTTTATTTCTTTAAAAAAAAATCATTTAAAGTACAAAAATAATAGAATACATATATCGTTTGGCTAGAAAGATTTAAACAATTTTAATCATTATTCAAATATAGTTTATCTTGTTGCTTACGAGTCTATTTTTACTAAAATTACATTGGTTTAAATGATCACTTAGTATTAAAATCTTCTAAAAACCTTAGTAAAATGATAAAATACAGAACGTTTAAATTTTATTCCGAATATAATTATTTAAAATTGTGATCATTGAAGCTGTTAGAAAACATCAAGATATATATGAAAAATACTGTTTTTGAAATCTCGGTAAATTGGGTAAATTTAGCAGAGGGATGCATTTTATGAAGTTTTGTCCCCTTTCTCTCTTGTAATAGGATCAATCAGCGTGACACGACAGCTATGTTTCTATCGCTTTTCAATCAACCAAATGATTGCGGATTCTGCGGGACGAAAGAGAAGGACTACTCTCACATTGTTTACTTAATCAAAGAAAGAGAAAGCAGAATTCATCACAAGCCTTGTGATCCAGAAGCTTCATACAGGTAATGGGTTCCATTAAGATGTAAAGTACATTGGTTCTGCAGTTTACGAAGTTTTGTTCACACATGGAATATTACAAATTTCAATCTTAATCCTCAACCACACAAATTATTTTTCTGACTTTGTGTGTTTTCTGTGTTCATTTCGTTTATTTTTGAAAAATTCCTGTGCAATACATATATATTCCTAGTGCGAAGTATTTTTGAGAGGTAAAAACTAATACCTATTTGCAATTGGCTTTTGCTAATTTAATTATAAACAGATAAATCCAACTCAACTTAAATACAAAATGTATTAAATGGCAGCCCTAGTTCACAGCCGACGCGGAAGATCATCAATCATCACGGCAAGACAATCACAACCGGTGGCACATCTGCCACGCTCGTCGCCGCTATGCAGCGTCGTGCCGCGTCACACCGTGCCGTAGCGTTAAAGCGCTGTGACGATACAAACAGCTCTAGTAAGGAATGGTCGCAATTATCATATTGGTAAACTTATTCAATACGATATTGTCTTATAGCTACCTACCGACCATTAAAAAAAGGTATATGTTCTGATTATTTACTACTTCCTAGAAGTTTAAATTCTAGTTATGACGTGTCATTTTTCTATCCTGTTCATCTGACATAATTAGTTACTTTTTAATTGTTAAATAATTAACGTTTGAACAATGGTTTTTTTCCAAAACACTGTATTAATGATGATGTATAATAATAATAAGTTTCATTTTTCTCACTTATATACTATGATTTACAATTTTTGTGGAAGTCAAGAAGCCAAACTAGGATAAAATCCTGTGCTATGGATTCCGGGCTCATTTTTTTCCTTTCTTTTAATTGTCTTGTTCATTATTCATCACAGAAATAATAAAATAAAGCAAATGAAAATTAATGTTATTAACAATTAAGTAAAAGTATTGTACATGTGTGTGTGTATGTGTGTGAGTATTTGTGTGTGTGTGTGTTTGTGTACATACGGAGATATAATAATCACTGCTCTCTGTTTTCTCTTTAGGCTGTAAAATGTTTGTATTCACCATTAAAATAGCAAGACGATGCTAATCATGTTACGGATACGATTATAATGTCCATCTGTTTGTTAAACTATAGCTTAAAAACCCTAAATTCTTTAGAAACGTTACCAACCTACCTGTATTATATAGTTACAATATACAGAACTGCCCTATTTCTTTTCAAAAAGACTATAAACTTCTCATTGTTTCTAGATTTATCTATTTTCGTTAAATAAGTGTTGTAACAAGCTTAATTCTATTACGTATTTCTTTTGTGTTGTATTTACTTACTTTAAATACGATTTACAAGCTTTGCCATCTCTATCTTTTACATTATCACTATAAATATGCATTTCGTATACATATGAACCTTCCTCTTGCTCTGTATATTAGTGAAAACTGCATGGAAATCTGTTGCTTAGTTTCAAATTTCTATGCTAACAAGAATAAAACTTCAATTTGTAGTAGGTACATAAAGATTGTTGTCGTTATCAAAAGATTTATTTCTAGACTCTCTTTCGCTTTAAAATATTATTAACTATTGTATATTAGTGTAACAGCATTTCTTGAACAATAGAGGTTGCTAAGTTATATTATTTCCGATAAATAGGAACTTCCTCCTAATTTTGTTTTACTTCTTTCATTGTAAAATTAATAAGTGTGTGTGGGTGTGTGGGGGCAAACCATAATCTTTCGCCCCCAGCCAACCTCACCTGCACGCGGTGCACCCTGCTAGATAACAAACGAGGCTCTGGCGACCGACCGATGGCGGTATATCCATCCCAAAAGGCGTAACTAAATACAATTGGCCGGTGATGGGCAGCAGCGTCACCGGTGCAATAAGGTACGCCCAGTGATCACCAACCCGCCTGCCCAGCGTGGTGATTATGGGCTGAAACCCCTCCATGAGTAAACAGAAGCCACGGCCCCCAGTTCCCGGTAGTCCCGCTATTCCTGGTCATGGTGGCGACCACGGTTACGGCGGGACAGGGGGGGCTAAGAATCACCGGGTTACGGAAGGCCACCACAAACGACTGAGCTTGGCAACGTTCAACGGCCGCACGTTACGGCTAGACTCGCATCTGGTACAACTTGAGGAAGAACTTGGGAAGATTAGGTGGCATATCTTAGGGTCCGAAGTCCGAAGAGAGGGGGAGGATACCATAATCCTGGAGTCAGGTCACCTGATGTACTTCCGCGAGGGAGACCAACGATCCCAAGGTGGCGTGGGGTTTCTGGTAAACAAGTCNAACAATGGTTTTTTTTCCAAAACACTGTATTAATGATGATGTATAATAATAATGTTTATTTTTTCTCACTGATATACTATAACTATGATTTACAATTTTTGTGGAAGTCAAGAAGCCCAACTAGGATAAATGCCTGTGCTATGGATTCCGGGCTCATTTTTTTCCTTTAATTTTTTCCTTTTAATTGTCTAGTTCATTATTCATCATAGAAATAATAAAATAAAGCAAATGAAAATTAATGTTATTAACAATTAAGTAAAAGTATTGTACATGTGTGTGTGTGTGTGTGTGTGAGTATTTGTGTGTGTGTGTTTGTGTACATACGGAGATATAATAATCACTGCTCTCCGTTTTCTCTATAGGCTGTAAAATGTTTGTATTCACCATTAAAATAGCACGACGCGGCTAATCACGTTACGGATACGATTATAATGTTCATCTGTTCGTTGAACTATAGCTTAAAAACCCTAAATTCTTTAGAAACGTTACCAACCTACCTTGATTATATAGTTACAAAATACAGAACTGCCCTATTTCTTTTCAAAAAGACTATAATCTTCTCATTGTTTCCAGATTTATCTATTTTCGTTAAATAAGTGTTGTAACAAGCTTAATTCTATTACGTATTTCTTTTGTGTTGTATGTACTTACTTTAAATACGATTTACAAGCTTTGCCATCTCTATCTTTTACATTATCACTATAAATATGCATCTCTTATACATATGAACCTTCTTCTTGCTCTGTCTATTAGTGAAAACTGCATGAAAATCTGTTGTTTAGTTTCAAATTTCTATGCTAACAAGAATAAAACTTCAATTTGTAGTAGTTACATAAAGATTGTTGTCATTATTAAAAGATTTATTTCTAGACTCTCTTTCGCTTTAAAATATTATCAACTATTAGATAATAGTGTAACAGCATTTCTTGAACAATAGAGGTTGCTAAGTTAAATTATTTCCGATAAATATGAACTTCCTCCTAATTTTGTTTAACTTCTTTCACTGTAAAATTAATAAAAAATTTGAATACAAGACAGGATGCAAAATGGAATGCGTGCGTGGGTCAATTTTGTATCTTGTTTATTTTGTTTTGTTACTGCAACTATGTATTATAGAACAAAATAACCTAAAATTTAGTGTTTAACTACATTAATAAATAAAATAGCCTTTTATAAATGATAAAACATAATCATTATACTTATATATGTTTGGTAAAAGTTATTATAAACAGAAATATATGTTCATTTTTTTAATAAAACACTTTCAACTAAACATTTCATAAATATTAATACAACAGCAGTACGAGAGGGTTACTCGGAATTAATCTCGTCATATGCACCTTGTTATTTTCTCGTAAAATATCACTTTCCATATTTCACTAGCAGAATATTGCAATATCGTGGGCCGTCGTCTTAATAAATATTTTTTTCGTCGTATGAAAATGACATTCAGCCTTCACGTGTGACATTGATGAAAAAATATAAAAGAAATGATGGGATCGACGGAGCTTGTGATGTGGAGGTTGTTCACTGTCTTTATAAAATGTCGGTTTACATATAGATAGGTATAAGTATGCATGTGTATTCGTATAATATTTCTACTATCTGATACACAACGCCATCTATTAGTAAATATTTGCAGTTCATAGAAAGATTTGATACCACCCAGGAGTCGAACTTGATTATACTAGTCACATTTTATTCGATTAATACTTGGTGGCTTTTACTATGAAAATTATTTATAAACCACCAAGTTAACGGTTTTATTTCCTACTGTGCACGAGGTTGGATTTGGTGTCCGCTCAAGACAAATAACAAATATATCATCTCAAATGTATTGTACGAAGCATACCAATGATGATACAGAGAAGGGCATGAAGAATTCCTAATAAACGAAATCGTACAGATTCTTCTATTTTCTAAACTTCCTCTTTCCTAATTGTTTATTCATTAACTTCCAGGGTAGCAGCAAAGAACTGGAACTAGGTGCTTCACGACTTACGATACTTAGCGTAATGGCAATAATACAAGTTTTAATATTGAACAATTTGTTGTTTACATGTGTTAGCCAAAAAGTTGTGTTTGTTCTAGTTGTATATAATCGACTAGTTCTAGCAGTTTCAGTGGTCGCCACGCCGCTTCCTACTGCGCCAAGTGTTGTGTGTTCAAATCCTACTTGAGACACTTTGTGTTATCCATAAATTGTTGTTCTAAGTCTGGGTGTACTTTGTGTCCGTTTTATGTATGTTTGTAAAGATCCCCGTGACACAGAAATGTATATTCCTAATGCGGGAATTGTCAATTGTAAAAAAAAAACAATTATGTTAATCAGTATTAGTGTTTTGGACCACCTTGCACATTTCATGGTAGAAATTTGGTTTTTTATTTTAATGAACGTTATATCATGAACAACAATGGTTTGAATTCACCGATTTTTAAAGCTGTGCAATAACAAATATAAATATTTTGAAATCAAGATCATTAGTTTTTCTGGATATATCAATTAAATGTTGCTCTGCTACTAAATATTAAAGTAAGCGCAATCTTATATTTATATCTAATAATAATATTAGATTATTTCGAGATATTTGACACACAACGCCATTTTGTTTACCAACTAAGTAAATTTTGAGCACAGCAAGCTTGGGAACAGTAGAAATGTGTTCCGTTATCGTAGTTGTAATTATTATCGCTTATTGATTTTATAAACGCTAAAAGTCCTATAAATATCCATTGCTCGCTAGCAATACACATACTTGTTTTTTTTTATTGCAAGATCTTATGCCGCTGAATATGAGGATCTCTAGCAAAAAATATATAAAATATATACATTTTAAACTTGAAATTTCACGTAATATCGAATAAAATAATATATTTTTATAGTAGGTAAGTGTAGTTCGCGGCGTAATAAAGAATATCGCAGACGGGCCGATTGCGTTTGACAAATGAGTATCATTATTTGACAGACGGTAGATCGGGCCGCACTGTCGACATGCTGTTCTGTCTTTTGTTTTATTAAACCCACCCCCACAACATTGATGTTATGAGGGATGACGGCACGTAATGCGATGTAAGTATTATGAGGTAAAGTTTCACCAAAGTGGAGGATTTTTGTACTCGGTATGTCTTATAACTAGATATATCGTAATCCATACTATGACAGACATTTCATTCATCTATTTAATTAATGATTTGCACCGTTGTAACCGATTTGGATGATTAATAATAAAACAAAGTTTTTTACAAATTATATTGAGCTCCCTGATTTCTGAGCTAGGTTCAATGACCTGTGTTACAGAAATCAGTGTCTTCTCTCATTGTTAGATTACATGTGATTTATGGGAAAAAAGAAAACAAATACAGAGGATAACCACCAAGAATAACTAATACCTATATATAATACAATTAAAATTACACTTTTTATATGTGTGTGCGTATGTGTGTTTGCGTGCGTGAGTGTGTGTGTGTGTGTGTAAGTATATGTGTGTGTCTGTGTGTTCTCTATATGTGATGTTCGGACAGTACATTTCACAACATAAACAATTCAGTTTCCTCATAATTAAATCCTAACAACCAATATTTGGTAATGGTTTTAACTTCGTGGCTTGATTTGGGATGAACATTTATTATTTTATTTATTCTATTATATAGACAAACCGTTTTATAATTATATTGCCGCCTGGCTGCTGCTGTACGACATACCATATTTGGAATAATATTTCTTATTACGCTGCTTATTATATTCGTCCTCATGATAGGGTATGAGCTTATGTTGGTGAGTTAACAATTGTAATATGTACAGCTGCCTAACTGTTAACACCTGTCATTTTTCGTATAGTTTTACCGTGGAATATCTATACGGACTACAAGTCATGACTTTCAAGACAGAGCGCTGGGCTCTCTCCAGATCAACCATAAAAGATTTAGATGCACCACCCCATGCTTTTATACAATATCCAAGCACAGATTACGCCAGTGCATAGTATATTTTACGCAGAACATCCATATCAGCAATATGCCTCAACTTCTTAAAGACCCATATAAGTTTCCTGGTGCGGGCATCAACACTGTCGATGTGTGAGTGCCAGTTAAGCGTCTCGTCTATAATTACACCTAAATACCTGACATTAGTGGATCTAGTTATCTGAAAGCAGGAGCAGGTTACAGGGGAATTATGGTAGTTGCATGCGTGAACCTTGAGATTAATGTTAGGAGACTTGATATTTCCCACGGTGAACTGAAGGAAGGTCGTCTTTGCTAGATTTAAAGTTAGTAGATTGGTACCAAGCCAACACTTAATCTTATGCAGTCCTAACTCGGCATAGCGGTGGACATCGACCCAACTCTCTCCATGGAATATGATTGCGGTATCGTCAGCGTATGAAAATATTTTGCCATTTAATATTGATTGCTCACATAGATCGTTCATATAAATCAAAAAGAGAGTTGGACCGAGAATACTTCTCTGTGGGACACCACAAACCACTGAAACATCGGAACTGATCATATTGCCGATTCGAATCCGCTGAGTACGGTTTGTCAAGAAATCCCTAAAGATATTAAAAGCATTCCCTCGTATACCAATACGTTCTAACTTATTTAGAAGAACCGAAATAGAAACACAGTCAAATGCCTTAGCTATATCGAGGAAAATGCCCAAACATTTTTGTTTTGTGTCTACCTGTGAAGTCACGAATTCTGTCAGCTTAACGACAGCGTCTTCAGTGGATTTTCCAGATTTAAAACCAAATTGAAAGGCCGAAAAAAAATGATTGTGCTCTAGATACTTAACCAACCTAAGGTTTAATATTTTTTCTAACAGTTTCGATACACATGTCAGAATTTTGGTGTATAGTTTGACACTTCATCTAAGATGCCTCCCTTATTTACGTCCCCATAACCCAGAAAAAACTATAAAGAGGCTTGAAAATAGTCAAACTAATGTCCAAAGTGAAATTTAAAACACTGACTAAATTTGAGCTATATCAAACGCTGCCATTTTGCGCGCTTTTGACATACCCAATGATGTCATTGTCATTTCGTGTCTGTTTACTATTCAGGGTTTCAGTTACTTATTTACAGTTTAAATTGCTATAAAAATCTTGGAAGAAGGTAGTTTTTCTCACAAACACTACTAACACAGTTTGAATTTCGACTCCGATAATTGCGATGAAGTGATTATCGACGTCATATTTCATTTCGACCAATAGTGAGCGATTCGTAAGTTTGAGTTTCGCACCTTCTAGTTTCACTTTTTATTTAATATTTTCTGGGTTTAAATAAACACTAAATATAAAAAAAAAGTTTTAGGTATATTGTTAACACAATAAAGTTTGTAGAAAAAAATATTTGAGACAAATAATTTTTTATGCATATTCCCTATCAAGATGTCCTTCATAACTAGTTCTCACTAAAAAGGAATAGCTACATGCCAGCGACGATAAATTATGGCCAGGTCCAGATAAAATTATTACAGGATGTATTTGTTTGTTAAAAATCTGTATAATACTGATCCTATTCCGCGATAAATTTCTATTCTAAAAAACACCAATGTATCTCTACAGTAATTTATACATTCGACTGTCGGCACTTCATGGAACTTGTTAAAACACATTCTAGAGGTGATATAATGAAAAGGTTCAGGTAGAGGTGACATGCGACTACACCTTCTTGTCATTGTCATTGTACAAAATAGCATTATACATGGAATCAACAAGATTTTGACAGTCGGCAGAATTACAACAGCTCCTTTATTATACTTTGCGATGCGTCAGCCAGGTCCTTGGCGTTTACTGTTTATAGCGTTTACTGTTGACATGCCTCAGTCAAACAGGTTTTTTCGTACCACAGCCACCTGTCTTCCACAAAGAAATGATGTAGTCTGACTAAACTATTTCTGTACTTAACATATAGTACCTACCTATGAGCATTAAATACAATATTACATATTCCATCCATACTATCCAAACTAATATAACAAAAATAAAAGTAACTCTATTTGTCTGTTTCTCTGTCTTGTTTTCACGGCCGCTGCTCTGATTTCAATAAAATTTGGCTTGCAGATACTTTGTGTTTTGAGAAAGTTAATGTAGGGTACTCTTTACTGCGATAAACGACATACACGCTGACAAAACCGCAAATGTAATATGTTTATTATTGAGTAATAGTCAATCAATCAATAGTGACAGACAATTTTAAAGTAGACAAAAATAAAGTAGGTACTTACAGATTTTAGTGAATTCAGCCGGTCACATTAAAATAGCAAGTCTTATAAACGCTCTTAAACATTAAAAACGATACAATAACCCATCAGAGCACTAATTGAACCGTCAAACTCCATTAAGCATATTAATTAAGCTAAAATAACTATGTAAAGGCGAGAACGCACCGTGAATTCATTACAGGATCGAATCATCGGCTGTCTATTATACATACCAGGGCTGCCACAAAGCCGGATACACCGACAAAAGGAAACGCGAGCCCGAGGCGAAATCTCGCGAGCCATAAATCATGGAGAAAAGCAACCCTAGATCCAAACTCAAGGGGTTCATTTTAATGCGTTAATATTTATCTGGCATTATTATTTTTAATAATATTTAGAGTCAAGTTGTTATTACTATATAATAATACTAAAGTCAATATCCCAATAAAAGCTTATTAGGTTATTCTTATATTGTGGGAATAATTTCATAAACTTTTGAGTTCATTTTATTAATTTTTCGATTCTTATAGGGACTCGTGACTTATAATAAACTTGTCTTATAAATATTTTTATATGCCCGAGTATGCCAATAACAATTGTTAATTATAATGATAAATTTTCCTAGGAATAGTATATTAAAATAACAAAGTAATTAAGAGATCGTTGCGAACAACTTGCATTGAGTGACAAGTACTTGTGTCATGCATAATTTGACTAATGGTAATATAATGAGTAATAATTAATAAATTAGAAACATTAAGTAAATAGTAATCATCAGTAAGTATATCCTCAGTAACATCCAGCATTTTTTTAATAAGAATGTCCCGCACTGGGAATCAATCCTATGACTTTACAAGCATACATGAACTAAAAACGCCCACAAAGAACACCCACTATTTGTGGATCAAACAAAGTATCGTCCCTTGTGGGGACCGCAAAAAAGTCGAAACAACAATCGTTTTATAATTTGGAATAATTGATATTAATTTACCGAATAACCTATGGGAATATTGAAACAAATAATAACAAATACTTTTGGGCAAATTAACCCAATACTACTACGTACCATTCCCGTGGAAATTAAGACGAAGCCAAAAACCTATTAGTCAAAAGTAAAACTCTGTTTATTCATAAGAATTCTCCCACTGTATACAAATCCCGTATCGATGATTAGTATACTTGTAAACCTTCGAGCTCTCGACGCTCTTGATAAATAGTGAGACGCTGGCGATAGGCCAACCTCGCGGAATAATCAAATTTTGTTCCCAACGCTGCGTCTGTACCGTGTTCTTTATGGATTTTATTCCCCCTAACAAGATGCTTGAGGGTTGCGGTTGCTTGAATTAAATTGTCGTTGATAAACTCTTATGTGGTGGAATAAAAATGTAACTTCAACAACTCATTTAGAATCGACCTATCTAAGTTGCAATTTTAATTAATTTTTTTTTTGTTATTCCTTGTTATTGCTAATTTTTTATTTTTTTTATTAATGTAAACAGTTAAAAGACGTTTAAGTTCCGTTTTTAGTTAAGAACAATAATCGTCCAGAAAGAACGATTGTTTTTATAGTATACATTCTAGAACTCCTATTTCAAATTATATGCATAAAATAAGTCTTATTTGCCACCGATTGTAACGAACATTCAAATATGTTGAAATATTTTCAGCACTTTTCTACTTGATAAAATATGGTTGGATAAAAAACGAATTTGAAATGTTAAGATAGTTTTGTTTACTAAAGAAAACATATGTCTTATGTATAACTTTTTTATTTATTTATTGATAGAAAACTTCACTGAAAAATCAGAGAGCCAAGTACAGTTTTCAGTTCTAGTTTTAAACTAATATAAAATACTGTAAGCAAATAGGTGAGACACTTTAATCTTTTGAAACTTGAATATTTTAAATGAAGAAATCCAGGCTCGTTCCAATTAGAAACATATATAGAAGACCCCAATTAGGATTCAGTACCGAAATCTATATTGAGTGGGGTGTAGACATATTTTCACATATAAGTCAATAGTAGCGACGTGTTTATTTTCCAACACAAGTTCACTGGGCCCGTGTTCGGGCTAACAATCTTTATAAATAAAGCGAGCCCATTGCCTATTCATGACCGGGCAGAATTCACCCCCCTCTCCGCTGTCAGCTCACCCCCGTATCAAACAAGCCCCTTCATGTCAAATACTCCGCGCCCCGCGTCTGTCAAACTCTTCGCCAGCGTTTGACA
Organism: Hyphantria cunea; assembly: GCA_003709505.1. Taxonomy (NCBI): domain Eukaryota; kingdom Metazoa; phylum Arthropoda; class Insecta; order Lepidoptera; family Erebidae; genus Hyphantria; species Hyphantria cunea. Next base: position 891,558 of record PKRV01001832.1, on the reverse strand, counting down.
GGGATCCTCCCTCGCCCGCGGGGAGGTGGAGAGCCACCTTTTACTCCATTTTGAAAAACAGATAACTAGCTTCAGCTTCATAGAATAAGGTTGATTTTTCCTCTGCAGCTGATCTTTCCACCCGCGCTGTCACGAGTCTAGGTGCAGGCGCCATGTCGAATGATGGATGACGTCAGGGAAGGTCGGCAGCATCACACGTCATTCATGTGTACACAGGCGTAAGGGATACGTTTTTCGCGTGACGATATAATATTGGTGATATGCAAATTTGCTGTCGGTCGCGTCGAACTGCCATCGATTGTAAGCGTATAATAGTTAAACATGAAATTCAGTTTATTACCGTCTCTTTATACTTTTCCAAGAAGTATTAGTAAGTTTTGTTTGAAATTGAGAGTGATAGCATATAAAATTTATTGATATTTAGTGTTTGGTTTAAAGGATCATTATTGAAAATATAATTAGTTTTAACACTACAGCCCTAAAATAGTATGAACAGTGTTTTCTATTTATTTTTACATTTATGCTTCATGCTCAAATCAATGCGAGAACGGTTATCATTTAAGACAAGTTCGATATTTCAAAGTTATTTTATATTTCTTTACAACCAAACATATCTATTTATAAGCTATAATCGATCAAACTGGTATGTTATTAACCATTTTTTTAATCTTACAAGTCTATTACAAGCGTTTCGATCTACAATTCAAAGAACAAATATCACTTTCAACTTCGCCAAATAAAATCGTACTGGCTATCCGCAACGTTCTTAGTACTGATAGTATCAAAATAAATATAATAATTTTTCCTGAGTATACATTATAAGCAAAATAGAATAAAATAATAATCGAATCATACTTTTTTTCTCCTCTGTTTCATAGCACCCTTAAGATAACTTGCTTGTATTTGTCAGAGTCTAACGTTTAACAAACTACACTATTAACTTGAAAAATCGTGGTTTTATAGAGGATTTGTTAGGAATAAAGAAAAACAATAGTCCCGATTTGATCTAAAGAAGAAATATAATGGGTAGGTTAGTTCTAAGTGCGAAACCGATGAAACATGCTGCTTATTCGTTTTGACTTGTACTATACTAATACTCGAACAAGCTAAAGATTCTGAAGGGATTATATCTTGATCATTTTATCTAGTGACGTGACAAACCTGCAATGTGGCGTTTAATCTATAAATCGCGATAAATCCTATGTACTCACTCATTGTAGTCGAATCCTGTACTTTTCTAAATAAAAGCATTCAAAATACGTTCTCTAACTAACTATAAGAGTTCCAAGATGTCATTTGACTATTGGTAATAAGTCCTTGGAGTACTAAAAACCCACTGAATATAAATATCAAAACTATTATCTCAACTGAAAATGCTACATACAAAGAAACATTTAAGTAATTATTTATTAGTTGGTATGAGTTATTTTTTGTAAAAAGAATATTGTCCTTTTTAGATAAGTCATATCTTCTTCTTCAAGTGCCTCTTCAATCTTGAAGGCAATGGCCGTCAGCTTCTTCTACTACTCCTTGTCATTGGCCAGGCGGAACAGTTGTTCAACGAAGGTAATACCGGTCCACTCCCAGATATTTCGCAGTTACGATTTCTTCCTTCGCCCCCGTCTCTTCCTTCCATCCTTCCTATTGTGGCGACTTCCACTTACAGCGGCAACAAACAACGACACAATAACGTCATCTACCGAAGATACACTGAAGTCAGGAGTAACTCAGTTTACAAAGAAACTACCAATCCTGAATCGCGCAATAAAAGTTCTCGCACCGATTATGATATTTACAATGTCCCAACTGTTGGGTAGTGGCCCGTCAGGCATGATCACCTCGTCTAGTCGGAGGATACTCCCTTTGTGTTGGAGGGACATGACACCTTGTTGAGGACATGATATTTTATCTTTCGTGCCCAAGCGCATGGCCGAGTATAAGTCATGTAGAACGGCTTATCAATTTATAATAATTCGTCAACTGGAATTATCTATTCATCACTTAGTTTTATGTATTTTATGCCTTTTTAATATTTGATACCATGTTTTCAGGGATCTGTTGGTCTAGTGATCCTACTGACTGCGAAACTGGAGACCATGGGTTCCATTAAGTATCACACACTGATGTGACGTCTCACCCATGTTATTATCATTTTAATTTAAATAACTAATTATACTTATATAAAATACAGAGTCTAAGAATATTTTACTCTCAGTTTTAATTACAAATCTACGTTCTACATAAATTTATAAGTATTTGTGCGGTTCAGTTGACAAGAGCATCGCCCCCGCGACTTCTCTAATGTATACTTTATGAAAATTAAATATTTCCCTGTGAGCCGGGGTGCGGCAGAGTGGGGATTACAACAAATTTGCATTATTTAATGGATACCGTGCGTGAGGATTTGTCAACTAATTCACTTGTTTTGAACAAAGATGTTGGAGATTTTGGGGTTTCCTTCCAAACAGACTATAATTATGTAAAAAAATACTTTATAAATTAGGCCTTTAGATATATTTTGTCAACATAATACATCTATAACGGTCTTTGTAAAATGATACTATCAGTATAGAATAAAAATTCTGAAATTAAATAACATTATCTTGACATCGCTGTAAACAATCAATTTGACATGGATATACTATGATTCTTAAGGAAGAACTCAGCCTAGTAATGTCAAAACTTTTTATTGCGATAACCGACTTACACGAAAACGGAGCTGTAACTAAATGCGAGTTTTCAATCAATTAAATTAGGTTAAAAGTACAATGATGCACGGTTGGCCTAGTGGTTTAAGCGGTCGCCACGCCGCTTTTTACTGCGCCATGTGTCGTGGGTTCAAATATATGGGACATATGGGACAACACTTTGTGTGATCCACAAACCGTTATTTTGAGGCTGGTTGTTCTTTGTGTCCGTTACGTCTATGTTTGGAAAGTGCCATGCGGCGCAGGATATGTATTCCTAATGCGAGAGTTTTGAAAAATTACTAAAAAAAATAAGCTCTCAGTTCAGTGTGCTTTAGTTTGTGAGTAAATATGAACAAGTTTCAGAAACAAACAGTTTGGCATACCACATTTTTCCCTTCTTTATTTTTTCATGAATAAAACAACAGATTTCTACTTCCGCCGGGTAACTTCTCCCTCCCACCTTCGATTTATTCGTTGGATAAAGAAAACTTCTTTTAAAAATGTAGGTAAACTTCCCTTTAATATTTTCCGTCTGTTAGATATCTCGCGGCCTGCTGTTCAAATTATGTGCATTTAAAATTGCGTTTTTATTTTCTCTGTTTAGAAATGATATTGGGCTCTGTCTTTTTAAGTGCCCAAGGTCACCTATTTTCATAAGCTATTTAATATTCACATGCTTTTTAAGAAAACTGAATGTAACTTTTATAATGAATCACAAAATAATCGGCAGTTATATTACCAGCAGAAGGAGTGAACTGCAGTTTTAGCATAGTTGACATTCTCATTGACAACTCAACTTTAAGTCACGTGGTCAAAACAAGAGAACGTAATAGTGGCATTAGCTATCGTAGAAAGAGCTTTGTCGCAAAGTAGTATTGTTTCGATATAACACTTTGAATCATATCTAGACGATGCTTGACTATGAGTGTAGTTATAATTTTAGTAATGGTAGTGTTATGTTTCTAACCCACGTGAACGTCTAAAGTGGAAAAAAAATAGTGCCAGCATGAAAGAGTGATACATCGTTTTAAGTTTAAAATGAAAATGTGGTTAAAATTGTCCGATTCTTCGTACTTATTATCTTTTCATGTCTAAGGATTGACGTTAAAATGTATAAGAGGGTTAACTGTATCAAGCATTATATGAATTTAATTTTGCAATTCCTTATCAACAAGCAGTAGAAAGTATTTTATATCTAACTATATATATAAATACTTATACATGAAGGATTATGTTAACGGTGTAGGTCTCGATACAATCACCGATCTATCACGCTCTCGACATGACTGACACTTGTTAGATAGAGCCGCTGCAATTTAAATTTAAATCCTGAGAAATCCTCTCCCCTATTCTGATGTACACGCAGCTGGAGATACTCATCACTGTTAAGCAACGAACTGGATTCTCAACTGTAAATAATATTCTCAATAATGTCTTCATACATTACGAATTTGTAAAGTATTAATTACCCTGTACTATTTTAAATGTTTTACTGTTATTTAGAGCTTATAATTACCAAGATTTATTTTTCCCTTATTTTTTTCTCAGATTTTAGTTAGAATCATTAGACTTGTTTGTTAATATTCATGCCATTGCTGAGACCGAAATAAGATCCCAATGTATCGAGTACAGTAACTTTCGGGAGAGGCGTTGCTGCCCACAAGGCTTTGATCTCTCTCAATGTATGTTCTAGTTTTTTGGAGAGACGGCTACAAAATTAGTTGGGCCTTTCTTTGTTTTAGTGAAATATTTTGTTAACTAATTAAATTCACTTTTTATTATATTAATGAATGAGGTAATCATTACATTGGTAAGCTACAAAGTCTTAACCTAAAGCAGTCACTAACACTTGAACTAATAGTTTTGCTTGCAAAGAAATATCTAAGAGGCTATTTATTATTACCTAAGGATATATAATAAATCCCCTTTTAAGAAATTTATTTAAGTTCTGTCTATTTATTATTTAATTCTACTATCACCTCCTTTAAACGATTTTGATAAACAAAATATAGGACTTACATCTACCCTGTTCCATTTATCTGCAATCATAAAATGTTTTCCATGCCAGTATCATGTTCAGGAGAGAATTCCTATTTTTATTGTTTATTTGATTTGATACATAAGTATGATATATTTATAATTGATTTTTTCCAGTGTCGGATCACATTTATAAATATTCATAATATATTAGCATACGAGAGGACGCGCTAAGCCAAATCGCACTACCGTCATTATATCACCATTTGTGCACAAAAACAAAGCAACTTTCGTTCTTCCGTCCCGTATTGTATTGTGATATTTAAATGAACATATTATTTTATTCTATGTAATGTTTATATCTATAAGAGATAATTTCACATTATGTTTATATTAACTAAAAAAAGGAGCGCTCAACATATTCTTTTCCAAACTTTTTAAGCACAAATTATGTAAAGTGTTCCCCCGTTCCCAAGCAAAAATAAGTTGAAAAAAACCGCTAACAACAACTCAACTGAATTAATTAAAGATCTCTACCTAAGAGTTAAAGAAATTATAATCCTTTCTTTTAAAATGCAATGAGATGGTTGTTAAAAACGTTTGCGAGGAAATTTAAAATACGCCGTCCGCAATCCCTGGGTCTTCGGCAATTAGTGGGTTAAGTAAGGACGCGATCGCATTAAACTAACTCGCAATTTAACTTTGAGCTCAATATCAAAATTTAGTGATTAGAGATACTTATAATACTTCATTATATTGGTGAATAGAGATAAGATGTTAAATTAGCGACTTCTATAGTGCTGACAAAGTCAATAAAATTAAAACACAATTAGACCGCATTAAGTTGATATATTTAACTATGGTACTTTATTTATGTACACATATATAAACCAAATAAAGGGCGGACCCTGTAACGCTGGCAATATATTATGAAAAGGAATGAGATTTATAACGTTTACTAAGTGAATCATCCTAATTATTTTCATGTATTTATTATATTTTTTTATTTTTGAACTGTGCCAAAGACTTTTAATTCTGCTCAAAAAGTTGTTGCAAATGCATTAACAAAACGTATTCCTACATGTTCTGAACAGGCCTTGGTTAAAGTCTATTTAGTCTGAAAACTAGATGGCGTTGTGTGTCAGCATAGTATTTTACATAAAAAGCGATTAAATATTTGAATAGATATTTATAGTTGAGCTTATTAGTGCATTTAGTAAAAGAACAACATTTGATGGTTCAAGAAAATCGTACTTGAATGATTTTGCTTTCAGAAATTTTATAATACGCCATATTGTTGACAATAATTACACCTCATATGTGATTTATGTATTATAAATACAAATGAGATACGACAAATATAAATGAACCTTACCTACTTGCTATGGAGAAGCTTGTGTCGAGCAGGGGATTGTCATAAAGCAGTTAATGATATCGACCGGCTTAATTGGAGTGATACCACGTCCTCACAGGAAACCGGAACAATGCTTTTTTCATTGCTATAAAAACTAAATAAACTTTTTAACGCGATATTGTAATAATCTAGGCATTTAAAACATTACTGTCGGTGATATTAACAGCCGAATCAATACAATTTATTCTTTATAATATATTATATGTATATGTTTTTTTTTTTCTGTGTAAAACTTCTTTCCATTGATGATGTTACCTCTGTGCACCACCTACCTTACGAGATTTCTACACCACCCTAAGGTTGACTGGAGGTGAATGCCTTGGGCATCAAGTCCGCCTATGTACAAATGTGCATGAAGTTTTAAATAAATAAATAAAAATCAAGCGGTTCAAAAATCCCATACAAAACTGCCATTATTCTTTTAAGGTTTCGCCTTAAAGTTACAATTGTTTATATGTGACTATAAAATAATTCCATATTTACTTTTAGTGAATCCAATTTAATTAATTTCTGTCAATAATAATAATTAATAATAAACATCTTTAACTCTAGTTATCTTTAATCAATTGCCGTCAGAAAAGCTGATAAAGAGCTGTTCGATAAGACTAGGTACGTCTTGTTCTAGTTCATCGACCCCAGCATTATCCCTTATCTCTTACCCAAATAGAATTCAAGTACAGCTAATATTTTGCAGCATATATTACGCTGAATGCGAACACTCCCTAATATTAAAACAATGAGAACGGGGTAGTGCACGCAACCCATTGTTTAACGATGAATAGCCATCTGATTCTTTGAAATAAGACTTGTTATAGACAACGCCACTGCACCTTATTCTCATTCATTTTATTTATTTTCTACAATATAAAAAAATCTGATTCGTGACAACCCGAAATTTATTTTCAATTGTATAAAAGGGATAAGACGTGATAATTTCTTCAAAATAATACAGAAAAGAAACATAGAAGGCAAGTTAAAACAAAGTCGGCTTAGATTAACATAAAGAAAGTGTAAACATATCTCAAAAAACAGAGAGGATTGGCAACTACCCCAACTACCCCAACATTAAGGGCTTGGCTGTTAAATTGAGAGGCAAAGACACCAACACAGTTAATACTCGTAAGTTGCAGGTATCGATTAGCATAGTAACTTGCCATCTAGATACTCGTTCGGTGTCTAGTATCATAAAAATCCAATTCAGAGAGATTTGAAACATAGGGTGTGTTTAATTTATCACATTTACCGTGGAAGAGCCACGCTTCGGCCGCGCCGGCTTGACCGAAGTGAAATCACGGCCTCACAGAAAACCGGTGTGAAACAACGCCTGCGCTTTGTTTCACCGGGTGAATGAGAATACCGGAGGCCCATAATCCAACCCTTCCACTCATCCACCTCCCCATTATGACGCCTCTGGTGTTGCGGGATGTCCATGGGTTGCTATAATCGCTTACCATCAGACGATACGTCTATTCCAAAAAAAATATTCAATGGAAAGAAAATCAGTATTGAACTTGAACGAACCAACAGAAAAGCATATAAAACTCTTTTCCTTATCACTAAGAGGACTAGTATTGCCAGTAAACTAGATTTAGTAATGATAGACGGATTAGAACACCGTAAAATGATTTTTGTCATTACCCATGACCACAATTTTAAAAAGCAGTTAAAGGTTTGTCGATAGAGTACAAATTGGAAATTTTAACAGGTTGTATTTTTAATGTTGTTCTTACTTTTGAGAAATTTCATCCACAAATGGAAAAATTAAAAAAATGGTGGTATTGTAAGGGTATATTTTTCCAATTTAAGAACGAAAGTAATAGCGAAATCGCTCGTCGTTTATTTATAAATAAAAATACCTTAAAACTTTTTTCGAGCGAGCCCAAATAACACAAAAATATATTACATACGTACCTACATATTACTATGTAATATCCTCACTATCCTTGTCAATAATCTGTAGCATCTTAACAAATTTTAACCTTACATACGTATCGTAATCTTCAACAGCTAATAACGTCATAATAAGGGCGTTTGACTACATATACATATAGCTATACGATGGCTATACGTATCTCGAAAGTCTATTCTCAAAGTTCGTCGCCTTATCGGTCCCGGCGACGGGTTTATGAGCAATCAGCGTTTCAGATAGGAGCTTTGACGTCACTTCCTGTCGTGCACCTCGTCCAATCGAAGGAAGTGCCCGAAGATATTGTGTTTTATGTTTGTTAAAGGAACTCCGAAAGGTTGGTAATAATTTTTAGTGCTCGTATCTTGATATCAACGTATTTGAAGTAAAATCACAATGCAGATTTAAATATTCGCTCACAAATATTTTAAAGAATAACATTGGTCATGGCAAGCAAATATGTGTATAATAAGCAAATGAAGAAGAAATAAATGACTCAAAGTAAAGTACATACATCATCATCAACAACCCATAATGTCCCACTGCTAGGCTCGGGTCTCCTCTCAGGAGAGGGTTAAGGCCATACTCCCCACGCTGGCCAAGTGCGGGTTGGGGAATGGCAAGAATACGTTGTGGCTACATATCTTATCGTTGGAAATTTTTAAACCTCCCGAAGGCCTCCAACTAAGCTTCACGACTATTATCGATGTGATAACAACCGGGACCGACTACTTAATACCCGTCGTTCTTCTAACTTCTTTCTCTTTCTCTTCTTGTATTTAGCTTTAAAAATTTGTGGACATATAATTATGGCAGTTTATTAGGTTATTAGGTTCATGCAAGATTAGAAATAGGGAGTGTCACCGTCCCTATTTATCCTTTGAGTATCGTTAGAGGTTCTAAAGGGAGCAAATTACGTAGTACAACATTCCTACTATTGGAAAGCAAAAGTTTAACAAACCCTATACCAATAGAGTAAATACGAATAGTTAACCAAAACCTACTTTTTAAGGAGAGTCCATGTGAAAATTAAATGTATATGACATTTTTCATGTATTTTATGTGTGTGCTTATAGACATTGTATACATTACTAGATGCAATAAATTAAACAAAATTTACGAAATATCCCATAATTTGCTATGTCATCGAGTAGCGTCGAGGTATCCATAAATTTTAAGTACACAAATCTGTGAGAAGCTCGTTATCTTTGTCTTACTCCCATCGTAAAACAGAGTGACGTTTAGTGACGTCATCATCTCGCTGTCAACCTCAATTGACATTGTTTCGCGTTCGTTAAAGTGCGGTCGTGGTGTATTGACCGTTGGAGTACTGTTTAATTTTCACGTCTCATTTCAGTTTCAACAATGTATTGAGTCAAATAAGCCCTTTTCATTCAGTGGTAAGTGATCCTGTAGGAACAGGAAGTGGGTTTGATTCCTACCAATAAAAATTACTAAATATTTGTTTATAAAGCACAATCTGAGCACAACTAATAATAAATAAATACTTACATATGTTCACATTAAATAATATATAAATTTGGTTATCAAGAGTCTAGTAAGTATGGCACAGGCTACGGAGCCCGCTTCAGTGCGGGCAGGCGCTGGGAGGGGTCCGGATGGCGTAAGAAAGCGGTTCCCGGATCTCTCCCGTCTCAGGCGCAGAGTGGCACACCGTGGTGGTTTAGTGGGTAGTCTGGCGATTCAGTCAGGAGTCCCACACAAAGCGAACCCCCTGTCCCCCCGGGGGGGGGGGGGGAGCGAAGAGCGTAAAGGCATTCCACCACGTAAAAAAAAAAAACAAAAAAAGGCTTAACTTAATTTTGGAATTAGATAGCTCTGTGATAGAAGTACCAAGTTGTTAAATGGAATTTTATTAGATAGATGAATTCCACATTTACCTTTAAGCTTACGGTTTGTTTTAAAGTGACTTTTTCTATTATCTAGGTACTTTACAAAAAATGTGTAGTAATAAATAATATTGCCGAATTCTTCATGTTTTTATCTTATAGTAGTAATATAAAAAGATTTAAAAAATAACATTTAAAAAATTACAGCCGTGGGCCAATTTTAACGATACGCTCTGTATATGTATACGACGGTACACGCACCGCGTACCCCGCAGTCATTTATCACAACACACCGAGCAGACTACGGCGCGTACATTACCAATCACAATAATTAGCGACATCTATATTATTTTGATACAAATAACAGTGTTGATGAAAGTGCATGACTATATCCCTACCTTTTACTAAGACTAAGTTGGTTGGACATACACACGGGCTGCGCCGCGGGCAAAAGTTAGTATTACAATACATCCCAGTACTTATTAAGTATATCTGTTTGTATTTATTTTATTTCTGTAAATTTATTTGAAAGGTAAATAAATCATTAACTCCTCTTTTAGTAATTATTTTTGTTATAGGCAATTAAGTAAATATAATCAAATATTTATTCGTATAAGCAATAAATAAATACTTCAGACATAGTACACACAACGCTATTTGGCTTTAAACAAAGCGGTGTTTGTTCTACTCTGAAATAAATATGTGCAGATCATTTAAATATTTGACCCGTTCCGACCGATATTTAACACGAGGTAGAGGCAGTCGTATGAACTACCACTGCGTCCAACAATCCTACTAATATATAAACGCGAAAGTTTGTAAGTATTGATGGATGTGAACTGTAGAAATAGGTAATAATAATAATAATAATAAATATTTCCGACATTTAACACACAACGCTAGTCCCAAACTAAGCAGAGCTTGTACTATGGGTACTAGATAACTGATATTAATACTTATATACTTTTTTTGTAAATACATACATGTTATACATAGAAAACACCCAAACTCCGAAACAAATATTTGCAGATCATACAAACATTTGGTCCGACTCAGGAATCGAACCCGAGACCTCTTGCACAGCAGTCGCATTCGCTACCACTGCGCCACAGAGGCAGTCGTAGGTCACACGGAAGTTTCGTAGAAAGACTGGTGTCGGACTTTTGAGGACTCCAACTAGCCGCTACAACTGCTAAATATGTTCGTATGTCAACCGGGACTGATGGCTTAACGTTTAAGTATCCGGCGGTCGTCCTGAGGTCGAAGTTCGACGATAATTCATTTATATTTATTTGTTTAGCTTCCTGCTCTCCTCGTCTACATAAACTTTGACTGTGCCAAATTGTATACATCTCCATTCGCATAAATTTTCGTAAAAAGGATTTCAAATTTTTGACTTCGCTTATTAATATTTCTATACCTATCAATAAAATAAATAAATATTTCGGATATCTTACACGCAACGCCATCTAGTTCCAAGCTAAGCAGAGCTTGTGTTACGGGTACTAGACAACTGATAGAAACACATATATACATATTTTATTTAATACCAAGGAAACTGCGACTTAAGTCTAAAACTTACTGGCTTTGTTTCTGTCCTAAGGACTTCAACTATTTAACTTTAAAAGACAATTATTATCGAACAAATATTGTATTATTAACTTTTATAAACGATGTGACTTATTGCCTAAGGCATTCTCTATGAGTCAACTACTGATATTAACTATAGATGCAAAAAATATTGTAAACTGTAGAGTACACCATTTTGTTTAAAAATACGTTGATAAACGTGTTTTATTCTAATTAGTCAATGCAGCGCCTCTAGAGGCGGATGGTTAACCTACACAGACTTATTAATAATAACGGCAAATATTAAAAATCGCTTGAAAATCATTATCTTAGTCAGGTAACTGTAAAGAGCCCTCTGTGCCTCGGAGAGCACACTAAACTTTTGGTCCTGGTTAGTAACGAACATCTTTGGTAAAGTTACTGATAGTTGGAGACCTAAAAATCCGACAACACTGTTTCAACGGATGTTCGATATCCTCTATCACCTACTAAGGTTCTGAAGGTCTCGTGTCGCTCCACGTATAAAATTGAGATTAAGCCGCATCGTAGTAGTAGTTTAATGTCTATTTCTTTTTCAAAAGTAAAACGTCAAACACGAAACGTTCATAATTATGCTGAACTTGGGCTATAGCGGTTGTTATACACATAATTGCAGATAAAATACATAATATCTCACACACACGCAACTCGTATAAAGTTAATTCAAATCCGGCCATTTTGGTTTATGTTTTACGGCTGAAATCACAACCCATATACCCATAATAAAGACATTGAAATAATTGTCGTAATGGGCCACATTATTGATGGCATTACATAAATAACCATAATATCTTCTTTTATTTAAAATAACATTATCTCGATTGATCTAGTTGACCGATTGTTATCCGAGATTTTTATCGAAAAAGCACTATATCATTGTGAGATAATAATGGCGGATGACAACGTATTATTTGCGGTTATTCATTCCTACGGAGGCCAATTCAGCCAATCTCAGCGGGACTCCGAAATTTTCCCAAAAGGAATCCGACTACAATTGGATTTCTGGTTACGAAACCGGAATAATACAATCGGGTATCGTCCTGAAATCTCTGATTTGAATCGTTTCAACGGGGCTTTGGTGTGAATTGGGGCTGGAAAGGTGTTATTTTCAGTGAGTTTTGCAGCGTCACGCCGAGCTGAGCCCTAACCCACATTGCGAAAAAGATATCTGTTTGAAAAGCATTTCGTGAAAGTATCGTGAGCACTTTGTGTATCACGCCGGAGTATTACATTAATACATGTTTTGAACAATCGCTTAGACTAAAAAATACCGCACAATATTAAAAAATACTGATACTTTTTGATTTTATTTGGTACTGAAACTCGCTTTGTTGCCCGCGTTCATTGTTGTACCGCAGCCACATGTAGCATTGCTTAACGAACTTTATCAATAAAGTAGCATAACTTGCTTTTTATATCGTCACCTCTTCAGTGAGAGTCCCGTCAAAATCGGTCTAGTCGTTCCAGAGATTTGTTATTTAAGAACAGACAGACAAGAATTGTTTTTTGAAAAATAAATGAATATTCCAGACATTTAACTCACAACGCCATCTAGTCCCAAGCTAAGCATATCTGTTGTTATTTGTACTAGGCAGTTGTAACAATACATATATACTACTTTTTGTAAATACATACATATTATACATAGAAAACACACAAACTTCCAAAAAAAAAATTTTTATATCATACAAACATTTGGGCCGACTCGGAATTTGAATCCGAGACCTCATGCACAGCAGTCACATACGCCACTACTGCGCTACCAAGACGTTCATTTGTTAAGATAGGTAGGAATCGAACCCAGGATCAGTTCAGCAGTCAAAATCGCTAACCACTAGCACTTGACAAACAGATCCGAGTTTCGTTATCATCAATGTCCAAACACAACAACAACTAGCAAATCTTGTTCACATAATAATAAAATATTAAATCCAGTTCATTAACACAACTGTTAACTACTGATTACTTAAACATGTGAGAGATGGCAGAGATCTTCTACATCGGTGGTGTGTAAAAAACGACAGCTGAAAGTTTGCCAAACTAAGGCAAATTGATTTATTTATTTTTTTTGCCAAATCTACATCAGTTCAGGTGAAATTTGATACCATTACGATTACCTTCAATCCGAGACACGTCCTTGAAAAGACTCAGATTCTTATGTTAATTAAAGAGTATTGACCATTGTTAGTTATTGTTACGAATTAATTTTTATATAAAAATACTAGGTAATATATACAAATCTTACAAATAAATAATATTGGAGTGTATGTTTGTAATATTAAAATAAAATAACCGCTTTTTTATACGGTATATTAACCAAAATATAATTTTTCACAATTTTTGTCTGTCTGTCGGTCTGTCTGTCTGTTTGTTCCGACTAATCGCTGAAACCGCTGGACCGATTTTGAAAGGACTTTCACTGGCAGATAGCTGATGTAATAAGGAGTAACTGAGGCTACTTTTTTAGACTAACTTTGCCCCGCGGTATTACCTGCGGTTGTAAAGTTATAACAATAACCGCGGGACTCAGCAAGTTTTGAATACAAAAGACTGGAAAGAATGAGATAGAAGTGTCATTATTTGAGTTTGTGTGTTTTTATGTTTTTTTTGTGTGATATCACGAAAAGTTAGATACAAGTTGCTGAATTTAAGCGACAGTAAGCAGAAATTCCCATTTTATTTATTTGTATCGATTAAATTATTTTAAATATTATCTAGATTCAGAAGAAAAAGAAGCGGACACAGAAAACACCCAAACTCAGAACGTCAATTTGTGGATCACGTAAAAGTGTTGTCCCATGTAGGATTTGAACCCACCACACTCGGTGCAGCAGAAAGTGGCGTGGCGAACGCTTAAAGCACTAGACCAACCGTGCAGTCAAAAATTACTAAGTACCTACGTACACCTTAAAAAACAAAAATGGTAGATTAATATTTTTTTTTTTTTATATATTTAAGCTGCCAAAATGACTCTGCCCTGCCTGATGGAAAGCATGAGCAGAATCCAAGAGTGGTGGTCACCATCCTCAATGCGAAAAAGAACAATGCAGCATGGTGACCCACACTATGGCGGCCTGGGGGGAAAGGGGATGGTGAGGGGGATAGGGGGCGTTGGATTGGGGTATGGGCCTCCAGTATCCTCACTCACTCGATGAAACACAGCGTAAGCGCTGTTTCACACCGGTTTTCTGTGAGGCCGTGGTAGCACTCCGGTCGAGCCGGCCCATTCATGCCGAAGCGTGGCTCTCCCACGGTATGAATTCTTATTACAACACACTAATCTGTCACTTGTATTCTCATAAGCAAGTGATACCTGCAATCTGAACGCAAGAAGAGAAAGAGAAAAATGTTAAATTAAAAAAAAACACGTCAAGTAACTTGCTTTTTAATTAACTGTTATGATGTTCTTATTGTACGTGTAGCCATAAGTATAGTAGATATGTATATGTGTTACAAAATAGTGGTAGTTTTGTTTTAAAGTCACGTTCAACCGCTAAAGGGTGATATGATGACGTATAGCCGTCATCAATACGCGTCGCGGGCTTAAGCATTAACCCACGCCTAATGAGGTCGGACAGCGTTTAATAGAATTAAACGTTTCGCGGCGGAAGGGTTACTGCCACACGATCATTTGTTACTGCCCGCGGTGATGCTTCACTTATTTGATAGTGCCATTTCCTGTTGTGGGAACCGTTAAATTTGAATGTCGAATAAAATTAATTAAAGAACACCATTGAGAATAGAAATTATGCTCTTGCCAAAAAATAATTCAATTCAGATGTCGACGTTAAGTACTTGAAGACCTTGTTTTGATGAAGATGGTCTTTGGTATTTTATAAGTCAGACATAAATTTAGAAAATTGAGTACGCGCAGAGTTGTAAGTACGCTTTTACAATTTTTCTTAATGCTTACTTTCTATACAATTTAGAGCTAGGTTATTAAATTATATGCTATTTTTAAATTTACAATTAAAATACTATACACTTACCGACTATTATATAACTATATATTAGGATGATTAGCAACAATAATATCATATTACCTTGCATCAGTTCCTTAATTTGCCTTATTTCTAATATTGACCGACTTTATTATCTTTGTACAGTATTCTAAAAATTTATATCTATGTTCACCACTTCTTATTTTGCTTAGGTTTGCTATTGTCACTTCAGTGTCCATTTTGTGCTCGCAATAGTTTACATTGCTCACTACTATTGCCACACTGTAGCATGTCTTTTTTTTTACGTGTGTTTTTTTTTACGTCGGGCCTTCACCCCCCGGGATTTGCGGCGGGGCGGTGTGTCGGAATCGAACCGACTAAAACCACACGATGTGCCACTCTGCGCCTGAGACGATCCGGGAACCGCTTTCTTACGCCATCCGACACTGTAGCATGTCTAGATTGACGTTAGAAAAAACTTACAAAGATCTCTAGGGAAATTGTTTAAAACTCTAAAAAAAGATATTTGTGTATCTAACTAATCAAACTGAATACGAATTCGGTATTTAAAATCAAGTTGTAGGTTACAAGTAAATATCATAGTTGTTAGTACTAAAACAAATTATTTAAAACTATCAATATCACTTTGAAATTTGTCATAGGTACATTTATGTTGAGCAGCAAGTATTTCTCAGAGCTCGCTTGAATCGTGTTGATATTATTCGTGACTAGTAAAGTAGTCAGGTGCGCGCTGAAGGGGGGAGTGTTGAGGTCAGACGAGGTGGAGGGGGGACTCGGAGGTTCTATGCATCTCGACGCGGGCGGTGCCGGGCCGTTCTCACGCCTCTGAGGTCACGCCTCACTTTGACCATCGCCGCGCAACATTACAATCTCAACTTACCTAGCTCGTGAGAGTAATGGAATACCTTTAACGGTATTGAATCTCTATGCAATATTTCATCTGACGCCCTTTTCATTCTGGCATGTAACATATTTCATGGGAAAAACTTTCTTAACTAGTTTTTGTGATTTAACTGTTTTTAGTAATTTCTGTGAAGTAAATACTTTCACTAGGAGTATTATTTTAATAAGAAATGAATAAACAGAACTTGTACGATACGCTGAGCCATTAGTAGTAGATAATTAGTAAGGAGTGTAAGGACTGAAGAGTGGGAGAGCCACGTTTCGGCATGACTGGTCCGGCTAGACCGGAGTGATACCACGGTCTCACAGAAAACCGGTGTGAAACAGCGCTTGCGCAACTCTAAATAGTTACTATGACTAAGTCTTAATTGTATTACTTTACTAAGTAATAGTTCGAAGTAACAGGTATTTAATTACTATTAATGATCTGATTTCTATTAAGAAACCAGCTTTTGTAATGACAAAAAACTAAGTTGCTCAACATAGTATTTTCAAATACCTAGTTTGTTATGTAACATTTTCGCAACCGGCTAGATAGGCACATAAAAGAAACTCAAATCCCATTGTAAGTTATTCTCGACATAAGTTTCGTATGTATATATAATAGTCTGTGGTAGAATATGAAGCGATCACAAAGCCGACGTTATCCCGCCTGAGCGCGCCTTTGTGCCACAGATAAACGTAATGCACGATACACAATGTAAGAACATTGTAATCTCTGAATGTTTTCTGGCAGAGTGTGGCAATAATCCAGTAAGATTTCTTTGATGTTTACGGTTACGTTAACACAAACAGACACGTTAAACAAAAGTGATTCTTGTCTTTAAATATGGAATTTAAGTTTCGTATATTATATAACATTACATAAGTATTTGTGCGTTTTTGAATACATGTTAAATTAAACAAATGTGGATATAATATTTCTACATTATTCTGTAACATTCGACAGGCGTTTCTACTGCTACTGAAGACTAAGGTGCTTTTTAGTAAAAAGTTAGTAAAATTCTTTACAAAAAGATATATACTTGGCTGTAGCTTAGGCAAGATTTTCTAAAAATATTTATAGGTCACATGTCTATCAAAATGACAAGTTATTGCTAAATGAATATTAAAAAACAATCAAGAAATTTCTTACAAATTCTCGTTACAAATAAATCAAGGTAACTATTGATCTGGTCCGGAACTCGCAACTGTATGATAAATGTGCCTAATTAGGTAATTACTACTTCAAATAGCTGAGTAACTCTTGTGAGTCTTGCAAGGTCAGTATATTTCTCAGTCTAGTTTATTTTACTTCATTGCACTTGTTACACTTTTTTCTTACCCTGCCTACTCAACAATTTCCAAGCAACGAAAAAATCTCTAATTATATCATTTTCTTTTTGTATTTTACTTGATTTGTTCCTAAAAATATTTCTATAATAATTTTAATTGATGAAATAAGTAGTAGACGAGGTCAGGTTCGTCTCTAAGGGTTATTTATTAACTTTAGTTAAATTATAATTTATAAATTTTTATTATTCGTGTTTTATTTTCTGAATTGATTTTAGGCTGTGGCGTGGCGACAACGCAGTCAGCGTAGTGTAAACGCCGTCTACAAACGTTGACAAAACATTGTATATCTTTACGAACGAACTTACTAAGCATATAGAATTAAAACTATGGGAATATTTAACTATAAATAATTTTACCATAAAAAACCGACTACAAGAAACGATCCATCGCTCGAAACGCGACCACATTAGAAGTTTTGAAATAAATAAGAATCATCAAAATCAGTTCACCCAGTCGATATTGAGGTAGCAAATATGAAAATAAAAAATTAAATTGAATTGAGAACCTCCTCTTTTTTTGGAGTCGGTTAAAAGGTAAATTCGATTCTCAACAATTAAGTATTGTCTGTGGCTCTGAATACTCCATAAAATTAGAACATTTAAACTACCACTAACCTATAAAATATGAACGCACCAATATTTTATATGGATTGGTGTTGCCATACTAACCTATAAAATAAGTTTTATGATTTAATGAGTTCGAATTTTGTGTTTCAATACGTATTATTTTCGATTGAATATCGAACCTTGTGGACACTCCGTCACTTATTAATATGAGTTTTAAGCGTGAAATTATAAGAAAGCGTTTCAATACCTTTACTATATGTAATTATCCTTATCTATAATGGATAGCCTATGATACCCATAACCATAGTAATTGCTCGATTTGACTTTATTAATGTAATATTTTTGATGACACTAATAAAGGATTATTCCATTTGTTTAGTTGATTACTAAGTAAGTCTTAGGATTTTTGTGTAACAATTGGGCACATATGTTAATGGGCGCGAAGTTCTAATGCGCGATGCGGGATATTCTGATATCTGATATCTTCTATATTCTCTCTTCTTCGTATACTTCGTTTCTCCAGTATCTGCGGTAGATGGCGTTGTCACATGTTTTGTTGCCGCTGTACGGAAGTCGCCACAGCCACCTCACTT
This sequence comes from Hyphantria cunea, assembly GCA_003709505.1. Lineage (NCBI taxonomy): Eukaryota > Metazoa > Arthropoda > Insecta > Lepidoptera > Erebidae > Hyphantria > Hyphantria cunea. The sequence goes on along the minus strand of PKRV01001832.1, from coordinate 872,754 downwards.
ATAGAGTACCTTAATAGATCGTCTTTAGCAAGAACTAACCTGTTGTTGTAAATACTGGTCATCTCCACAGCTTGCATTAAAATATCTGCGATTGTGACCTGTTTTTGACAATCCAGTTTATTAAGTCATACATTCTCTTTTTAAAAGGTAGGTCTCTTGAAACGGACACCAAGAACATCTGAACAATTAGTAGAATTTCAACCAACCACACCAACCAACGAATCAGCGACATTCAACAGAATCACACTCACGACCGCTAAAACTACTACTCCATCCATGAAATCAAAACGTAAAACAAGTTTTTGTAACATTAATTAAATAAAACAAAAAACCGGAACCTTCAAATCTCCCAAACACCCACAGTGATATGAAAACGAAATCGACCGTGAAACGATTCACACGTTCGATTTGTCATGTAACGTGTTTTGTAAAATTTATATTTTACGCGTCACGAAACAAATGTACTGCAAGAAATCGTAACGAATTTGTACATATGCGTGTCGACTCATCCGTATTAGTAAAAAAAATACAAAAGGTTCAGTATCTTTAATTTTAATTCTTTTTAACTTTCTTGATAACAACTGGTCATGAGATAATGTTATACGTTTCTAATCCACTTCTGCATCTTCTAGGTTATAGGTACTAGGTTGGGATTATCTTCATATCTACTGTGATACGGCTGGACTTCGATTTTTTACGTGAAGCGACTGCTATCAGACCTCCACATTTTTAGTACTATCCACGTACTGCATCTAGTATCGCAAAATTATAGCATCTCGTTTTTGGTCAGTACAAGCTAACCTTCGATTAGAGATCTTCTAAACCAAGGATATCACTGTTTTAGATGATCAACATATGGTGCACTGTCCTTTGAGATATTGCAGCATCAAGTTCGTTTCACCATTCGAGGCTAACCGTATCCCTGAACCTAACTGCTTTTTCCTATCCTCACTTCACGTCTTCTTTGGTATTGTTTGCAAACGACCTTTACACCCAAGATTGAACGCCAACCAGAAATGACCAGACATAAAAGACTTCATTATCATCTGCCTTTAGCAGTCCACTGCTGGACATAGGCCTCTCCTATTCAACGCCACTCCGATCAATTTGAGGCTACTCATAAAAAAGACGATAAAAAGAAATAAAAGACTCAGAATTATTATTATTTTTTAACTACAGTGGTTCCGTTCTAACAAAAGAACCCTGTACGTCTATGGCTCATGATAGAATTAGTACCGGTTGGTAGATAAATGTGTTACTTGACAGTCCACGTTTTTATTATAATATCATTTAATTCGTGTTTTTCTTGCGCACTCGTCCGGACTCGTGTCAATATTTTGTCACGAATCCCATTTGTGGTGACGTGTACTAATGACGTCATTAATATGTTTCTAACGAAATTAACAAACCGGCTGGCTTTGATGTGCTTTATCTCGTCATAGTCGGACATTAACAGCCCCGTTTACGAAAAATAATAAAGCTTAGGTACATGTGTAATGCATCGTGGTGTACTTTGAAAAACACATTTTAGTAGGTTCTCTCTCTTAGGAATTTTAAAAGTTATACTGTTTCTAGATTTTGAATCATTAAATTATAAAAGAGTTTGGATATAGTATAGTATATAGTATAGTAGAGTATTTACTATATATGTCAAATCTTTGAAAAGTTATAATCGAACATGGCTTCCTGAAGAAAACTCATCAAGACAAAGCATATCAAAAACTCAAGTCTGGTAAATTGCAATGCAGTTCTTCCACCGCGAAATCTGATGATATCCAATAGGGAATATGCATAAGAATTTGATTTGTCTGAAAAATTTTTTCCTACATTCTTTATTCATCATCATCTTCCTTGCCTTTATTATTCCCAAGATTTGGCGTCGGCTATTAGTTCAACTGGTTTTACCTGAAAATTAGTTTTAACATGAAGCGACGGGAATCGGACCTCCGCAATCCTGAGGGTGAACTGAATTCGAAGGTTGAACTAGTTGTTAGTATATTTGAGGGCACTAACTTCCCAATAACGATTGCCATAGTTGATCATGACAACCGGGACCGACGGCTTAACGTACTCTCCGAGGCACGGGCGGGAAACACCGCCATATTCCATACTTTGAGCTTTTCTTGTAAGGAAATGTAACTGTAAGGAGAAAGAATTTCTTGTAAGGAAAACCCAATAGCAGGGCGACCTGGGAATCGAACCCGAGACCTCTTGATGTGTGCTTACGCTAACCAATAGACATACGAGACGGTTTCCTAGATTCTTTATTATATTTACAATATACTTGAAATGTCATTTTTTATTTAGTGATACTTACGATATTTAAAAAAAAAAAACAACAACCTATAATGTCCCACTGCTGGGCTCGGGTCTCCTCTCAGGAGAGGGTTAAGGCCATACGTCCCCACGCTGGCCAAGTGCGGGTTGGGGACTGGCAAGAATACGTTGTGGCTACGTAAATCTTGCCGTTGGATGTTTTTAAGCCGCCCGAAGGCCTCCAACTAAGCTTCACGACTGTTTAACGTGATGATAACAACCGTATGATAACAACCGGGACCGACTGCTTAACGTGACCTCCGAATCACGGAGACGCTCATGGTAACATGCCACCAGCGGTCACCCATCCAGGTACTGACCGCGCCATCGTTGCTTACCCTCGATGATTGTTTCTAATCACCGAGTGCAACTGGGCTATGAGCGCCTTACGATATTTAAACCCAGAAAATATTAAATAAAAAGTGGAAATTAAGGGAGGGAAATTCAAACTTGCAAAACGCATCACCGTGGGCCGGAACGAAATATGACATCGATACTCACTTCATCGAAATTATCGGAGTCGAAATTAGTAGTGTTTGTGAGAAAAATAACCTTCTTTTATGGTTTTTATAGCAATAAAAACTATTTATACTTAATAGGTATAAATAACTGAAACACTGAACAGTAAACTAACACGAAATGACAATGACGACATTGGCGTTAAATTGGTGTCAAAAGCGCGCGCAAAATGGTGGCGTTTGAATTGCTCAAATTTAACCAGTGTTTTAAAGTTCACTTTGAAAACAAATTTCACTATTTTCAACCCTATTTATACCTTTTTCTGTGTTATAGAGACGTAAATGATCCGACTAGGAAATAAAAAAAATGCATATAATGGTAATGTCGAGCCAGTATTAGATATCTTTATTTCTTTAAAAACATTTTTAAATTATAAGAAATAAATAGAAAATTGACATAAACGCTTTTATAAATTACAATGTGGTTGACTTGTGTCAAAATATCCTGGTCAGGCATTGCAACTTTCACCCATATACCCACAACATATTACCTACGCCCATGTATCCAGTTTCAAGTCCTATTTCCCTGTTACTTCCATGGTAATATAAATAAAAAAGCTAACTGAATTAAATCCAGTAGAACTGAAGACGGTTCACTATTCCATTAAAAGTTTGTGGGTGAACGGGTGTCATGTCCCTCCAACACAAAGGGAGGATCCTCCGACCAGGCGAGGTGATTATGGGGCTAGCCGCTTTCGCGATGTGATTACGCAGATCTGCGATGCGGCCATGCCCTGGATTCGAGGTTGTCGGCCTCCACGAAAAGAGGTCTACTGGTGGTTCCAGGAGTTGGCGGACCTCCGTGCGGCTTGTACACGTGCCCGGAGGTCCTACACCCGCAGCCGGCGGCTTCACCGCGGAGATGGCGAGGACCAGCTTCCTGCTGGAAGTGGTCGAGGGCCTATTCCCGCAGCGGGCGGAACATACGCCCCCGTCGATGGCCAGTTCGGTCGGAGACGACGGGAGCATTGAGGTCGACGTTCCGCCCGTCAGGGAATCGGAGGTAGGGGCGGCTGTGCTGCGGATCCGATCCAAGAACACCGCCCCCGGGCCGGACGGAGTACCAGCCCGAGTGATGGCCCGAGCCCTCGACCACATGTCGGACCGCCTCAGGGAGGTGTTGGACGCTAGCTTGGCGTCCGGACGCTTCCCTGAGTGCTGGNACGTTCCGCCCGTCAGGGAATCGGAGGTAGGGGCGGCTGTGCTGCGGATCCGATCCAAGAACACCGCCCCCGGGCCGGACGGAGTACCAGCCCGAGTGATGGCCCGAGCCCTCGACCACATGTCGGACCGCCTCAGGGAGGTGTTGGACGCTAGCTTGGCGTCCGGACGCTTCCCTGAGTGCTGGAAAAGCGGGAAGCTGGTCCTTCTTAGGAAGCCGGGACGGCCTGCCGATTCGGTCGCGGCCTACTCCGAGAGGGGCGTTCGACGGTTGATGCCGTGATGCGCCTGAGGGCCGTGACCGAAGAAGCGGTGAGCTGTGGTGGCGTGGTGTTGGCGGTGTCTCTGGACATCGCCAACGCCTTTAATAGTCTGCCATTCAACTGCATCAGGGAAGCACTCCGCTACCACGGGGTGCCAAAGTACTTGAGGCGGCTGGCGGCAAACGATTTGGTGGAGCGTACCGTCGTGTACGAGGATCGAGATGGCGCCTTGAGACAGCGACCCATGTCGTGCGGCGTCCCGCAGGGGTCTGTCCTAGGACCACTCCTGTGGAACGTGGGATACAACTGGGTCCTTCGCGAGCGTCTCCCCTCCAGGCTGGGCGTAATTTGTTACGCGGATGACACATTGGTCACAGCCCAGGGGGCGAACTTTCAGGAGGCGGCGTGCCTGGCCACCAGGGGAGTCTCTCTAGTGGTCGGGCGCATCGAGGCGCTGGGCTTGCGGGTGGCCCTGGACAAGACAGAGGCCGCTCTTCCATGGGTGCCGTCGCGGGCCGCCCCCCGGCGCCTCCATAGTGGTCAACTCGGTCCTCGTACCGGTTCGGGCCCAGACGAAGTATCTGGGCCTGATACTCGACGGTAGGTGGCTCTTCGACGAGCACTTCCGACAGCTTGCTCCCAAGCTGGTCGACGCTGCCTCTGCCCTTGGGCGACTTTTGCCCAATCTGGGTGGAGCCAGCGTCGCAACGAGAAGCCTCTTCACGGGGGTCGTCCGGTCGATGGCGCTGTACGGCGCACCGGTGTGGGTGTCGGCTCTGACCGCCCAGAATAAGGCGCGCCTCCGGCGCCCTCAGAGGGTACTGGTGGTCAGAGCCATACGCGGATACCGCACGGTGTCGACCGAGGCGGCTTGCGCCTTGGCTGGGACACCCCCGTGGGATTTGGAGGCGGAAGTGCTTGCCGAAGTTTATCGACGGGTGGCTGAATTCCGGGCGGAGAGTGGCATGCGCCCTCCACCCGAAGAGGTACGCGAATGGCGTGAAGCCGCCCGTCGAGCCACTATGGTTCGGTGGCCGTCGCAGCTGGAGGCTCCACGTGCTGGCTTCGCTACCGTGGAGGCACTCCAGCCCGTCTTCCTCGAGTGGGCAGGGCGGCAGCACGGGACCTTCTCCTTCCGACTGACGCAGGTGCTTTCCGGGCACGGTTGCTTCGGGAAGTACCTGCACTCGGTCGCCAGGAAGGAATTGAGTCCCGCCTGCCACCACTGCGACTGCAGTGACTACTCGGCCCAGCACACGCTGGCGTTGTGCCCCGCTTGGGCGCCGCAGCGTCGGGCCCTCACTGCAGTTATCGGAGGAAATCTCTCGCTGCCGGCCGTCGTACGATCCATGGCTGGCGGCGAGAGCAGTTTTACCGCGGTCGCGACCTTCTGTGAGGAAGTCATCTCGCAGAAGGAGGCAGCGGAGAAGGCCCGGGAGGACGATCTCCACTCGGACCCGATCCGTCGCCGGCGAACCGGGCGGCGGAGGCGCGCCTACCAGCGCCTCATGCCGCCCTGAGTGTGGCCGCGGATGGGCGGGACGGGTTTTCCCCCCCATCCGCTTAG
>PKRV01001832.1:591415-866100 GCA_003709505.1 Hyphantria cunea | reverse complement strand
CCCGAAGAGGTACGCGAATGGCGTGAAGCCGCCCGTCGAGCCACTATGGTTCGGTGGCCGTCGCAGCTGGAGGCTCCACGTGCTGGCTTCGCTACCGTGGAGGCACTCCAGCCCGTCTTCCTCGAGTGGGCAGGGCGGCAGCACGGGACCTTCTCCTTCCGACTGACGCAGGTGCTTTCCGGGCACGGTTGCTTCGGGAAGTACCTGCACTCGGTCGCCAGGAAGGAATTGAGTCCCGCCTGCCACCACTGCGACTGCAGTGACTACTCGGCCCAGCACACGCTGGCGTTGTGCCCCGCTTGGGCGCCGCAGCGTCGGGCCCTCACTGCAGTTATCGGAGGAAATCTCTCGCTGCCGGCCGTCGTACGATCCATGGCTGGCGGCGAGAGCAGTTTTACCGCGGTCGCGACCTTCTGTGAGGAAGTCATCTCGCAGAAGGAGGCAGCGGAGAAGGCCCGGGAGGACGATCTCCACTCGGACCCGATCCGTCGCCGGCGAACCGGGCGGCGGAGGCGCGCCTACCAGCGCCTCATGCCGCCCTGAGTGTGGCCGCGGATGGGCGGGACGGGTTTTCCCCCCCATCCGCTTCAGAGGCCACCCGCGAGGGGGGCGACGTTACGCGTGTGCCGTACGTCGCCCACTTTGAGAGTTTAACATCAGAAGACGGTGCCCGCTTCAGTGCGGGCTGGCGCTGGGAGGGGTCCGGATGGCGTAAGAAAGCGGTTCCCGGATCTCTCCCGTCTCAGGCGCAGAGTGGCACATCGTGGGGTTTAGTGGGTAGTCTGGCGAGTCAGTCAGGAGTCCCACACAAAGTGAACCTCCTGTCCCCGCGGGGGGGAGCGCAGTGCGCAAAGGCATTCCACCACGTAAAAAAACAACTTTGTATATATGTAAATCGGCGCGAGAACTTTTATTGCGCGATGTAGGATTGGTAGTTTCGGAGTATCTGTCATATGTTTATGTTGCCGCTGTATGTGGAAGTCACCACAGGTTAAACAAAATTCTATATACCTCTTAATTTAAAAGTTCTATAGTACGAAAAGATTTTTTTACGATAAGCTTTTGGATAACAATGTTGTAAAAAAGGTATAAGTACCTATCTAGCAATGGTATGAATTTCAGGCATACTGTTACACGTACTTGTAATGATGGACAATAAAATATAATTTTATCTTATCTTTGTCGATATACCCCAACTATACGACTCCACACGTACCTTACTAAATATTTTACCGTTTTTTATTTATACGACAATGACGCAATTCAATGACCGGTAAATCAGAGAGAACACGAATATAGATTATAATTAAAACAACATTCACAATTCAACATAGTCCTTATCTACTACATCAACCTAACATTTATAATAAACTGAAGGTATAACAAAGATTTTGATCGAATCTGGATAATACGACGGTGCTTTACTTGGAACGAACAACCACCGAACAATGTTTTAATTGTAATCGCATGCCCCGCCTTACGGTCACGCAAGATCGCGTTTGCCACCAACACCCACCAAAATATAGCCCTAAACAAAAACCACTGCTGAGATATCGTAATAAACTAGCTTCTACATAAAACCGAATAAGAATTATACTTTGAATCAGATAATTACATCACTCATTTCATACATATCGATTCATCGTCCCATTGGGCTTCCACTGACCAATCGTAGAGATCGATCAACCGATACCAATCGATATTTCGAACAATAACTTATAATCCACCTGCTATAAATTTTATTTCGTCTTGAACAAAAAATTTTATAATTTCCTTGCAGCCAATAGAAAAAGTTTATTAAACTTTGTATGAAAAAAAATGTAAATAAAAAATGTGGTCGCCTGCAGCCGCTGGGGGCGGATCAAATGCTCTCCGCGGCTTGGTTTCCTCTACAACCTGTTTTTGTTTTAAACATCACTGGTATATACGTGTTGTATATTTTTCCTATAAGGCATAATTCGGTTTGGATTAAAATGAAAGATGAGACGGTCACGGAGTATTAAAGATTACATTCAATTCTACCTCAGGGTATATTGAGTTTGACAGATGACTATTTTAGTGAATTCTAGGTTTTTATTTCATTGTTTAAAACGCATTTAACTCTTACACGACAGTTTTGCCTAGTGTAGGACCACTGCATAACGTACAATATTGTACATATTATTAAGCAATTAATATTATCAGTGGTAAACTTACAGTTTTAAATCACACCGTGTATAACATATACCTGCCTCGGTGGCGCAGTGGTAGCGTACGCGACTGCTGTCCATGAGGTCTTGGGTTCGAATCCTGGGTCGGACCAAATGTTTGTATGATCTACAAATATTTGTTTCGGAGTTTGGGTGTTTTCTATGTATAATATGTATTTATTTACAAAAAAAAAGTATTTATGTATTAATATCAGTTATCTAGTACCCATAATACAAGCTCTGCTTAGTTTGGGACTAGATGGCGTTGTGTGTTAGATGTCCGAAATATTTATTATTATTATTATTACCTAAAAACAATATAAGATTTCAGACATCGCAATAAAATATAATAACATAACTCATTAATTGTAAGGGACTACATAACTTGAAAATTAGATCAATATCCGAAGGACCATTACTGCTAGGGCTGACAGGAATCTAGCCCGCTTCGGGTAAAGACTGATGGTGGAAAATTATGGATAATTGACCGATTATGGGGCGGCCCTAAGGCGTCATGGCCAGGTCGTAATGTACTGATTATAAATGGGACCAGACATGTAATAGCATCGATTTCGATTCAGCGATGCTTATTATATTAAGTGGGGACCGAATACAGGTATGGTGACGGGGTAATCGTCCGTAATCACAGTGTCGACCGTTCTGCCAGACGATCTCGAGAACTCACCTATCATTTTATAAATGGTCGTGTCGTTCACTGTTATGTAGTATTTATTAGTTGATGTATTTAAATAAAGGAACATCGATCATTTACAAGTCAGATACGAGACTTGGAATTAAATATACCGGAAATAAGTATAAGGTACTTTATCAGAGAGACCCGTGTTGTTGAAGTTGTGGACATCAATTTATGAGTATGAAACTTAATGCTATAGTGAAGTACTTGCTCATGTTAAATAAATATAAATTTAAATAAAAATTTTATTAGAACAAAAAAACAGTATACAAATTCATTTGTGTACGAAAATAACCACATTAGTTATAAACTGTGTCGTGGCTATTATCGCCCATCTCCAGCAAAGTACAGACATAAGCGTTCTAAATTCATAATAGTAGATTAGAAAATTAAGCTATACATTACAAAAAAAAACACTATAGGTTTGAATTAGTACCATTCTTTCAATTTATATGCTCTAGCCTCGAAGTAAGATTCTTATGTAAAAAGATATTGTACTATGAGAGTGAAAACAGCCATACACCTATCGCAGTCAGAGTAAGTTTTTTTAACTAGCTGCGAAAATCTTGCGGTAATACTATCGCGTTTGTTGCTTTTAAATCAAATATTTTTCACTATTTCATTGATTTTAATTTTGTTCTAAAATTTTCGTTTTTAAAACTGGATCAATTTTATTTTATACATCTGCCGTATATACTCGCAATTAGGATATACCTAAGAAACAAAACCAAAGTAATACAATAAATTTAAAATCTCAACATGTTCTGCCACACCATACTTCAATTTTAAAACAATAAAAAAGTAAATTGACGATTTCGTTTAACATTTTAACAGAGTAAATTAAATCATTCACGACCTTTAGACACTGTCCATCCTTTATATAAAGCGTTTAAGGTACAAGGTCAAGACGCCCTCGCTTTTATTAAAAAAATAACAAGAAAATCCCTAAAAAATAACACTCCCGGTCCAGAATAACTACCCTTTAAAAGCTCCTCTAATACAGCTGAACAGATAACCTGCCGTCTCCGAAGGGTCATCCTTTTATTTCTACAACAATCGCTTGGAAATTGATATTGATGTGGAAAGGGCAAGTTTTCTATAAAAATAGGGTTTATTTGAATAAAGGATGGCCGCCGGGCTCGGGGTCTGACGTGTGATGCTCTGGGTGCTTTATAAGATTGTCTAGTCCCCTTCAACGAGCTTGATGCATGGATCCGGCTACAAATATCGGACGATGACTGAACCATAACCTATATCTTCAATCATGAAGCTCAGAATTGGGTCCAACGATATTATGAATATAGACATCCATAGCTTCTTTAGTTTTTGTGTTGAATAAATATTTTCTTGAACATTTTCCAAATATTATTGAATTTTTATTTAAGAAATCACATCTATCTTCAGAATATTGTGACACTAGATACAATTGGGTGTAGCTATATACATTTATGTATGTGTGTGTTTGTATGTGTAACTTTATGTCACTTCTATAAAGTTATTGATAAAAATAATGGACCACTATCTACAACTGTCACTTTGGAGGTTTGCAAGACTTCTATGCTACTCAGAAATAGGATAGGTAGGGAATGCCTAGGATATTAAGTCTGGCGATTTACATGAAAACCAACTTATTGTATTTTTAAAAAAACTTTAAAATTTGTTAAGTCATATATTGATTAACATAAGATCCATTATTAATTAGTACGATCAGTTAATATCATTAAAAACACCTAACAAATGAGATCAAGCAACATATTAAGATGAGACAAATAAATGCCGAGGGGACATAATGATCTCCCAAATGGACAAAAGTCCACGAAAATGAAAATATTGACGTGAACAGAAGATATATCGGCGAATAATAGGCGTGACATTAGAGACGCGCTGTCACCCCACGGGAATCGAACACGGGATCGACACATGGCGAGTTTGTGCTGACCGGACACAAAATAACTCTTACCCTATTTCCTATTTCACGGAAGTTTGTAATGCTTTCAAATCTGATTCTATTTAGGAAAGTTTTAGTAAAACTATTGATTAATAATTACGTTAAATATTTCTAAAACGGAAAGAATAAAACAAAACTGTTGTGTAACGTTAATATTCTTATTTATTGAAGTATTTGAATTTGTAGCTTATCGCTAGAGACACTAAGGATATTTTGCTCTGAAAACCACATAACTAACTTCCAGAACTCTATTACTTAAAACATGCATCGACCAAACAAATTTAAATATATATATTCTGCTATTATGTAAATCTTTTAAATTTATAAACGAAGTACCTAATATAATTTTACCATAGATCGTTCATACAATAACTATAGGGAATGTTGAAAAGTTTAAACGACCAAATTTAGGCGGTCTTTGTGTCCAAGCAATGACAGTGTCATGAAAAGGATGTGCGTGTCAGCAGCGTGTTTGTCAATACAACCACAATAAAGCGAAAGCGCAGTAGATTAACTCACAGTCGTAATACTTCTGTTATATTCCTTGAGAATATTTTTTTTGTTAAAAATGTTAAACAAATATACAGATGTATTGTTAATCTTAAAATCCTAAAAATAACTTAAGTGCCATTACTAGGAAATGAATCAGTCGATTCGAGTTTATTTATTAGTCAAATACAAAATCTCTACGTATGTACGTACGTATATACAATATCTTTTTTATATACTTGCATGTAATTATGTTATTTACGCACCCAAAAAAAAATGAATAATGATATATCACTGCTTATAAATAATGAAACAATCTAGAGAAAGACAAATGAAAGATATCTTGGCCTCACTCTAGACACTCGCCTGAGTTGGAAACCAAAAATAGATAAAATAAAAAATAAACTAATTTCACTAACGGGCTGCCTATTCACTATAACTAAATGCATGCCATACAAATTTAGATACCTTATATATAATTCACTAGTCAAATCGCACATTGACTATTTAGTTGAAATATGGGGAACCGCAAGCAAAACTTTTTTAGATGACTTGCAACGCACACAAAATAAATTAGTAAAGGTCCTTTTTAACTACAGTTTTCGTACTTCTACCAAAAAAATATATGAAGAAACCAAAATAATGACCATAAAGCAGACTTACATGTACTACACTTGTGTTCTGATACATAAAATATTAAATAGAAATATGCATACAAGTTTATCTTTTACAACAAACTATACTCGTCAAAAAATGAAACTAAGAAACGCAAGTCATATTGTGATTCGTCCACCTAGAACGAACTATGGTAGAAAGAATATTGAATTTGAGGGAGTCAAAATATATAATAAGTTACCGTTACATATAAAAAATGCTACAACACTGACTAGATTTAAGAAATCATTGAAAAATCACATAACAGCTGCGTATTAACTATTTTCTATTTTATAATTCTCAAAACATTCACAGTTTGAAAAAAAGGAAAAAACACTAAATAATAATAATAAAAAAGTAGTCCAGATATAATAGACAATAACAAATATTAGATATATTAAAATGGTACTAAAATTATCAGTAGTAGCTACTTAGTAATTGATAAACAATAAAAAATAAAATAAAAAATAAATTTAAAAAAAGAAAGAAAAATATATATAATGTTCATCTGTACTTCTAATTATGTACGAACAGAAAGTTTCAGAATTAACAGAAGATAGTATTTATTCGCATCATAGTAATAAAGGTGGTAATTGTACTTACAATACGAATGTCCCATCTTCTTTATAATCGTAAATCTTAGGTTCAGTTGCTTGAGTCAATCGTGTTTACTGTGTTCGAGTGTATTTTAAGTTCATAGTCTTGTGCAAAATATATTTTACTACCCACTTTTGTTTTGTATGAAACGCTCATTTGATTTAATTGTTAACATATTTGTATGTTTTCTCATTAAATGAATTTTGTAAATTCTTTTGAGAAATAAAGTTTCTTTAACCCTAATTTAAATTACTTATAAAAATATCGAGGCGATAGAACAATAAATGGGGAGGGCGCTACAGTGGTATGGTTGACATCGTATCCGTATAATAATCGTAAATAATAATATGAAGAGAGAATAAAAAGACTAAAGAAGTGTTAAGTTGTGTGCTTTTAGCAGTAATCTATCGGGACATTATTCAGTTCGTGGTTAAAATAGCGAAAATCAAGATAAACTTGAGTGATAAAGTGTATTCGATTCGAACCACTAATATTGACAGTTCCGTAGTCGTTATTACATCGTTATTACATGTTAAACAAACTGTGATGTGCATTGAACTAGCTTAATACTACGTCTGTGTACACTGTAACAAATAATAAAAATTCTGTGCAAAGTGAGAACTACAAACATCATAACCTACAAAAAAAAGGATTGTGCGGAGCGGTATACTCAAATAACATCTAACTAACGCCATCTAGCGCAAACCTGATATAACTCAAGAACAGGCTGCACTCGACACATATAATATATTTTATATCTTGTTGTCATCAATTTAAAAGAAAGTGCAACGCTATCTAGTGGAAATTAGTAAAGGAAAACAACCCCAACAGTTCATCGATACGATCTTGAGAATTTCATTCACACGAAACCGACAAAATCAAGCTACCACAAAAATCAAAAATATAAACGAGAGGGTGTTAGGTACAACAAAACAAAAGGCATGTAAGAAACAAAAAATTTATTAGTGAATATGCAGCAAGAAATTAGACAGTTAAAAATTGAAATGTTGGAAATGAAAGAGGAAATAAATACAACTATTATAAATCATTTAAATGAAAATTTTTTGAATTTAGAGGTGAAACAAGATCTGTTCGAAACAAAAATCCAACAACAAAGTACTACATAAAAAACTTGGAGAGACACATACGGTGCAAAAATCAAATCTTGTATAGAGTCGAGGAACACGAAAAATCATGTTATGAGTTGGAGAAGACTATAATAAATTAAATAAATACACACTTTAACTTCCAGTGTAATAAATATAGCATCGAACATGACAGAAGACTTAAGAAAAAAAAGGATACGATTAGACCAATAACAATAACTTTAGCACAATGAGACTAAAGATAAATATCTTGAAAAAAAAACTCCTTAAAAACACGCCATATTACTTTAAAGAGGACTACCCATTGGAGATTTTAAACAAGCGTAAAGAGTTATAAGATCAACTTCTACCTTAGCTATGATAAACTGATTATAATAAAGAATAAAGAACAACAATTTCCTCGCAGTCACACAAATGAAATTAACTTATCTGAATCACTAGAGTTAATATATACAAAAAAAAACAAGTAGAAAAGCAAGATAAAAACATCGTATAAAAGAACAAACTATCAAACATGAAAAATTTTGTCAAACAAAAAGGGAAGCTCGATTATATTCCCGCTGCCCTTCCAGAAAACCCCATCAGGTACAAACTCTAAAACCCCAAAAAACTATCTGTTCCAAGTTCTATACAATCCAATATTTAATGTGAGAAGCTTATCAACAACTCACCGAGTAATGGAGCTGATGGACTCTATGGAAAACTACATATCAAACGAATCCTTTCTGAAAAATCTTCAGTTGTAATGAAATGTCAGAACGAGTAGCCCTTCCATAACTTTATACTTATACATATTTCCTAGATATACCGTAAATTTACGCACCCTCATAGGCTTAAGATGGAGATGGATTGAAAAATCTGGACGAGGCCTTCACCCTCACTTAGGACGGGTTCTTGCATGCCTGACTGATAGATAAATTAGTGAATAATTTAATTGTATCTGAGTCTTTAAATGTTATATTATATTTTGTATAATTTATGAATTTAAATTCGGCTTGAAATCTATTGTTATAAAAAAAAATGTTAACTGTAAAATCGAATGAGAGGATATTAACTTAAATTTTGTGAAAGGTTTCTTGTATTTGAACTGTGCAAGAAATAAAAGGCTTTTTAATTTTTATTTTATTTATTATCATAAAAGTATCAAATATCTGATCTGATCGTGAAGAATGATATTCTGTATTACATTATTCACGATCAAACAATAAAAAGATAAAAAAATTAAAGTTAACTTTCTGTTTCCGAACTATATAGTTGCTAGAGCAAACAAAATAAGTGTTGACAGAGAATCCCTATTGACGAGCGTTGATCGCTTAATTCACTCTCTCCTTTGAAATAACACAAAATAAATATGGGCTTACACCTATTTATATACAATTTTAATAAAGCTTATTTATGTAATATGCCAAATTTTATAAAGAAACGTTTATTTTGTTATTATAACGTCTTTGACATGCGGGTTGAATATTAAATTCGATTATTCTGTTTAACTTGACACGTGAGAAAAAAACTTGATAAACAATGGTATGGCCGCTGGTATAGTAGGAAAAAACTTCCTTTCTAAAGCTCTCCACGAAATTCCATTATAAAAAAAATCGCACGGCACGAATTGGGCGGCTCGACCAGAGTGATACCACGGCCTCGCAGAAAACCGGTGTGGAACAGCGCTTGCGCTGTGTTTCACTGAGTGAGTGACGATTCCGGAGGCCCATACCCCAATCCCTTCCCCTATCCCCAAAAGGCCGGCAACGCGCTTGTGACGCCTCTGGTGTTGCAGGTGTTCAGAGCAGCAGTAATCGCTTACTATCAGGCGATACGTTTGTCCACTATTAAAATAAAAAGAAAATCTTTTCTAAATATAATTGTGGAGGAACTGATATCATGTCCCTCGAACACAAACGGAGGATCCTCAGTCCAGGTGATCATGCCTGGCGGACTTCAATTGCGCCATGTAGGATTGGTACACTACGTTACTCCGTAGTTCAGTGTATCTTGGATAGATGGTGTTTCTCTGTTGCGCTGTATGTGGATATCACCACATAGTCATCTGCCTTTATATCTCACAAACTTGCCTCCCACTTTCCCACTATGATAATAGGAAGAAGGAAGTATAAATACGACCGATACCTGAGTATGAATACGACAGAGAACTGTGCAAGACAGTACGGCAAAGAGAAATAAAACTTGAAACAGATCTTATGCCAACCCTTGTGCCCGGGGTGTTAAAGTTGCCCAGAACCTCCTTTCTAAGGAAAGCGCCTATATTAAGACGTAAACTTTTAAGGCTTTGATGTTTATCTGTGAATAACCACAAACAACACCAAAAAATCAATATAAAAAAATTACAGGTCAGTATTTTGTGTTTCCCCGTTCTAAAAGGATACCGCTCTAGTACAAATAACTTTTATTTACATTAAGTGCTAATAAAGTTATACTCAGAAAGTTAAACATCACTAGAAATAAGACATCATATTTCATGGCCCTCTGTTTATTTAGAGCCTATTTGTTACTTACTAGCCTTATTTGTTTAACATAGGTATACAAACAGTAACATGTTATTTTGTAATAAGTTACTTTGTACATAGAAAGTGTCAATTTATTTTTCATTAGTTTCATTGGAAATCAAATTATGTTACGTAGTGTTGAATATATGTATAGCTAATATATATATAAAGTTCTCGTGTCGCGGTGTTTATCACCAAACTCCTCAGAAACGGCTTGACCAATTTTTATGAAGTTTTGTGTGCATATCGGGTAGGTCTGAGAATCGTCCAAAATCTCTTTTTCATCCCCCTGAATATTAAGGGTAGTCCACCCCAATTTTTGTTTTACTTTTATAGCAAAGCAACGTTTGCCGGTCAGCTACTTTACGCTTTAAGCGTATCTTGTTTTGAGTACTTAAAGATTATGTATGTATGTATAATTATTCGAAACAATATATGTCTCATCCAACAGCTTCTCGCGATCTTCACCAGGTGGTCGGACCACTTAGTAAACTATACAGAGGAACTTCAAAAAGCTTCAAACAATGTGTAATATTGTTGTATTAATAATCTTACAGTCTACCGCTAAAAATGGGTTTATACTTAGGACACAAAGTGAAAGTCTTCATCGTGTAGTATGAAATTGGACTAAAATAAAACTGTCAAACAGACAAAAAGATATCATAGGTACATTCCTTTAAGTCTGTCTTTTGTAAGTGTTACAAATGTAATATCATATTTGTTAACAGATTACCATTATAAACAACCTATTGCCGTCGATTGCTTAACAAAGGTCTCCCCCAAGGAGCGCATACTATCCCAGTTTTGGGCAGTCCGCAAACTACCGCTGCCAGCCACTTTTTCCGAACCATCGGCCATCGTGCTGCAGGCATTTTTGGGCTAATTATGTTATATTTTAGAAGCAATGAAATTAAAAACCAATATTTTTAGAAACAGATAGTTATTGAACACTTATGCAAAACGGTATAAACTGTGCCCTTCATATCATTAACATAAAATTTAATGTGAAAATTGCCAAGCAAAAATAGACTCTTTACTAGGAGAGAATAAATTCAATGTGTGTGTTGTGTTCTGTTAAACAGGAGTAAAGAACTGACATGTATACCGCAGTTCAATTAGGCTAATGGGATAGGGCTCGAAGGGATTAAATTAATTAGTAAGAAAGTTTTGCTCCATTTCGTGACGACGCCTTTGTTTGCCTCCGTGTCTTGGATTTTTGTTTTCTATACGAAGCAAATTAGATATACCAATGAGATTTTGGTAAATTCGAAATGAATTTGTCGTAACCAAAATTTGTTTTTGGTAATAAATTACATTTAAATGACTTATAAGAATGTCATTCAAAAACCCAAATATATATTTTTTGAAACATGAAGATAATTTGTATGTATCTAAAAGATTAAGAGGAAACTACACAAACTAGACTAATAAAACAAGAATCAACAAGAATAATACAAGGTCTACGTGTTGCTTTTAATACAAATAGTGATTACTTCATAATTATAAAAACATTAATTTTAAAGTTGTTCCTAAAATTTTAACTGTGTATAATTTGTAATTTAAATATTTTAGTAAACAATATAGGATGAGAGCATGACTTACAGAAGTTATGCACTCATGAAAGTTAATATTGCTTGTATTACTTAGTTATCTTAAGTTAGTAGCACTTGTTAGACAGACATATTCTGTAACATATGTATAATTTTCCTTCTAAATCGTAACACATACGAAAATTTAAACAGAATTATTCTTATTAGAACCCAACACTCGCACCCAAAATTTATATTCCATATTATACAAAATAGAACACATTTTAAACGAGCCCGAAGCAGTCGTAAACGCTCGTAACACCTAATTAACGATATTAAAATACGTAGGCGACCGCAAAGGAGCATCACAAACATTGCATTCGCACATTGTAAGCCATAAAACGCAAACGCTACCCTCCTTTATTTATACGAGTGAGAATTTTAAATTAACTGTGTAAAGCATCCCCGGCGAGGACGCTGCCCCAAGCCCTCGAGAGGTATCGGCGGACCCGACATGTTCTAGTGTGTTCTACTTGAAACCTTAAGATATACTAAATATCAAGAAGTAGTTATTTTTGTGGGATATATCTAGGATAAGTAACTTTGAATTTTTTTTACTAGACTAATTACAATTTTGATACAGACATGAGTCTTCCGTATCAATTTATGTGTAAATCAATTGATTATCTTGTGAATCGATATCAAATACAAACAATACATAAATATATTTCACTTCAGTGACATCTAACGAAATCACACCGTACTACTTACCCCGTATGCGGTATGAATAGTTCTAAAGCGGTTTAGCATAACTATACTAATATTATAAAGGGGTAAAATTTCTAACTTTGTTTGAATGGTTGTAGGTAATCTTCGGAAGAACTGATCCGATCCTGAAAATTATTTCACTAACAGAAAGC
Source organism: Hyphantria cunea (assembly GCA_003709505.1). Classification (NCBI taxonomy): domain Eukaryota; kingdom Metazoa; phylum Arthropoda; class Insecta; order Lepidoptera; family Erebidae; genus Hyphantria; species Hyphantria cunea. The sequence goes on along the minus strand of PKRV01001832.1, from coordinate 853,470 downwards.
GGCACTATATCAGGAGTGACATAGGCCATATTTTATGTGAAGAAACAAAAAAAATTGTTAAAAATAATAGTATTTGTAAATCAAGTCGAAGAAAAGCGGTCGGTTATCGCCCAATATATTTTACAACAATTTTTGTTTTACATATTTTATAACTCAAAAATATCAACCGCTGATCGAAGATCCTCCGGAGATGATCATCTCACCTGGTTCTAGGATCCTCTAGTGTATTGAAGGGGCACCCTTTTCTTCACAGCCTACGAGGGATATGTCATTTTTTAAAATAAATAATATAAATACTGCCTTGGGGGCGCAGTAGTAGCATATGCGACTGCTATGCTTGAGGTCTCAGGTTCGATTCCCGGGTCAGATCAAATGTTTGTATGATCATCAACTATTTCTTTCGTAAATAAATAGAAAACACCCAAACTCGGAAATAAATATTTGCTGATTTGCAAACATCTGGGCCTACCAGGGAATCGAACTCGAGACCTCAAGCACAGCAGTCACATACGCTACTACTGCGCTACCCAGGCAGTCAGAATAATAATATTCAGTACAAGAATGAAATTAACGCTCAAATATATTTTGAACAAAATATTTGTAGGATAGCATTCGTGGGTCGAGTAAAGAACATACCCATTTTTACACCGAGGCCATTATGTCGTGTTCTTGTAAACAAGTCGCGACCACTTGTCGCTGATATATCTTAGCATGGTCAACAAATTGAACCTGGCTGATCCTCTTGCCTTATTGTTATTACTCGTTACAGAGTTATTTATTCTCTTGGAGTACATTATTAGCTACGAAAATCAAAAATAAATCAGTAATTATTATCCTCTGAGGCTGTATATATTAATTTATCCTTGAGCAATAAGAATTTTCTTTCTTATTTTTTTCTTCTGGTCTAGTCTAGTCTTGTTACAAATGCCACGGCATTTTTAGTAAAGTTTTACACTGTTGAATCTTACATACAATGCAAATTAAAATTAGAGTGTATGTTTGTAATATTAAAATAACCACCTTTTACTAAACGCATATGCAGTTTTTACTATTTTTGCCTGTCGGTTTGTTACGGCTAATCTTTGGAACGGCTGGCCCATTTGTGATGGGACTTTCACGTGTAGAAAACTGATGACATAAGAAGTAACTTATGCCACTTTTTAGACTAGATTCACCCCGCAGCGCTGCTTGCGGTTACAACTACAAACGCAGGTAATACCGCGGAGCTCAGCTAGTTTAAAAAAAAATGATATAAAGTATTGCCGATAAATATAAAAACATATTAGGTAACATCTAAAAGCAGTAATATTGGAAAAGACGCTCGTATTGTACATTTTTACTTGTCTGTTTAAACGTTTATTTACTACCACTTTTTTTCTTAGTTTTATTGTCAATTTAGTTACATTAATAAAAATATATAAAATCCCTCGAAATAGGTACCTAAAAAACTTAGATTTTCTAAAAAAGAATAGTGGTTACTAAAGCTAAACTTAAAAAAACTAAACTTACGTAAATAATAAGTAATAAAATACCGAAACGTCAAAGAGTAGCTATCTATAAGAGTACGTATAAAACTATCGTTTGTCGTTATCGTTTGTATCAAACTATGTTTGTTGTATTCCTTTACGAAATCAATGATCCATTTTATTGAGTAGCAAGAGTTATGCAGCGCACTGAGAGGGCGCGCTCCTATCAATCATTGGAGGCTTTTTTTGAATTTAATAAAATAAAATTTGTATTTTGTCATCGGCGCTCCCTCGCGTTTTAATACAGATACGGATTCGGGGAATAAGATATTTGGTTGAAAATCCATGTCACCATGTCATTATTTATTTTTTCTGATATTCTAAACTGAAAGTGTAGGAAGTTGGCCCTAACAATATTTAAACATCAGCAGAATTTATTTCGTAAATAGCATGTTGCCGGAATGAAAAGTACAATTAAGACTATTTGAAAATTGTTGAAAAATATACAGAACAATACTGATCTTGATCCATAAAAGTGTTTTTCTCAACTATTATTACAGGGTATTTTGAATCACTTCTGTTGCTTGAACTTTAAACTTATTAAACGTATCTTTTTCTGATTAATATGTCAATTTCTACTCATTTTACTCTTATATTAGTGCATAACTATTTAAATTTGATATTACAAAGTAAATAGCAATTGAATAAAACACAATAAATTTTAAGAAGCAGGCTGTGAGACGACTAAATTTATTAAAACTCGTAATTAGCTCTTTAAATTATGGTATGATAGGTTTACATTTCTACAAGAATTCTTTACATTTATACATGAAATATTATTATTAAAAAAAATTGTTACAAAATACATTTTCATCATCTGTAACTTAAAATAACAATATTTTTTTTTATTAATAGACTCCATCCCTGTTTTCGACGAAGAGTTGGCGCGGCGGCAATGCAGTGCATCTGTTACCGGCCGCCCCCCGCACCGAGCATCAGAAACGACTGCATATCTATACGTATGTACTGCACTCACCTCCGAGAAATGAAGGAATTTGTTAAACACATCGGCAAAGGAACATCTATAATACATAATTCTCATTTCACGTTATTGCCACAATGAACTCCAAAATAATTTTACCGATTTTCGTGTTTGTCTTTAAAATCAATGTTTGGCTGAGGTGCCTAAGATAGGACAGATAATTAAAAACACACACACACACAAGTCGATGGCAATAGTGCACATAAATCTTAATAAGTTTTTTTTAAATCAATAATTTATAATATAATATAAAATATATAGGTTTCAGGGCGGGAGTTCGGTATCAAACCGAGTAAAAAACTCGCGCTAAAAAAATCTGTTTCGACAAAATAAAATATATATATTATATTCGGGCATTTAATTCTCAACGCCATCTAGTCCCAAACTAAGCAGAACACATACAAACATTTGGTCCGACCCGTAAAACGAACCCGAGACCTCATGCACAGCAGTCGCGTACGCTACCATTGCGCCAACGCGGCAAAATATGCATGAAAGTTGTATTATACCCTGTTTCTAAAGTAAGTTTTCATTATACATTTTTACGTCTTAGCCACTCAACTGATGTTATTACTAAAAAAGTAGTAGGATATTTTTTGTTGTAATGATTGCCAGATTTAATTTTATATAAAATGTACAAAAATACAAAAGTTACTAGTACATTTATACAATTTTTGATTTTTAGGATTAACACTCGTGAGTTCGTTTTACCGTGGGAGATCCACGCTGGCTCGATCAGTGTGATACCACGGCCTCATAGAAAACCTATGTGAAAAAGTACATGCGCTGTGTTTCACCGAGTGAGTGAGGATACCGCAAACCCATATCCCGACCCCTCCCATATCCCTCTCCCTATCCCCCAAAGGCCGGCAACGCACTTGTGACGCCTCTGGTGTTTCGGGTGTCCACGGCGGCAAAATTCGCGTACCATGAGGCGATATGACTACTCGTTTGCTTCATACTCGAAACAAAGAATCTTACGTGTTCTTCTTTTTCTTATATTTGTCGTAATCACTATCATAATTCCACTCAATAAACACATTAGAATAATAGCCAATGAAAAATATTAGTAAAAACTGATTCAGTTGTGTAGTCACAAAATTAGAGAAATTTAATTTTAAAATATCAAAGAAATATAATTTACATAAAATATTATATGAATGTTTTATTACCAGAAGAGCGCTCCATTTGACCAAATATCTCGGCAATAACGACGCTCTTCAGTTCCATTCCATGCCGGCTACATACTGCACCTGTGCACCGCAGACAACTTTATGAAATACCATTATTTTAACGGTAAAAACATAGCGAGAAAACCAGCGGATCTTACAGACATCCATAGTACGAGTATATTGGTTTTATATGTCCTTCATAAGCAGGATTATTGTGAATTGATTATAAGACAGATTTTTCAGTAAAGTTAAAATGAAATTGCTTTCTCGGATTTACGAATGATTTTAGAAATGACGGAGATCAGAATTGTCTTTTTAAAAATTGAAATTCTAGGCTAGGTAATATTTCTATAGGTAAATATTTCGAAATGAATGTGCTCGAATCGGATCCAGTGAAATAATTCTATAATATTGAGTAGTTCCATTGATTATTTGTGATCCTCGTCTTTAGTTTAATTTAACCATACAGTATGTTAGTTTTATTACTAAAGGAGTTTCTACAAAAATATCTGAACTTTATAATATTTTAGCATGCCTTGATTTCTCTAAGATTTCATCCATCGTCTAAGTCCATTGGATCATATTAATAGGATAAAAGCCGGATAGTTGCCCCACTTTTCGAAAAAGCTATATTTTTTTTCAATATGAACTTGCAGAAAATTATTTAGTGTATATTGCACAACATAGGTCTTTTATCTTCTATAAAAGCCTGTTATTGTAAACATAATCAACTATGGTTTTGAATAAATACTGTTTTACAGAAGAGAGATAGTTAAAAACACTAGTCAAAAACATACTAGAGGTATCGGGTATATTATTTTATTTATTTCTCTTTGTCTGCTTTTGCATTGGTTTTCTTTTGCTTTATTTTAGCTGCAATATCTTCAAAAAACTATATTGTAGCTTTATAAACAGCTAAGCTATGACTCAGCGGGGTGAGTGCCTGGTGATCTGCACTACAGACTCACGTCCTCTTAGAATTGCTGTATTGGTGTGTTGTTTTGTGTTGTGATAAGAATTAATATTCCATGTATCGGTAGTTGTGAAAAGAGAACTAAAGAAAATTATTATTATCATCTGTCCAGTTGAGGTTGCGTGGCACGCCTGGTTTTCGCTTATATTTGCGAGGCATTTCGCTTATATAGAATAAATATGTAAAATACAGTTGTAGATACTTATTTAATTTACAACAAGTTAGAGTCAAAGTAAATTCGAAAAAACAGCAAAAAAAATAAAATCCGTCTATAAAATAAAATTTTTTAGTCACTGTAGGGGCCACTATCCGCAACAGTAAGTAGGGCGGCTAACCTTTTTGATGCGGATACTTGTCCTTTTCATTTGCGAAATAAATAAAAACTATGTAATTTAAACTCTACTGCATGCAAAGAAACAAAAAGTTGACTGAAACCACGATTTACACTTACAAATATAATTATAACGCCCGTCAAAATTTCCCCGCAGAAGATTTTTGCTCAGACGGACAAAACACGTGCGCCTATTCCGATGGCTTATGCGGCATTGAGGCCTGCCGGGCGGTCACTACTTGTTGTATTAAAGCGCCAACACAACTTATAATCGTAACATAGTTTACTATCCGGCTTTTACTCTAGAAGCAGTTAGGAACTGGTCCATGTGTTTTTAAGTATTAAGTTAACATGAAAAGAGATGAGGCTTGTTATTTTAGGGATTAGCGTTCCTATTTTATATGGAATAGTGGACAAACGAGCACACGTATCGCCTGATGGCAAACGATTACAGCCGCCCATGGACACCCGCAACACCAGAGGCGTCACAAATGCTTTACAGGCCTTTGGGGGATAGGGAGGGGAATGGGGAGGCGTTGGGGTAAGGGCCTTTTTTTACATGTAGAAACCCACTCGGGCCTTCACCCCACCGGTTTTCACAGCGGGGCGGTGTGTCAGAATCGAACCGACTAAAACCACACGGTGTGCCATTCTGCGCCTGAGACGGAAGGGATCCGGGAACCGCTTTCTTTCTCCATCCGGACCTTGGGGTAAGGCCTTACTCGGTGAAATACAATGCAAACTCTGTTTCACACCGGTTGTCTTTGAGACCGTGTTATCAATCCGGTCGAGCCAGCCCGTTCGTACCGATACGTGGCTCCTCAATTATTCATATATTTTAGAAACTCCTCCTCTCTATAAGTCGGTGTATTAAAATAAGTAAGTATAATGTTGTTATGAAGCTCACTCTAAACCATTACTAGTTGTTCTCTTTGATTGTTACCCAACTGTAGTGTTATTGCCCAATCACAACCAACACGCGTGTTAACCTTATTTTCATTACTTACCTAAATCTAATAATAATCATAAGCATTTCATTCAATACAAATGAAAGGTGTAGATTGAATGTTAAAAAATATTGAAAGTACTTTAATGTTCTTATTCACATTGTATTCAAACCCATTATGCGTTAAATTATTGCTATTCAACATCAAGATCTCATTATATGTAAATGAAAGCAATAGGTATGGTTTATCTAGATCAATCGAATCTACAGTAATACAGTGTTTTATTTAAAAAAAAAATCTTCTACTTAGAAAGGATGTTGTGGCCTACTGTACAAGCTGCCTATGCCTACATTAGCAAGTAAGCAACAAAGGCGCGGTCAGTACCTGGATGGAGGACCGTTGGTGGCATGTTACGATGAGCGTCTCCATGATTCGGAGGTCACGTTAAGCAGTCGGTTCCGGTTGTTATCATACGATAACATTCGTTAAGCTTTGTTGGAGGACTTCGGACGGCTTAAAAACATCTAACGGCAAGATACGTAGTCACAACGTATTCTTGCCAGTCCCCAACCCGCACTTGGCCAGCGTGGATCGTATTGACTTAACCATCTCCTGAGAGGAGACCCAAGCCCAGCAGTGGGACATTATGGGTTGTTGATGATGATGCCTACAATTTCTTCCTACTCCCAATTTTCCTTTTGCACGTAACTTTAACCGCCATTATCAATTATGAAAACTGTATTTATCATGTCTAAACATGTTTGATTGTCTGTCATAGTTACCTTATAACGCTTATGGAAGGTAGAACCCCTTTGCTATAATGTTTTTGGTTGTTACTAATCAGATTCACATCCTTAGGTTCTTATAATCGCCCCGTTGCTCTAGAGGTTGAAGTATGCGACTGCCAATCAAGGTCTCGGGTTTAAATCCCGGGTCGGGCCAAAAGTTTTTCTGAGTTTGTCTGCTTATATTAATACTTAATAACAGCTTGGAGTTCGGAAGTTGGGGTTTGAACCCCTGTGCCTCGGAGAGCACGTAAAACTGTCAATCCTGCGCCTGATCTCTCCCTGATCGTGTCGGGTAACCATCGGATTATGAGAGTGATGGAACAGAGAGTACACCTATGTTTCCGCACACTTGTGCACTATAGCACCTCGACTGCCTCGGTGGCACAGTGGTAGTGTATGCGACTGCTGTTCTTGAGGCCTCGGGTACGAATCCTGGGTGGGACCAAATGTTTATATGATCTGCAAATATTTGTTTCGAAGTTTGGGTGTTTTCTATGTATAATAGGTATGTATTTACAAAAAAAAGTAGTTATGTATTCATGTCAGTTGTCTAGTACCCATAATACAAGCTCTGCTTAGTTTGGGACTAGTTGGCGTAGTGTGTTAGAAGTACGAAAAAAAAAGAAAAAAAAATTTCATGCGTAGTTGGCTGGTCTCCGTTGAGGCTGGCTGGCGTGACCGTAAGCGGCTAGGAGAATGTCATAATCAAGATAGTTTAATAAAGTAATAAGACAGTTATTATACATTTTTCTGTCAAACTATTTGGCATAACCGATAAAAAACTTACGCTTTATATATATATATACCCATATATAAAAAATAACAAGTGCTGCTACTGCAATACTACTAGTCTCACGACAGCAAAAACTGCTTTATTCCACTTCAAACGGGTGACTATTCATATAATTTGCGACTTGCGTATCTTGGTACGATCCGAGCGAAAACAGCACCCGACAGACATATTTGATGCTATCACATAATAAATAGCGAAATGAGTACCTTCACACCTTTAAACACATTACCCAGAAATATTTATGTTTATATATAGAATAAATATACATGAATGTCTGCAATCTATAAGCAATCTGTAGTAAGGTATTCTGAGAACATAGAAGAATATTAATTTTTAAAGTTTTAATAGTCCTCTGTACAGATCTTCCTAGGTATTTGCTTAGAAAATAAGTTTTATCTTACTATACCACCCTGGCTAAGCGATTTGAGTTTTTCTTAAGTCCTCCTGCTCTCTTCTTCGATTGTTACTGAGTAACATAGAGTGTATCAATGCATATAAAATTACTACCACTTTCTGACTGGTCAACCTAAGGAACTTCTTCTGCGTTCCCCCTCAAGGAAGGAGAAATCCTGAAAGTAGGCACAGCTCTTACTCGCCACAATGATTGATTGACCTATGTACTCATTGCTATTTCATAAAAGAGAAGGTGGAGTGTGCTAAACCTATACTGAAAATGTTTGTATGAACATATTTACACTTCTAGATTACGAAAACCTAAAGTTTTATCAAAATAATAGACTCGTGTACAAAGCAATGTTTATTTATTTATCCTTTGATATCTACATTCAAAACAAGCTGTAACTTATTATCATAAAACTTATTAAAATATACTATTAAATTAAATTGTTGTTAATTCTCTTTTTGTAAAGTGAAAAAACACCTTTTCACTAAATGCTGAATGTGTTTACCTGTGTTTTATTTTTAAATCAACTCATTAGCAGAAAGGTGATGAACCAAGGAGTATCTAAGGCTACTTTTTTCGAGTATATTTGTATATATACAGCTTTGTGAATGTACGACAATAACCGCTTGGCTCAACTAATTATATATATATAAATAGACCTACACCAAAAATAGCCAACGATTTACGAATATCTATTCACCTGTTTTGGTCTGTTAATTGTCCATCACATAAAAACAGGCAGAAGTCCCATTAATACAATTCTCATTTTTGTAACCGGAAAGGAACACCAATCATTTATTCTTTTTTAAGGTAACGGAAACCAACCTATTAACATGAAATAGGAAGCAAAATAATTTCGATGTTTTCTTATCTGCCATTATACATATAACACGGCGTTAGAAGGACAACAATCGACATTACCTATACTATTATATTATTGCAATATATTTTCTAAGTGTATCAACAGCGTAAATCTTAGTAATTTCATGATGGCTCATATTTTTATATTTGAGAATTATTTAGATAGTATTTTCAATTTATTGTTTTTTTTAAAAATTGTTGTTGCATACATAAATAATAATGTACACAAAAATTTAAAATCTGTTTTGTAATTTTTGAAACAAGTAGCATATGGAGATTCTTGCCTGTTTTTCTCCATAAAAATGTCATTTTAGAACCGAACGAATAGATTCATTAATGTAACGTTTCTAAAAACAATGTCTACTTGAAATAAAAACTATTTGATTTACTTTTAACTTCAATGGCAAATAATAATTTACAGCTCCGAGTCCAGTACAAACGTGTATAAATATTCGATTAGCGTATCACATGCATACAACTGAAGTTATTTAAATATTGTAAAAGAAAAGGAAAAATGGTTAACGAGTCATAAACATTGTAAAATTGTTTTTAAATACAAGTTACATAGTAACTTGTTTAATTAGTGGTGATAGGAAACTGACTTTTATCTTTTGAACCATTAATAGGAGACAAGCGTACTAAAATTGGTTAGCATAATAAAATTACATTAGCCAGAAGCCCTTTCTTCCTACTACGAGTATACTAGCAAGACTATTTTATTACGAATAAATAGGTTTAACAAGTAAAAAAAGTATCTGTTTTATCTCCTGCCATTTTATTATCTTTCGTTTGTGATAATTAATTCACATAATTTACATATTTTACCTATTGTAATTCCTCCAATGCTATACATCATCAAAATCGTGTACGCATAACTTGATAATTTACATGTATGTGAGCGCTATGCTTCATGGACCGTATTGCAAACTTACTCAAATTACAAAAAAGGGTTATTTTCTCATATTGTGAAGCATACGGCAGTCTATCGTCGGACCGAAATAATGATTAATGATGGCAAATAAGCGGGTGTGCGTGTTCGAGACGCCACAAAAAGCGATGGCCGTGCAGCGAGGTGCAGTGAACAGCTCCGGGATCATTCTTGATACGCATTGTAGACCTTCAGATAGTACTGATGGTAACAAACAAAAATTTGTTCACAAGAGTACAAATTATATTTATGCTGCTGACATGATGACAACCAATTGAACTTGTTTAAATTATTTTAAAAGCACATTTTGTAATATATAATAATACTTACCTGTACAAATACTTGTCATATGTTTCTAGAACTTAGGTAGATGCCCCGTTTGTGTAGATATTTCTTTATCCATGTTGTATTAAGAATCAGTGATGTCATACTGTTCTCATTGCTCTACATACTTGCAACTAGAGATGATGTTTGTTAGATTCATTAGGGTATAATTAGTTATTGCTTAAAAATAATTTCCTAATAAGAAGTACACAAACAAACAAGTAAGAAAACAAACTAACAGTTTGTTTTCTTACTTGTTTGTTTTTAGTAATATTATTTGTTTCATTTTTTCCTTAATATATTTAGTTGTTATAATTTATTTTGTAAGTTAATAATTGTAAGGAGGCTCGGTTCTGCTGACAAACCATCGACCGGGTTTGAGGAACAAATATTGTGATTGTGTGTTTTTTGTGTTATATATAAGTCGTCTTAAGTGTTCATCGCAATAAAATTTCTTAATTTTTCCGCCTAATAAAATATAGATGAGTATAGTTAGGTACGTTATTATGGACTCTGTCGTTGAAACTTTTGAACCTTAATTTGTTCATATCATATATCTGAATATCTACCTTAACTACCTTACCTAACTAAGAACTTTGCCATTGTTTAAACATTATTTTCAATTGAATAATACTTTGAATGACCCTTTAGGCAATCGCCGGGATTGAATATCGCTAACTCTCTCAAATATCTATAAAATGTTAAGGAACAAACAGTTCACACAGCAAAACAAAATTTCTACGTATAATTAAGTTTTGACGGATGCTGGTTCGAATATTAATCAATTGGTATAATTAATTTCGGTGGCAAGCTGGCGATAGGTACGTCAGACGCACTACGACAGGTGGGCGCAAACGCCTCAAACGGCCGCAAATCTACAGGAAACTGGGCCTAATTAAGGGCAAGTCAACGTATTAATGAAATAAATGTACCGTAATGTTTTACGTTTTGTTGTTATAAGATTCTATTTTAAATTGGAAGTTTCTTCCGATGTCTTATTGTTACAAAATTTTGTGGATCACAAAAAAATTGTCCTTAGTGGGATTTGATCCTTCAACACAGCTCAGTAGAAAACATTTTGTTAAAGTATTTACCTTGACTGAGAATAAGCAAGATATAACCGGGTAAATGCAGCTTTATCAATTTGACAGACGGTTGCACATCTGACACTAATGACAGTCAACCCTCTCATGCAGATGTCATATCATATGAGGCCAAATTATAGCTTATCACTTGTCACCCAACTTACCAAGGCAACGAAATTTTCAACTTAAAAAAAAGTCGTTTGAGCGTGAAATTATGTTGGTAAATGAATGTTTTTCGGTGAGAAATATATTTAACTCGATCATAACAACAAAAATACGTTATGTTTTTCTTACACTCACCTACGTACCAAAACGGGCATTAAATTTACCTCCGTACAAATGAAGTTCTAAGCTGAATATACAAGTCGGGTGAGGTCAGATATATTGCTACTGAAATTTCAGAATATTAATGGTAAATATACTTCTGTGCGCTAACTTTTAATTTACAACTTCATGCACTTGTGTACATCGGTTGACTTAATGCCCAGGGCATTCTCTACCAGTCAACCGTCGGGGGTGTAGAGATTTAGCAAGGTAGGTGCAGCAAGGTTAAATTTGTACTCAGCAACAGAAATCGTTACAATTGACATTATATAACAAATACAAATATGCATATAAATATAAACATACACACACAAGCAGACATATAGATATGTAGAAATACATATACCGCATATCGTACACTATAGAAAATAGGAGGTGCACTGTTGGTGAAGTTAATTCGCCATCTGAAGAAGGTAATTATGCACGTTCTTTTTAAAAGAGTATCGGTTAGTGAATACCCTCATTTCTAGTAGAAGCGCATTTCATAGCAGCACCGCTTTCACAAAGAAAGAGGCATCTATGAAGTCTGAGTTGTGGAAAGGACAAAGGAACTTTTATAGTAGGTTCAAACGTCCTTCCCTAAAGACCTATATTGGGGTCAAATTAAATTAGATTGCTGTGAAATACGCGAATGGACAGAGTGAAAACAATGCTTGAATATGAAGAAACGACAGTGGAATGTAAAAGTATTTTTCTCTTGTGCCATATTAGTACAGAAAATCGTTTAAACTGTTTCGTGACGAAAAAGTAATGATAGCAAAGAGTTCTAATGTTGAATAACTAATATTACCCGCACGTATAACGTGGTTTAAGCGGTATCTCACTGCTTCCTACTGATTCCTACAGCACTAAGTGTCATGGGTTCCATTCCCACATGGGCTAATGGTTTTCTTCCGTGCGGAAATTCCTTCGGATACCACCGACTAAAACCGACTAAAGCCGCACGCCATCGCGGGTACTAGGAGCCTGGAAACCAGGTACACCCTAGGAAGAAAAACCCTGAAACCCCAACGTACCTCAGGCTACCTACGGTTTCTAGATAGCCCCCTCCTGTGTGGAAGCCCCGTTGTTTCCGTTGCTGCCCTAAAAGATGGTGCGCGAGAACTGCGAAGCGCGCGTATCCCCCACCCGAGCCTGCTTCTGCTAGGGCGACAGATGGCCACATCTGTCACCCCCAGGCTTGCTCTATGGAGGACGGAGATCATTTTGTGATTTAAGGCGCCCGAGTCGTCTGAGTTACCTGGCTGGTTCTCGGGCCTGGCAGACCAGGAGAGTTCTAAACCTCTCCCGGTCCCGATCTGCCGTCTCTTTGGCAACCATAACTTACTCGTAGAAAGAAACGGCGGAGTTCCACGATTTCTCGCTCCGCAATAGGGCCGCAATCATGTTACCGAGCGAGAGAACTCCCACCCTGATGGCCGCCACCCCATTTCACGGACATTCTGCCAGCATGTGGAGCGCCGTATCTACGGTCTGGCCATCGCAATGGTGGCACTCAGGCGTGGGCTCCTTGCCTACCTACAAAATAATACATAAAAGCAATTTCATCAACTTTATCAGCATCCGCCATTATAAGGCATAGTAGAGTTCATTGCAAAATAAGTATCTAGAATGTAAAATAAACAAAATTACATGAAATAAGTCTTCTTACTTCTTCTAAATACTTCTACCATCACTGTTTTATGGAAAGAAAAAACAACGCCAACTATTTCAATAGCTAACAATCGCACATTACATCTGTAATTACCACATATTAGCGTATAATAAACTCTAATTAAAACAGCCAGTACCGCGATACGAACATCAATCAACAACGTGTAATGTTCCTACAATAAGTTGCAATTATAGTAAACGCTGCAATTAATACTTTCTTTTTGTTTCCCTTTGTCTGAAGAAATCTAACAACATACTGCTACGGAGTGTTTTTTTCAGAAAGTCATAGATACAAATGCAATATTAGAAGTCAAAAACAACTTCCTGGATTGGAAGACCTAGGAATAGCCTTGAATTTTAGGCTTTAAAGTTTATAGAAACTTGTATATAATCTAAAATTGGCTGCACAGGTATTCCTATATAGGTAAAAGGTTAAAATTCTAACCTCACATACTACAACTCTTTGTGTGAATCATAGATAGATAGATAGATAGAAAACTTTTTATTTGCACACTATAATATTACAGTTAGAAGAGCGTACATGAAATGTGAGACGGAGTGTACAAAGCGCGGCCTTATTGCCAAAAGCAATCTCTTCCAGGCAACCTTAAATAGTTGTTCCGAGTCTGTTTGTTCTGTGTGACCGTTTCATGTACCTTTTAAAGGCCACCCCTACACAGGAGGTCTCTAAGAAGGTACAGATTTTTAGATATATTCTATATACTTCACCAATGCTTCTTAAGGTAGTTATAAATACGAGTTTAAGCATACAAAGACTGCCATTGAAACTATGAGCTCTCGTTAAGCGGTCACATTCACAAACCACATAACTCTTTTAAATAATTCATAGGTACTATAAATTATTTTTTAAATTGGAACGCAATGAATAAAAATAAATTTTCTCCGTAAACTTAGTAATTGCAAGACAGCAACTTTGCGAAGTATGTGGCTAAGTAATGAGTAGAACAGGTTTTGAATAGCTGATGGCCACAGGACGGCGCTCTGTGGAATACGTAAATACGTTTTTAACATCATTTAATTATTCCCTTTAAGTGTCTTGCATATTCAACGATAGAACTGGTTTTGTACTATAATTTGTAAAACTTAAGCAACTGGTTGTAAACGACTTCAGATATTACCTAGCCAGGAATAGTGGGTAAATAATAAAATCTATATGTTAATACGTGAAGCAAAACTTTTACGAAAATTATGCGACAGGAGCAGTATAAAATTTGGCACAGTTAAGTTATTTGAAGGAGCAGTACTGAAAGCTAAATCAAAAAATAAATTTATGATCAAATTTCAACCGTTGGACAATCACTAGTAATAAATAAATATCATAAAAGGACCATCCAGTGAAAAAATACGAGTATAGGTATATCTACAATCGCAGTTGTCTTACTAAATGAAACATAGTTTTTGTTCCTATTTCAAAATCAGTCAAATCTTATGACGAATTATTAGCGAATCATGTGTTCTAAAAGAAGAAGGAAAATTACTAAAATTAGGAGATACAGATAGCAAAAAAGATTTTCTTATAGTTTTTAAAAGGAAAATTGGTGTTAACGTACTATATTAAAAATTTAAGATGAGTAGATTAATTCTGAAACAATTATTGGAGTAATCAACAACAAAGATTGATAATTTGTATGGAAGGAACATTTTTAATTTTACATGTATAGGACCAAACGGTAAAATTAAAAATGTTTCGTTTTCACCATAATGGAAGATGTACATTCTTTTAGATGGGTAGGACTACCTACCTACTTGACTATTACACTCACCTATCTTTATTGTTCGTACTTTAATTTTTTTCTTTTATATTTTTAGTATCTAAGTTTTTTTTCGGAATCGCGGGCAAACGAGCAGACGTAGCGCCTGATAGTAAGCGGTTACCGCCGCCCATAGACATCTGCAACACGAGAGGCGACACAAGTTCGTTGCCAGCGTTTGGGTGATGAGGATCGGGGGAGGGACTGGGTTGTGGGCCTCCGTATGCTCTCTCACTCGGTGAAATACAGTGTGAGCACGGCTTGCACCGGTTATCTGTGAGACCGTGGTTTCATTCCGGTCAAGCCGGCCCATTCATGCCGAGGCATGGCCAAGTCAAAATATTTAAAATAAAAAATGATCAGTTAGGTTGATGGTTATATATAGTAGATGGTAAGTATTATAGATAAAGAAACGATAACTATAGAGAAGATAAGAAAGGTAAGCATTGCCGGTTATTTCATGTTGAATGATTATAATACTGAAACTGATAAGAAATTTTAGGTATATATCTGTAATAATTAATTCGTTCGCCTTAATAATATAATAACTGTTGGGAAGTCAACTTCGAACGTACAAAGCTTCAGAAGGAAAAAAAACAAAATACATCTACAGCTCATATTATTCTTATAAGTTTGTTAAATAAAAACAAAGAAACTAAACATCTCGACAGAACCACCACTAGAACGTAGCCATAAGCCATGAGTACACGAAAAAGAAGTCCCACCCGAGATATCGTAGGGTGTAATTAAGGCGGCCACCCACCGCATCGACCTCGAGGCCTTGACCGACACCCGTAATGAGTTCACCCGCCGACAGACTACGACTCCAGACGAACAACCAGATACCCCAATAATACCTACTTATACGTACCTACACATATTCGAACAAACTCTATCTAGATCTAGCGTCAATCAACATATATCAATGAATATATCATATATAAAATAAATGAGTATAGATACCTACTATCTATTGCTATGTGTCCTTCTTGAATCTCAATAGTGTATGAAAATTGCATACGTACGGTAAATATGAGTACCACGCCATATTGTTGCATTGCATTTCTCATGCAATGTCCCGTTCACAAAACAAAATCAAACAAAAGGAAAATACCGAGAAGCCGGTTACTATACTTTTTTACTTTATTTCAAAACGACTAGCTCGAATGTAACCCCATAGCAAAACGTCCTATGTCACTTACAACGCTATACTTAAAACTTCCATACATAAAAGGCTTAAGTTTCTAAAAGCAGGTTTTCGTTAAAGACATTTTGTTTTTCAATATAAAAGCGCCGATACGAGAGCTCCGCCTACACTTGATTTAAAATTAGAACTCTTGCGTGACAAACGCCGGTAACTTGGAATTAAATGGTAAAAAGTTAAACTTTATTCACAAGTGATAGAGCACAATATTCCACGCTACTTTATATGCTGTAAGGTGGGTTGCTCCGTAAATGCTATTGGCCCAATCGGGCAATGTGAAACAAACAAGAAATATGAGAGTAAATGAGATAGCGTTACTCTATCTATACGCGATGCTCCACAAAAACAACTTTTGTAATATACTTGTCCTACAATATTTTTTAAATATGAGGAAATTTTGATCTATAACACTATGATCTCAAACTATACAAAAAACTCTAGGCTACCTAAAAAATGATTATAAAACTTAAAATAAATCATCATTTTAAAACTAGCATTCCAAACATGGTGTGAAAGAGATAGCATATTATTTAGCACCATGGTGTGAGCGACACGGAAAATATATTTGATACAATTTCTGGTTTTCGAAAACGTTATAAGCGACAGAATGTGATATTAAATTATGTACCATAACTTTAACACATAAGTGTAAATTTTGTTTGTAAGTTATTGCTTATTGTTGCACTTTGTTATATTTGTTGTATGGAAGTGGGCATGGCGGCAAGCGAGCACTGACGATTCGTTTAGTAGACAGTTGACAGTCGCCACGCCACACTGACATTCCGATAGTAACGCTGATAACAATTATTTTGTACTGATCATTTTTTGCTGACTGTTGGTGCCTAGTGTTTTAGGAACTGTGAACTTTATGTGATCGGATACAATAATATACTCCAGTTGAAGTGTAGTGCTGTGTTTAGTGATTGAATTATGACTGAGATTTTTGTGTTGGCTGTACATAACGGTATACTGATATCGTGCTAGTGTGTAAGTTACCTTTTCAAATATTTTATTTTCTAATTATTTACTAGTTAAGTCAAGATAGTCCAATAAACGATTGCTGCATATTCAAACGTCGGAATCTCTCTACGAAATGATTATCTTCATTCTTCAGGTAATAGGTAGATATATCAGAATTTGAGTGTCTTTGTTAAATGATAATGACAACACATGTAGGGCTTTTTTAATAGGTAGGTATTACTTATGTTTGTAAAAATAACATTCGATAATGTTAGTAATATATATAAGATTTTATTGTTTTTATTGATTATATATACACGCAACTACCAATTGTTTCAATTTGTGCTATAGATAGGTATGTAGGTATATGGTATACCTACTTATATTCATAATATGGTTATATAAATATACCAACTAATCAACCTAACTAGATGTATATGTATCTTATAGAAATCAATTTCGTAAATAAGTAATTTTGTGTTATTTGGTTAAGATTCAATTCTGCTATAGAAACCTATACCTTGGTACCTAATATTTATATGATAGTCTATTTATATATCTAAATAAAAATATCAAAACTAAAAACTGTATGTCAACAAAAGGATACAAATAAAGCCATAATTATGTTTTCACTTAAGTAATACTCAACCAATATATTTTTAAAAAAAGTTGTAATTATTTTATTTATTTATTTTTATTTACTTTCTTTTGTATGTGAACTTCTATCTTTACAATAGAGGCTCATTCCCAAATGGGGTAAATATTTGTACACATATAAATTTCAATTATAGAAACCGTCCTATTTTATAGATGCAAACTAAATATGTATAAGTTTACCTCTTTAATAACATTAAATAGATAGTAAAAAATTAAAGTTAGGTATTTATAGCTAAGTACTTCTTTTACTTATTTACTTATGAAGTTAAATTTATTAAACACTTAACCTTTTTGCTTCAATCAGATAATTAATTATGATTGATTTAACCAAACTGTCGATGAACAATTTATTGTTTCTTTGGAAGACTAAATGCCTGAAAAACCTGTTCTTCTTTCATTGTTTCGTTTCCTTATTGTTGTATATAGATAAAAAGGGGCTTAACGTATATTATAACGAGTAAATTTAAGTCATATTCATTCCACTGATATTCGTGAGTTTCAAGGGATAAACCACATACATTCAATACATAGGTACACACAAACAAACACATCTCGATACTAAGTTGATGACGTCAATTCTGCGAATGTCAAATGTGTGACATTCGCAGAATTGACGTCATCAACCTAGTTTGCTATATCGACAAATTATGCGACGTAGATACCAGGTACAGACAATGAAATAAGCTGGATTAATACTTAGTTGATGCAGAAAGCGATACCTACTCCTCAACAGAGCACGTATTGGAAGAAGTTTCTATCTTTGGAACGCTTACTATCGCTAGCTTAGCTCCTGTGCAGATGCAGAAATAATTTTGTTTAGAAATTTCATATCCACGAAGCATTGAGACAAATAAAAAAATTACAATAAGTTGAAAACAACACAACTACAACTGCATTAACTGGCTTTTTTTAATTTGTCTATGGAATATTTTCGACTTTTGTTCCTTATTCTCATTTCATTGCAATATTTCGTGATTATTTTACCAACAATCCTTAGATAGTGACCACCATTTTGAAAGAAATATACGGACAAGATATGGACAGACAAGATTGTACTGTTAAGAATTGTTTTCTTTTTACTGTTTTTATATTCTTAGATAAGAGAGATTAGAGAAATGTATATATTACAACATTTAGTGCTTCCAATAAGACGGAACCTATAAAAACTATTTAAAAAAAAAATACATCTTTACATGAACTTATTCTAAACATCACATCTGCTAAACGTTAGATCTCGAATACATTTCCAAAACTATACCGCCTGTTATAACTCTGTACTCCTCGCTATATGCTATTAGAGCATAAACAACATACAATTAATAACGTGTAGGTAACATGCGGATAAAAAGACCTGCATTCAAACCTTTATACTTCAGTACCCCTTGTAGGTACACCTGGTAGGTTTTTATAACCCAATAACAGTTATCGAAAACTAATTCTCACCTAGGCACTATTCGAAGGTTTCGTAGCTGTAGGGCGGGCCGGCTGGGCGGTTACTGAGCCGACACGCCCACCGACGCTATCGTAGAGCCGACGCTCTCGGAATTGAGGCTCTAGTACATAATATTTGTTCCGTGATCTGAATCTAAGAGCGTGGGAAGGATTGTATATAGAATTCCAACTTAGTTCTATAAACTATTCGGTTTCCTGTGTTTGTTATGTATGTATACGGTGCGTAAGTAAGTGTTCTTTAAGTGTTGTTGTACTGGCAATATTTTGTGTAAAATATGTTTAAGCATCTTTGTAAAACTTTATGAAACCCATTTATTAAAAAAAAAAAGATAGCTACATTTGGTTCGAATGAAATATGTCACCTTATTGTCACCGATCTGATCACCTTTTGCAGGAGCACATGATTTGATGCACATGATCGTACACGATTTCTTAAAAATATGGTATTATCTATACCCGAATAAAAAAAATTATAGATATAGTTACTCAGTAAAATCTCACTCTCAAAATGAGTTTTTCTTTACCAAACTTGCATCATTCGCAACATTTGTTAGAGAGATCAGTAACTCTTATACATTTTTTTCTTAATATGAGTTAAAATTACCTATATTCTTTTAAAGAACGGACCCTATTCTTGCTTAATACCATTCGCTGTGATGCGTCTTTCCCTTAATCATGAGGTTCAAACAAAATTCAAATTAGGAATAAAAATTCCTACAACATTCGCTGTAAAAAATACTTCGGACAGATTTTTATACCAACCTTGCCTATTTTACATGAACATCGAGAAATTCATATATATTTATCTTCGTATCTTATAGACACAATTTTGTCCCCTCACTAAATTTATATCCTTCTGTATTCACATCGTAGTAAGAATATAGATATCTAAATTACTCTAAGCTTGAATTTAATAAAGATAACAGTTGGTTTGCTGTAAATTGTTTAAATTTTAAGAGAATATATCCATCAATAACATCCTTTTAATAGTCCACTGCTGTTTTAGAAAACAACACTCATAAAATCTCCTTTAACTTTGTAAAACATTAACCATGTTAGTTTATAATACACAGTTCATAAAACCCTTGTGTTGTTCACGTGACAAATATGGATGCTTCGAACTGCGTGTCCTGAATTTATATCGTACTTAAACAGTGGTGTTCTCAGTTAAATGCTGTGACTCTTACCTCTCCTATTTAATACATTATCTTGAAAAGTTTGTAGTAAAACTAGAGATTATTCTACATAACTGTAAATACGTATTAGCAAACAGCAATATCTATAACCAATTTACAATAATGAAAGATTTCTCTACCCATGCACTTCATCGAGTAATCATACGCCAGAAATACACGCTTTACATCATTTTGGAAAAGAGCTGATACTCTTAGACTTCGGAACTGATTATAACCAAAAATAGCCAAGAACCACCGCAAGGCAATTGATTTTCATATGATAAAAACCGCATCGAAATCGGTTCATCAGTTTAAGAGGTACGATGCCACAGAAAGACACATACACACAAAAACAGAAAGACAGACATCGGCGTCAAACTTATTGCATCAAGGATTAAAAATAAAGTTATAATAAGTACATGAATGGGTAACTACAGACATACACTGATATCTTTTATACCCAAAAGGGTGCGGCTGAGGGTACGCAAGAATAGAATTTGATATTTATTTTACTAGCAAAGTATTCGGACTATCTCTAGACATAAACCTTATAAATAAGATAACATCTATTTACATACTCTTACTCCTCTGTATTCTTAATAGGACAACAAACAAGTATGGTAGAAGATGAATGTATATACGTGTGTTTATTAACGAAAACACTCTATACCGGATTTACTTTCCTATTTCTGTATTATAAAGGAAAATCCCCTATAAGAGACAGTGTTAAGTGTATACCGGTGTTAAGTAATAAGTGAAGGATGTACCCACCCCTTCCGTGATCCATCACGCACTTCAATCACAGCGAACTCTCAGACTCAACGTGATGTCTTGAAACAATTATACTACCGTAATAGGAAAGTTTTGATTATTTCATTGCATTATGTTATAGTAATAATCATACTATAATAATTATTATGTTAGAATAGGTAGGTAAGGTACTCGATATCCCTCTCTTTCGAGACAGATAAATACTTCGTTTCGCAACAAAAAGTTTAATACAATCTTGAATTGTATGAAAATTTAGTACAATGGGTGGTCTTATTGTAATCTGTGATCTCTTAGGTACAGACAGCCTAGATGGACTAGAGAGTAAATTTAGGCTGGTCAATATTGCTCAACTACTATAGCAAATAATATTCAATATTTTAAATAAGAGTCTACATAAAATGCAAATGCATTCATTTATATTTATTAACATACGTAAACCTACCAAAAAGATATATCAAGTGTCCAAACAATCATACTAATATTGTAAATTCTAAAGTAACTCTGTTCGTTACGCTTTCACGGCTAAGCCGCTGCACTGATTTCAATAAAGTTTGATTCTTGAGCAAGGACTCTTCCGCGATAACCGACATACACGCGGCTGAAGCCGTGGTTAAAACCTAGTTCATTATAATATGGTTTTATTAACTTACCTAGTAACATTTGCTGTCATCATCATCATCATCATCATCATCATCAGCCTACCGCAGTCCACTGCTGGACATAGGCCTCTCCAATTTCACGCCACTTAGTTCGATCTATGGCTTCTCGCATCCAGCTCCTAACAGCCGTCTTGCGCAAATCATCGCTCCACCTGGCCTGTGGACGTCCTACACTACATTTGCCGATATTTGCTGTGCTTGCGAATAATCATCATCTAGGAGAGGATTTGTATGAAGAAAAAATGAAGATAGTTTTTGTAACTAATTAAAAATAAATTCGTGATCTAATATATAAAATTCTCGTGTCGCGGTGTTTGTTACCGAACTCCTCTGAAACGGATTGACCGATTTTTATGAAATTTTGTGTGCATATCGAGTGGGTATGAGAATTGGCTAACGTCTATTTTTCATACCCCTAAATGGCAAGGACGACCCCTAAATATTTTTTGGTCATTTTTTTATTTTTGTTCATGTATCTGGCAAGACAACGTTTGTCAGGTCTACTAGTACACTAGAAAATAAACAATACCCATATAAAACTAGCCAGTCGGGAAAAATGAATTTCTAGGATTTCAGGGTCATGTTTATGAATAATTAAAAAGGTTGTTCCAACAAATGCCTAATTCTTCATAAAATTATAAATAAAGCAGCCTATGAAAATATTTTTTGTAATTGTTTTTTGTTTTACTTTTAGATGCACAATGTAATCAAATGAATGTATTACTACGAGAGAAGCAATTGTACCTGTTATTATGAGTACAGTAATTAAAAGAGCGTCGACCCATAGATTACAAATGTCCATGAGCTAAAAATATACACCACTGACGGCTAAATTAAACCTATTTTCTTGTCTAATCTTTATTTTAAGTTTTCTCACGTGTCGAACCTTTAGCTTGAACAAATGAGACTAGTTACAGTCTCTTTTTAGTTGTAACTTGAGGGAGATAAATCTCGATATACACAGTTTTGTGAGAGTACTAGTCATAAATAAACTATGCGATTGTGATAGTATAAAATAAATTTTCAGTAGATTAATTTATTATAGGATATATTATATATACATATATATATAGGACTCAAAAATAATAATATCGGTCACGTTTAAAGTACAGCCTACGGAATTCATGGGAACTAATCTTATATATCTCTGTTTGTACATACTATCATCTGGAACTTACAGTAACAGCCACATATCCAGAATTGTATTATCATGTTATAGAAAATTGGAAAAAAATTCGCTTGAACATAATAAGGTTAAGAGCAAAAAAAAAAGAAACGACTTGTCCATTAAATAGTAGCATTTATTTGAGTTTTTTTATTGGAAAAGGCTTATTAAAAGAACAAAGATTAAAAGCTGTTTGTTTAGCGATATAGATTCAAATTTAATAGTAATTGTACTGTCCTAACAAAAGTAATGCTGTGTTTTCTCGATACTGCCGTCAAGCATTTTAAGAAAGATTTAGAAAACCTCGTTTGAACTTACAGGCACGTTAGCAATTTCAGTTCGGTGTATCACAGTTTCCCAGTGTGACCCTCCAGCGATCCATCACGAATCAGCGCTAACACCGGGGCGGGTGATGTTCCTCGACATTTACGAGCAGAATTATGACGCATACCTTCCGCCACACATACATTTTGTCACAATAGACCCTTATAACCTTGTTCGCTTTATTTATTGCCTCATATTGGTAACACTTTAACCCGTCTCACACTGTACCGGTAAGATTCTTTTGTTTTATATAAAATGAATAGTAACAATTTTACGGGAAAAGTATTTGTAAATATTTGTTTGGGAGAAAGAAAGTGGAAGTGATTTATACATTCAAAGTGTTTTAAATATCCACATATACTCTACTAACTCTAGGCACGTTTATATGTTGTGTAAATATAATAATCTATCATAATTAGAAAACTCACTACGCATAGTTTTGAGATTTTTCCCAGTATTTATAGTCTATAGTGATGTTGCTTGCCATTTTTCTTAGTTCTATATCAACGGGAAGTACTTATCCTATGAGTTTTGGTTCACTGGGGGACCGTAGACCTGGGGATACGGTTTAAATTTCCACTCGATGCCTTAACGCGTTCCCGAAATAAAAGGCCTCAACAAACAGACAGACAGACGTACATCAAAGTGATCTTATAAAGGTTTCGTTTTTCCTTTTGAGATACAGAACCCTAAAAAAGAGACAGTCTGTATCCACATACAAATAGACACACGCATTTAGAGGGGTAGGTGAATAACCAATACAATGTATGTAGAATGTAGGACTTATATATACAGATTTTCCTGTAGAAACTTAATGACATTCATCATTTTAAAACAGTTATATCACAACTTTCATGATACACTCACCTGTTAGTAGAAACCCTATTCAGTTTTCATGACAACTAGTTTTTGTCGTTAAAAAGTATATTATCTATCATAATTTGTTGTTGTAATACAAAAAAGTGATTACTCCCTGCCAGTATGGGCCGACAAGATTGAAATAGAAAGCAAATATCATACAAAATACCTAAATGTCAATACAGACTACCTTTTGGCTTCTTCTTTGACAGTTTCATCTGTACAACTAGAACAACTACTTTTGTTTTGATGAGATTTTTTTTATTTAGAAATGAATTCGCTTTCATAAACGGTTTTTTTTTCTATATTTAAGCTGCCAAAATGACTCTGCCCTGCCTGATGGAAAGCATGAGCAGAATCCAAGAGTGGTGGTCACCATCCTCAATGCGACAAAGAACAATGCAGCATGGTGACCCACACTATGGCGGCCTGGTGAGATGCTTTTTCACGCCCCGCTTAAAGGACCCGGGATCATAGTGGGAAGGAAACACGTGCGCTGGTAGTGAGTTCCAGGTTTTGACCGCTCGGCACAGGAAGGAATTACCGAAGCGATGAGTACGAGAATGTATGTCTTCCACTTTAAAGCGGTGACTTCTAAGGCCGGCACGTGTTGTTCTGTAGAGGAAGGGAGAGGGGGGGATCAATTGGAAGAGCTCTTCAGAACACTCACCATGGTAAAGGCGATAGAGGACTGCCAAGGAGGCGATATCTCTACGCAACTGTAGAGGCTCAAGGGTCTCGGTGGCTTCGGGACTATCGATAATACGGATTGCTCGCCGCTGCAACCGGTCAAGAGCGTCAAACAGGTACTGTGCGGCACCTTCGCAAAGGTGAGAACAGTACTCCACACACGAGCGAACCTGGGTCTTGTAAAGAAGACACAGATGCCCGGGCGAGAAGAACCGTCTCACCCTGTTTAACACACCTAGCTTCCGTGAGGCCGCTTTAGTGATACTCTCAACGTATTCGCGTGGGTTGAGGTCTCGGCAGATATCCAAGCTTATGTTTGCTAAGGTGTGTGATTGCTAACACGTATTTATTACAAAGGTTTATATATTTATTTATTTAGGTTATGGAGGCGTCCAAGCTAACATTATAAGATTTATAATCAAGTTGATAACGGTGCGTCAATTGACTCACTTAAGAAACACTCACACAAGTAGTGCTCGATATAGGCATCTTTTAAATATAGATGTGTGGCGACTTCCACATACAGCGCAACACAAATATACTACAGCACCATCTACCGAAGATACGACGAACTACGGAGTAACGAAAGAAACGAAGAAACTACCAATTCTGCATCGCGCAATGGAAGTCATCGCGCCGATTAACATATATACGACTTCCCAACATCAACCGTTGGGCAGTGGCCTGCCAGGCATGATGGGCGAGGCGAGGTGCCTGGTCGGAGGATGATCCCTTTGTGTTGGAGGGACTTGACACCCGTCCCTCCACAGTGATGACACCACAATTAAGAGACAGATGTGTTGGCCTACTATACCGTTTGGGTTATGCGTCAATTTCTTTTTCACTCTACAGTGTTTTTGTTCGCGTTGTTTTCTCCGTTAGACGGCTCTTATGCACCCATAGGATGAATGATGATACTCTTGACTGGTCTTGTTCTTAATACATTAAGATCACACGAATAATTGCAGTGACTTGTAAAAACTTTACAGGTTTTTAGTTACCTAATGTAGAAATACCAGATTTCGTGGAACAGTAACTTCGGTAGGTATATGATACCGTAATTATAAAGCTTCCGTTCGTAAATTACTTGTTTTTGTTACTTATTAGCAAATATTGTGTGTTTTGGTTACCATTTTTTGCTATCTGTTAGGTATATTCGGTCTACTTAATACCATAATTGTTTTTTGACTTTAGTCACATTAAAAACATCTGTTGCTAAAGACAAAACTTGTACACAAAACCACCAAAATTGCAATATGTAATCTACTTATTTACATAAATAAATATGAATCGCCAAAATATATGTACGCGCATAACTTCCGATCGACTGCACCAAATTTGTTATAACTTTTATTTTTTGTTACTGCCTTTTTCATAATTGATCTCATTTTTGACTATTTTTTATATGTATATTTTTTTTATTACTCACACTTGTTACTATTGGTGCATGTTGAGACACCTTAAAATGTTGTGCATTTTAACTCGTCATTAGTTAATTTACTGTTTTCTATTGTAAGCAAGTTGTAATTAATATAACAGCAACTGGGTGACCTAATAAATAAATAAATAGGATAATTCATATTTTATCATCATCATCATCATCATCAGCCTATCGCAGTCCACTGCTGGACATAGGCCTCTCCAATTTCACGCCACTTAGTTCGATCTATTTTAACGTGTTCTTTATTAGTAGAAGAAGGTATCTATAGAAGAAAATTAAATATAACCAGAAAACGATTCATGAAATTTAATATGTAGGAGGTTTCGGGGACGATAAATCGATTTAACAAGGATTCATTTTTAGAAAATATGTCGAAAGAAATTACCGAGCACAGCTCAGTCAACCAGGTACTTTGCATCTTTTGAAGAATGTTAACAATTTTAGAACTAAAATTTATAAACACGTTCTTATTTTATTTCATCAAAGATGTCAAACAAAAATACAGTAACGCACGTGGAGGTACATGTATCTCACTTTCATTACAAGACATTTCTAAATTTTTTTCAATTTCAACTATTCCTTACAGAGTCTGATACTAATGTACATGTTTATTTATGTCGATAACAACACCACAAAGATGGACAAATAAGGGCATGCAATTGGCTAAGATTGTTGCGTGGACGTCTCGCATGTGAACTTGTTAATAACGACTAATAAAAGTATGCTTATTTATGGTACTCTTTAGCAGTATAATGTACTTCGTTAACATTGGATACCTTCTATATAAAATTCCCGTGTCGCGGTGTTTGTTACCAAACACTTCTGAAACGTCTGTACCGATTTTCATGAAATTTTGTGTGCATAGGTGCACAGGTCTGAGAATCGACCAACATCTATTATTCAGTGGAAGACGTTGGAGGAGGCCTATGCCGTAAGGCACTCCGAATTAGAATACTAGATATTAATTTAAAAAAAGAAAATTTGTAAAAATAAATTGTAAAATTATTATTATTATTAAATGATAAGGGTGACCAACCCCTTTTTTTTAGTTGCAAAACAACTTTTGCGGCATCAGCTAGTCTAATATATAAGTTACATATATAATATATAAGTTACCAAACTCTTCCAAAACGGCTGGACCGATTTTTATGATTTTTTGTGTGCATATCGGATAGGTATAAGAATCGGTCAACATCTATTTTTGATACCCTTTAATGATAAGTATGTAATTTTTACTATTGCTCGGGACTCTAATCGACTTTTTACTTCTCGTATCGCATGAAAAAGTTCAAGAGCTTCTGACAATTAGATTAAGCTCCTTTTAGGAGTTCCTAAATCCCAAGGATAGGCATAAATTAGAGAAGCCGATATGGATAGGTACTTTAATTTCTTGTTCAAGTATTTTTTCTTAACTAGATGGGGTATTCTACGATACGACAATCATCAAACCTCCAAACAACCTAAATACTAGGTAATATTCTGTAGAAATGCTGTTATCGGATTCCACAGGACTCCCAACTACTCATAAAGATGTTCGTATGGCAACCGTCCAAAATCCATAAACTGACCTTACTAGGATTGCTTAACTTTACAATGTTAACTCTGTTACCAGTTTGTTACTAGCAACTCTAGATATAGACTAAAATACTGTATATAATTTTTACCATTGCTACTCAAATATTTCAGTGGAAGCTGAGTTTAATTTGACTTCATTCAGATACCACCCTTTCTGTTTTGACCTAATGTATGTTTCATTTTGAAAATCCTACAAGTAATATAATTAATATGTAAAACAAACAAATATTATAAAGATTTAAATAAACATAAGTTACTGGAATCGATAACTATTACGACCAACCAAACTATGTCATGAAGGTTTAAAAACAATAGGTAACTGTCAAGTAAAATCAGCTACTTTTTTATATATTAAATATTCGTGATGTATCTACTTATTCTTATTTTATTTTTATTTTGTAATCTTCTTGTTATGCACATTAATAGTATATTGCCTAACCTACTCACATAAACCTATCTAAACAGTTATCTAGTTTTGATTGATTTGATAAAATTAAACAAGAAAGGTTTAAAAAATCTATACTCTTCATTGTCGGTACTTTATGGAACTTATTGCAATACATTCTAGAATTAAAATCACTTTTACTTATTTCACTACTCCTGACCTGTTTCGCTTTAAGGCATTGGCATTAGCCATAAGGCGAAACCGGTCAGGTGTAAACATAAATATTCTAGAATTTATTAAAAACATTATAACCTTCCTACGCAAAAAAATATAAGGCTTATGTCATCTAGACGTTATTCATTAAAATCGGTTCAGTAGTTTGCTACCTTATCTTTTATCTTCTCCGTATTTAAGCCAAAAATTATTAAATTGATAATGAAAGACAATTCATGCAATATTAATCTACTCCACTATTTCTAAGTCAATAACAATATTATCACTTTTTTGCGTAAATTTTCTAAATGACCCCTATTATAATAGAAGGCTATGTTTCTCGAAAAGGAGTAACTGACGTGATCAAACCTCATATTTTGAGGTTTTACATATAAAATTAACTATAACAGTACATTAAAGTATCACACAATCTTTCGTGCAATATGTACTATACAATTTTATATAAGTATATTGTGGGTGGCGTCCGGACTCACGCCATTCGATTCCCCGAAGAGGAAATCGTTACGGCCAGCAAATTGGACCCTAACCACTAGTTTGATCGACCCTGCACGCAGATGTTCACTTATATACCCTATGCCATGTACTTAAATAACAAAATTGACCATAATAGCTGCTTATCCCTTGCCTGTAT
This sequence comes from Hyphantria cunea, assembly GCA_003709505.1. NCBI lineage: Eukaryota > Metazoa > Arthropoda > Insecta > Lepidoptera > Erebidae > Hyphantria > Hyphantria cunea. Next base: position 824,427 of record PKRV01001832.1, on the reverse strand, counting down.
AACAATAATGTTCTTTAGTTCAACGAGTTATTTGAAACAAATCTTCTCTGCAATAAAAATACATTTTAAGACATTTTTATACACAAAGAAAAAATATACCTTTTAAGATTTGTGCATTAAGTATTTATTTAATATAATGAACTTTTGGTGCATTAGCGGACTTGGGCGATGGATAGAAGCCAGAAAGTAGGTACATTTTGGCAAAAAAATATCATTTTTGAGTATCAGGAAAAGTGCAAATTTTGATAAGAATATAATACACTATCTGCGCCCTGCGGTGTTACCTAATATCGCATAGGAGTACAATATTTTTCATGATAAAAGTGATATATGTGCTATCTCAGACTATAATCTATCAATGTGCTAAATTTCATTCTGATGGATTCAGGCGTTTTCACGTGAAGGAGTAACAATCATCCATACTTCAAAATATCTATGCTCATCAGATGATGATACAAACTATCACATTTATAATATTAGTAGGATAGGATAGGAGGATACATACCTGTTGACCCACTTCAAATTGATAGTAAATTTGATGAGCTCACTAAACTGGTCGTATCAATAAAGATTTAGTGGCACTAAATTAGGAATATTGTTATTTCGTAAGCCCCAAGACTCTGGCGTCGACTCCTCTAACAGTAGGGCCATAAACAAATTCATAAGTAGGATCTGCTTGAGTTTTATGTTTTTTTAAAGGCTCCCCCTTGAGGGCGCGACGGTAAAGTGAAACGCGGCGTAAAACCTGCGGATCCCTGCTGGGAAACAAGAAGAAAGGGGCCTTTTAAATTTCCTTTTATTTTTTCTTCAAGACCCTGTTTTAAAATATAGAGAGGGTTACTTTGACTTAGATTCTTGAAAATAACAGAAGCATGTTTGTCTTACTATTAGTTAAATGTTATTATAGTACTTTTCAATACTACGTTAGTTAAAACGAACGATAAAATATTATAATCATTAGATTATAACATTTTTTCGTTCGTTTTAACTGGAAAGAAAAAAACTAGGTACTTTATACATGTTATAAATAAATCATTATAAAAATATAGTAACTTTTGCAAAAAATCATTAAGATATTTTAATTTACATTTCAGGACTGACTTTAACTGGTCAGTTTGTCATATTCTAAGAAAGCTGAAGTGTAAATCAATCAATTTCAGCCATATGAGGTTTTTTATGGTATAAAGACCAGTGAGTAGGCAAGTCACCTGATGGTAAGTGACTTGACGCGACCGCTAAACATTTAAGAGTCAATGAACTCAAGAGCCACAACCGCGTTGGCTTCCTTCGAGTCCCGCCCCGCCCGATTAGGCTGAAGGAGTTTAGTATGGCTACCAGAGCATATAAGGTATTTGCTCTGTTAGCCATAGTTTACTGCGTAAAGTGCAATATAACATTTACTTTATATAGGTTTGGAAGCATAGTACTTCTAAAACTGCCGTTTACTTTATACTGACACTGAAACTGCCTCGTTAGTCTAGCGATTGACATATGTGTCTGCCGATTAAGAGGTCTTGGTTCGAATATAAGCCGGGTCGAGAATAAGAGATCGTTTTTCGATTTTTCGAAAGATGAAATGGGGATCCCGTTTCATCCCATCCACATATTTATCATCAATTTCATTACGACGACGACTTGGAGACTCGAACTTAAGATTTGAAGACTTTAAATACTTAACATTGGCAGAAATAGCTGATCCGGCTAATTGCCATCTCATAAAAAAAGAAGATATGAATGTGCGTATTTTCTTTTTTTGAATGATTCGAAAAAAATGTATTATTAAAAACACTGAAGCACACTTGCCAGTTATAAAATTTATTCATCACTTGCCACGAGAAAAAGGAAATTATATTTCACTGTCCATCCGCGTGCAAAGAGAACAGACGGAAAATTTTAATTCAAAACACACAGCAACCCATACGCATTAAAATAGGTTTAACCGCCAGCCGTTCCATTTCCAAAAAATAAAATAAAACAAAAAGGCGCGTTCCCGCCATTTCTCGGAGCCGAACCGCAAATTCCAGTGGAAAAAATCGTATTTCGAACGCGATTTGAATTTTAATTGACGTTGAAGCAACAACGCTATCGGTGCGACGAATATTTTCGACTTTACATTGTGCTCGGTTGGGGCTGAACGTGCTACGTCGTGGCTCACAACATGTGGGCTATAAAAGTGACGCCACACGTCCGCAACCTCAACCTCCCCCGGTCGGTGCGTAGCCATGTAAATGTAAGGCTTGTCAATCTTTTAAACATACCCTTTTTAACATCTGTTACTTGACACGGCGACTTTGATCTATATCTTTAACTGTTACTGTATGCCGATAGTCGAAAGTCGTCGAAATTAAAGATCTGATCTAGTCTTAAGCATTAGTATTAAGCTAATCGAAAAACATAAAATATATTATACAGAAAAGATTTTGTAGTATAATCCGTTATTTAATTCTAAACCTTATTCGTCCTTATAGGGCTTGTAAATTTGTTTTCAAATACACAGTACTAAGATGTTTAAAGGGGTTATAAGTATAACAAAAAATTAAAATATACGATTACCGATCTCGTATGTTTCAAGTAGGTATATGTAAAGCATTACATGCAAACATAATAGTCTCCACTTATAACATAGCTTAGAATAATGTTCATCGTACATATGCGCTGTACTATACGTTATGCATATGCTATTATATAATTTTCATGTTATCTACATCTGGATATCATAATTGTCAGTGTTGTTCATAAAGATTTAATAGCTTTATTGTTGTCGGTCACGTGCAATACAGTTCATGGAGGCCGCTAAATTACAATAAACAATTTGGCGCGCTCATTATTCGCCAGTTCATCACGACGTTATCCGTACAAATTATTCGACACAAAGCCAGTAAATGTCGAATGTCCGCGAGTAATTGCGAAATAACCGCGAAACAGCCTCCTCCCGTTACATTTAATTTGGCGCCTCTCTATTTGCGTCAAATCGTCGTCGATTAGGCATCACTACGGCTTTCATTGTAGACGCTGACATTCACTTGGTGGAACTTTCAAAACTGAATAGGGTTTCACTATTTATAATATTACTTTCTGCGAATTGAATTGTCTCGTCACTTGTCTTTGTACTCGGTGGTTGTGTACCGCTTTACAATTTTATTTAGTGTATTTTATTAAGAGATGGTTATAGTTAGGTAAATTAGTATACTATATAGTTTTCAAGGTAAAACATGGACACAAGTTGATTCACAGAATCTTCAAAACTTTAAATAAGAGCTTCCCCATACAAAATATATGTTTAAATGAATTATTTCTTTTTCAGATAACGCGATGCCTTCATTAGTATCTAGAGCATCTCCTGGAAATCAAACTCTCACTTTAAAATAAACTTTACAAGAAATTAAAATGTCGTATGCCACAAAACGTAGAAAGGATTCGACACGTGAATGATTGCGCGTTGGGCAAAGGCGCGGCACACCGATAGCGATGCAAGAGATTTGCAACACCGCTGCCTTGCCGCTCGACACTAACCCCCTGGTGCGCAAGATAAAATGCGAAGAGTTCCCCGCGATCAGAGGGAAACAACACACGAGAGTTGGTATGGGGGTTCGAGATGAGATGGAAGAGGAGTTTGCCGTGAAGACGAGGAACACGCCACCAATGGGGCCGGCGCCGGGACAAGAACACCCGCGTATGGAGCACGGAGGCAACGGCTTCTGGCTTGCAGCAGTAACAACCGCTGGTGCACCACATCCTATGCTCGAAACGTGCACTGAAACCGGCTTCATAAATAGTCAACCTTCAATGGCAGAGTTCATGACTGCGTTACCGCAGTTAGGTGGAGGTGAACTCAGTCCCCAACACACGCCCCCGGGATATGCACCGGACTTACCGTCACCTGGTGGCGGTCTTAATGTTCCAGAGTACCCCTGGATGAAAGAGAAAAAAACTACAAGAAAGAGCAGTCAACAAGGTATGTGTTATTCCAAAAATAAGCTTAATTCTGCAGAGTGATAAGTATGCAAATGTTACTAAAGTAGTTACTGAATTAAGTCGTTGAAAATTTATCCCGGCTCTATGGACTAAATTAAAACATTTCAAAATCAAATAAACATCAAAGTATAAATATTATAATAAGTATTATACTATATTTTCCGTTTTGCGTTAAAGATTAAAAGGTACGTATTCAAAAACCTGGTCTAATAAGACAAGGCTTTCGAACGCTTATCAACTGTCGTGACTTCGTACTTTGGCAATACAAAAATGGCTACTCCATCAAACGCAGACATTCTCGTTTTCGTAAGTGCGTCTAACTGCTTCGTGAATAACTACTTTGGAATTATTATTATGGCTTTCAACGGCAACAACAAATGGCTATTCAACCATTGTGTTCTGGTTCACGGTCCCAGAGGTTCTTTAATGAACATCAAATTACTCCGAAATATATTGAATTGTGTGGCGCGACGACGTTTTGTGTCTGTAACTGTTATTTGGTGTGGGAGTGGTGTAGCTACACGTCGGCAGAAGTATTATCCGACCCACCGACTCGCTCCAACATGCCGTGTAACGGAACGGAATACCCGACATGCACTATAACCACAAATTATAAGTGAGAACCTTTTAGAATGCATGTATTTTTATACAATGACAAGACTTGGAGGATTTCGTTATACCTTTGGTTGCAACGAATCGAACTTATGTACATTGAAATTATATTTATAATCCATATTAATACTATGAATTTGAGAGAAACTCTGTCTATCTGTTTCTCTATTAGGCTTTCAACCCTTGAACTAATTTGAATGAACAAATCGGTATACAGTTAAAATTTATCTTGAGGAGGGACAAAGGCTGAAAGTTGCAAAATGTTTTTTTTTCGGATTGTTTTGCCAATTAGTTAGCTTTACTATAAAAAAGCTTATCTATGCTTCCCTAAAATTTACCACTTCTGTGAAAAAACTTTTCGAAAGTTAGCTGGAGCTGTTATCTTCATAAAATGCACACGCTACCTTGTTCGTTTGTTTGTTTTCTTTTTACAAATTTACATTATTCCTATTTACAAGTATTCAATGTAAATATTCGAACTAGGTAACACTTTTTTTTTCAATTTGCCATAAAAATCCACCACACACCGCCACATCGACTTTTTTTAGTTAAGTTACCGCTGCTTCACTCACATAATCAAAACTTTTGACTTTGATTTTACTGTAACCTACTGAACATTTATTTTGATAAACCTGTATTGGAGCATGAACTCTTACGGTAAAATTTTGTATTGAAAAACCATCTGTTATTCGTGGTATTGGCTCTTCTAGTAAAAATGAAGTTGTCAGGGTAATAATTTGAAAGATACCCAACATGTGTACTTACATTAATATCAGCATTGTCTGCAGCACAATTAATGAACGTACCAATATTTGGTAGTAGAACAAGAGGCGGACGATGAAAAATTATTGGAAAATTTGTATAGGTCGTTTTGAAGGAAACCGTCGATAAGAAAAAACTTGTTTAATGCTTCATCTCGTGGATGATCAGCTTTACTTTGATGACCAGTGGGAGGTTTTAAAAAAAGAAACATAGTAATCATTATGATAACTAGCCTCAGCACACACTAAATCAAATTCTAAACTTATGTGAGCAGTAATAGTTTTTGATTTATTATCAGAAGGAGACTAGTGAGGTAGTTTCAGGACACATTCTTATTATTATAAAAGTGTATGAACCATACAAAGTTTACACCGAAATTTCTGAGCTCGTTTCTTTTCATATTTTTCTTTATTTGCTGCATCGCCGCAAAAGAAGCAATGAATTTTGAAAACAAATTTATTGATCATTGCCTTGCTCATTTTCGGGTTATTTTTTCACTCTAGCAATAGTAAGCACTCCGAGTGTAATTTTACCCTAAGTCAAAAATCGACAGTATGTTTGGAACAAATTTCGAAAAGAAATTACTGCGACCAGTCATGTAAAAACTTAAGCTCAATTAATGAATCTATTATACTATCTCCGTGATCTCTCTAAAAACGAAGTAAAATTACATTTTTATATTCGAACCACCCAAATATTATTATTCTTTACAATTAACTCATAAAAGACAGAATGACCCCAAATTTGTCACCGATACAAAGGTCTCTCGTATCAGAACAATGAGTGTTGGATGATCCATCACCATCCGTCCGTCAACCCTCACCTGGTAACCGATACATCATCAGCATGTGATACAAATTGCGACAACTGCTACCTTGGGCTTGGGAAAATATTACCACAAATAATTATTTGACAGGATTGTACAATATTAGAGCTAATAATGTGACTGATATTAAGAAATTTGTCGATATAAAAAATCGAACTTCGCAGAGAGAATCTATGGAAATCGAATTCTGTTTATTGACGAACGACGACGCCACTATATTCACAAAAAGCAGTGATCCTATCTTTTTTTATGGTATAGGTGGCAAACGAGCAGACGTGTCACCTGATGGTAAGCGATTACCGCCGCCCACGGACACCCGCAACACCAGAGTCGTCACAAGTGCGTTGCCGACCTTGGGGGATAGGAAGGAGGATGAGGGGAAGGGTAGGATTATGGGCTTCCGGTATCCTCCCTCACTCGGTGAAATACAGCGCAGGCACTGTTTCACACCGGTTTTCTGTGAGGCCGTGGTATCACTACGATCGAGCCGGCATATGCATGCCGAAGCGTGGCTCTCCCACGGTAAATCTATCTAGAGATCAATATATTTTTTAACAATTAATATACTACTTACTTAATGAACAGCTTAGAATAAATAAACATTAAAAAGTTCCAACAAAATTAACAAAGGCAATGATGAAATCTTATCTTACAATCTGTTTATATCAATCAAAATTAGCATAAGACAGCTTCTATGGAGCCAACTTTTTAATTACAAATCGATCATTACATTTCTTTTTAAAATAAATAAAATCTTGATAGTTTTTTAAAAACTTTAAAGGGCTACTTCTTAAATTAACACAAATTATTATTAAAATTATAATAAGGTGATAAGAACTGCCACCGAGTTCAAAAGTCATTTTCAATTATTATCATTTAATATTTTATGGTAACATTACATAATATCACGCCTATTTCTTAGAGGTTTCGGCAAATACAATGATTTCCAGTTATGACGGTCCAGAGACACATCTTTTGGTTGGTCTATATTCGTACATGGGTGCATGCAGACTCGATTGTTTTTTGTCTTTATAGTACCTATAGCATTTTAATTGCCTTAACTTAGGTTAAAATTAATTTTAAGTTTTATTTACATTATTTGGTAGTTTGGTACTACAAATAAAATGTTATACTTTAATAATTTTATAATTGTTGTTTAATGGTTGTCTGGAAGAAATAGCTGAGAGCGATAAGACCGCCAATTGTTATACATAGTTTGCGACTGTTCCTGTTGTACCGTTTTACTACCGGTCTACTTACCGTTTAAGACAAATAAATAAATAAATAATTACTTTGTAATAAGCCTACAATGTTATTCGTCAAAATCTCCTGTATTTTTTTTTTAATTATTGTTCAAGTTTCGAATCAATACTTTATTGAGTTTTCTTAAAAGGAATACAAAAGACGTAACAGACACAAATAACAGAATTTAAACAAAACGTGAAATGAATCTATTAGATAACATATTTGAAGAATCCTTTTATTAATAAATATTCTTTTTACCTGCGGTTTTCTCGGTGGATAAGGACCTAATATCCTTTTGCTGTTAGCAATTTTAATTACGATCGGACTGTTACAGAAAGCACTTTTCTTCAAATACATACACACGTTTAAATAACCTTGCTTTACTCGTAACTTATTTACTTTCTAATTAAGATTCTACAATGACGGCGCCTTCACATTTCAAAGATTACGCAACCCGTATAACTTACTGACTTATTATACTGAACATGAATCAATTTCTATAAATCAAAATATGAACTGATTACACGTTCACCTTTCTATAAATTACAACACCAATCAGACGCGATGAGTATACACTTTCGTCTCGGTCATTCACAGTAGCGACGTTTAGCGATAACCCAAGTTTTTCATACAAAACTTGAGCAATTTTATAGCTTGTAATAGATAATATTTTCATATTTAAGGCGATTAACGCTTGTTGGCGAACAGGAGCGGACTCCCGCAGGGCACCGCAGGGGGGCCGAGCCGACAAAACGCACGCGTATTACTACTTATGGACAATAGAGCGTCCTTCTTGAGATTTTTACAATGAAAGGACAAGTGTTTTGAGTAGCTAGCTCAATAATAATACAAATAATAATATCTAAATGTATCTAAAAGACTATATTATATTTGATAATATTTGAATAATTTATACTCAAATCTTTACATACAAATCTCGGGTTACAGTGTTTACTTTTACAAACTAAATATGATCTGAATAGTAGAAAAAAAAACATTTACAACCTAATATACTATAATTAGCACGAATACATACATAATAATTATAATATCGCTTTCACGGCTGAAGTAGATCTAATGCCACGACTTAAATTAACATTGTCATATATATGACGACAAAAACCCCAAAATGAAGTCTGGGCCCATTCAAAACTCTAAATTGTTATGGTAGCTCTAAGACAAGTACCCAAGATGTCTCGCTTTGCTAAATATTCTTTAAGGGTTAGTTTGATACGTACATTTTTACATAAAAGAACTAATCCAATATACACTTGTGCCTACGACACATCACTTATTTGTATTAAGAACACGTTATGATCATTATTAATAAATGGATTGACAAAGTACTCATATTTTTACATATATTATTAAAGATATTATGCCTAGAAAACTTGCGCTTATAGGCACTCAGATGATAGGTATTTTGCCAAATATAAGTTTGCACGAACACTTAAGGCTATCCTTAACTTTTTTTACTAAATATAAATTTAGCTTTATACACAATAACTATGTCAGTTAAATTTTCTTGGATACGATTCGTGTATCCAAATAATCACCTATTTTAACATAATGATTACCTATTTAAAAACAATTGGTGACTTCTTGTAAATCGTACCAATGAACCAGAAAGATACGAGTCTGTAACTACAAACAGACAACAGTTAGCAATTTTGAAGCATTTATGTTAGAAACGTTGTTATACTTGACACAGAACGAGAGTAAATAATGTCTCTGAGTTATCATACTATCATCGTTTCTTTATTTGAATTCCTGAAACAGAAAAAACGGAAGTTTTCCCAACTTATATCACCAATAATTCCAAAAACTAAAACTAAATACGGTTAATATCTCAAAGATTTGCGCCTACTATCATTATCTTAAACATCACTTTGCATGAAGTTAGTAGAAAGATAAAAATTACACAGTAAAATTGTCTTAATAAGTAATGGTGTCAAATAAACGTATTATCGTAGTTTAAGGCAACCCTAGAACTAAGGGCTGTAGAGAGCAGGCCGTGAACCGGCGCTACTGGGGTAATCCGTCACTGTCAGCGCTATCGAGCGATGCACGCCCGCGCTCTCTGGATGCACCACCGGGCCACACCGCGCCGACACCCAGCGACGGTTTTGTACTCCTAAACTTAGATATTGCCTTCACCAACTTTAACTGATCTCCGCTTCTATTTCCAAATGGCGTACATATCCGGATCGTGTTTCAATAGCGTTTCCTGATTTTATTTTCTGATTTTAAATGTTTTAGGATTACAACTAAAGTATTTTTGTAAAACGGTTATGGGATACAATAATTCGATCGTAATTTACTTCCCTAATATGTTTTTTTGAGTCGATCGTAATTTACTTCCCTAATATGTTTTTTTGAGTCTCTTACAATATTAAAATTAATAACCTTTGCAAAAGTTTCGTAATTAGATAGCTCAGTAAGTATACAACTTGTATAGGTACAGTTTAAACAGCCGAATTGACGTTTTTGTATTGTTAAACTTATCTTGTATAAGTACTATATTCTAAAAGTGAATTAATTTTAATTTAACAGAATTCAGAAGAAGTATTTTTCCCATCAAACTTAGACAAAAGATTCTATTAATCTGTAAGACTCAGCTTTATTAGAATTTTCCTTTCTTTACAGGTTACAGGTTAATTTTAATTTAAGTAACTCGCTGCACATTGACTATGCATTAAAAGTTTGTATGGTTTTGCCATCCGTGTATCAAACCTGATACACCATAGGGACACATAATTCGATAGATTCAGAGATATAGCAAAGTATAGGTATAGTAGGGACATGAAACAAATTGTTCTCACAACCACGCCCCGGGCCGTATCTGGAGATAGAAATTAAAATGAACGCCCTGACTCGATCGATCATTCCAATTCTTTAATACAATGCGGTATATCTGCACACTGTCTCAATTTGTTCAGACGATGGAGTGAGTGGCATGTGACGCACTGCTTTAGCTCCCTTGTTCACTGTAATGAGTTTTGACTAACAAAAGGTTTTTATTTAATATGGCAAAGGTGTGCATTTGCAATAGGAGAGGTCTATATCCAGGCCTCTCCTATTGCGTTAAAAACTAAATATTTGTCATAATTCCTAGTAATAATATAAATCTGAATGTAAGTTTGTTTGTTACGCTTTCTCGCGAAAACTAATTAACCGATCATCATGAAACTTTGTACTCATATCCTTGGAGGTTTTAAAAGTTATATAGGATACTTGTTGAAGAAAATTTTATGCCAAATTCATTGTTTATTACAAACTAACTTTCCCTCGTGCATTTGCTCGTATTTTTATTAAAAATACGAGCAAATGCACGAGGGAAAGTTAGTTTGTAATACACAATGAATTTGGCATAAAATTTTATGCCAAATTCATTGTTTATTACAAACTAACTTTCCCTTTATTTTATTTTTCAGGAAATATTTACACGTTAATTTGCTCAAAATAAATTCAATGATTCCGTTCACATAATTTACAAGCCATAAGCTCATTGTGTAAATGGCATTTTTTCATCTAGGTCGTCTTCATACGACCTTTCATATATTTATACGGATATGGTTGATGCAATAAATTGTGAACTGTATGTTAGATACTTTAATCATAAACTCTACAATTCTAATCTACAAGTCTGTCATTATTTAATTATTAAAACTGTCAGACTATTATGAACATATAAAAATAAATATAATTACGTTAAATATAGTATATATATATATACTCACTGGTTTTTTTTATGGTCCAAAGGGCAAACAAGCAGACGTATCGCCTGATGGTAAACGATTACCGCCGCCCATGGACACCTGTAACACCATGGCCGGCGGCTTTTTCGGAAGTTATAGTAAATTAAGAATTTGCGCTACTATGATATGCGTATATTACACATTTAACCTTCTTCTTGAATCACTCTATTGGTAAAAACTGCATTTAAAATCCTTTGCGTAGATCTAAGCATACAGGAGCAAAAAGCGACCTCATTTTATACTATGTAAAGATTAATATCCTAAATATATAAACCACGTTATAATAACTAACTAAAATTTCTAAAATAGAACGTGACGGAATTGCGTGCGGGGTGCGCCGTATCGCGTTCTGTAAATAAGCAGCTGAAATATTTACTGTAATACGAACCTATTATACGTAATGATGATGGCATGGGAACTTTGTTATTTTGCCTTCTTACCGCTACAATGCCGTTACACTACTTTTTGGAGGCCTGCGTTTTAGTTTTTTGTCTAAATTGGGTAGGATGTACAGACAGCACAGTTGACGGAGATTAGTATAACATTATATTTAACCTTATGACGTTTGTGTTGTACCTTTATTTATACCGTCATTTAATAGATATAACTAGAATAGGGTGATGAATATCTTATAAAGAACCTTCATATCGCATGACAGTTCTATTGTTCATACTTCAACCGCTTACATAAATATAAATAATATTTTGACTATCTCTACACTCAAAAAATGCCAAGGCGAATAAATGTACCTATAAAATACCTAATAGTATTATAAATTTGAAAGTAACTCTTGTGTGTTTGCTACCCTCTCATAGCTAAGCCATTAAACCGATTTTTTTGAAATTTGTCTAACTTTTACATCATGCCCATAATAGATTCAAAAAGAAGTTTAAAAAACTGGACTATAAACTACCATTCAACCAAACCCAAAGAGAAACTCTATTAAGAGCTTGTTTGTTCATGACTTGTAGAACAAACAATAATTCGGATATCTGGTCACAACACCATCTAGTCCCAAACTAAGGAGAGCTTGTACTGTGTGCACTAGATAACCGAAATAAATACATATTTAATAACATATTCTTATTAGTAAAAACATATACACAGAAAACATCCAAACCCGAATCAAGCTTTTTACAGCTTATACAAACATTTGATCAGACCCGGGTATCGTAAACGCAATCACTGCGCCACCACCAATATAATTGTTCTAATAGTACTTGTAAATGGTCTTGTAAATCTTTGTAAGCTAAATAATAATATGCTGGATGTAAATTTTCAATATTAATACTAGTACCATAAGTTCATCGATTCTTTTAGAAAAAAAATATATTTAAAAGGCAAACAAAGACACTGCGCGGTGGTTTCAACATATGTACAAATATTCAAATGTACTGATAATGAATACATACTACAATTTGCACCTGCGATGAAAGAGGCCAATGTCCATCAGTGGACAACAATGAGCTGATGATAAAAACTACATTGAAATATTGAAACTCTTTAGATATTATAGGGACTTTCAGTAAACTCCGTAATATTCAACCCTGACAAACCACCAAGTTTACAATTTCGGAAGAAATATTTAAAGTAATCACGAATCAGTATAAAATAGTCTTAGTAAACTTTCTAAAGTTATCATTTATCACAAAGACTTTATTATATTATCTCGATTAATCAAAGGAATTATAGTATATTACATTCATGGATCAGTTGTGGTTCAACTCCTATGCGTTTGATTATTCACATTATTTTCAACACGACACCTAAAATTGCGACAGGTACAACAATGGACACCCAAATATCAGTAGTTGCACAAGTTTGCACTTTCAATTTCTATGCAAAATAAGCCATAAATCGTGCAAATTGGCCACGGTTAGGCACAAATCAAAACTCAGGTAGTTTTCTAACAGTTGACCACATCTCGCAAATATAGCAATAAATCTTTTAGTCGGGCCGCTTTGATTTATGTGAAAAATGATCGTAAATTTAAGGTTACGGCGATATCCTAAGTCACTTAAATGTACTCTAACCTATTATGTTTTATTAAGTTCAACCGTTATTAAGTGGATATTATTGAACCTATTGTGATTTGTCGTTGTATGAAGCTTACCTTTGGATTGTTTTTTGTTTGTGTTTATTTACATAGTTTCTGTTTATTTACGCAGTTATAAAGCATATATGTATGGCTCGTATATCTGTTTTTTGTTCAGAAGTCAAGGTAAATAAATGTCTCTTTTCTAGCACCAATTTTGCTTGCTCGGTAGCAAGAGCTCAATTTAAGAACAGAATTGATAAAGCATTTATGAAACCGACAATATGCCTACTGTATATAGGTTAAGGTAAAATTGGACTGGTCGTATGGTAATTCAATAAAATAATTGTATACCTAAATAAGATATTTTCCGTAGCCAGATATGTTAAATGATTTAAAAATATAAATTCATAGATTTACCTTAAAAAACCTGAACCTAATATAAAACCCTGTTTGAGTGCGTATGGCTTTAAACTGTTCATTAATAGTTTTCACTCAAGTAGGTTTTTTCTGTGAAAACCATTAAGTGGATACAAAAACATACAATAACTCACAAAACCCTTTAACACTTTCACTACTACCTAATCACCGAAAGGAATAAGAAGGTGGCACTAAAACACAATAATTTTTCGGCTATAACAACGATATTCAGTGCTTGTCAATACACAACCAGCTATGATTTACGGGGCAGTAACACTTTCGCCGCTACGGTGCCCGGGGCTATCATCGAAGCGACATAAATCAATGCGGGCGACAACTGCCCCTTTGTGCCACACAATAATACACCCGACAGCCGAAGGTTAAAACACTAATACGATATGTTTAATGACATTTATTTCGTTTTAAAACCAATACCAAACAAACAGTAGTAGAGATATTATGATAGGTTTATTCAATTTTGCTTAGTTTTTAACCTTTAAGAACTCTGATAGCATTAACCATTAACTAATGAATCTAATTGCAAGTGTCTATAGATATCGGTAGCCACTTATAACTAAACTAACTAAATAACTTGCACCCTGCACAATAAGAAATATTAAATAATAGTTTACGTTTTATATTAAAACTATTAAACAAAAGCAGTCTTAGTCTTTTTCAGTTAGAGGACCTTACGTTTATTAAATATAAATATCTAGGCATATAATATTTACTACGTACATTGATTGTACATCGAAATAGAAATTATAGACGGTGTTAGCCGCAGCGGACAGTCAAGACTTCGAAATTCATATCTTTTTCAATAAACTGCTTACAATAATTAACCTACAATGTATGTACAAGGTCATAGATTACACAAGCAAATCAACACACGAACTAAGAAAAAACACGAGATACAAACGAAACGGGAGCCGCTCACCTGCAGCTTACAAACAGAACATAATCCGTCTAAACCGACATAAAGAACGCGCCAATCGATAAATCACTCTCACTAAGGGCAGCCGCACACTGGGCGCCTCTTTGTGGCCCACATTGTCGGCGCCGATTTTTACAGCAATTAGAGACACTTACCTGCCACGGTCCACTGTAATCCTATTAGAAGATTGGTGAGCGAGACAGAAGTATCCGCGTGGGCGGTCGAGGGCACGGGATGGAGCTCTTGCTCAGTGCTTTTCTTTAAACTTTATATCAATAGATACCACGATGAAATTGTTGTTTTTGAACCGGTTGCCTTATGATGTTTGTTATTTCTCACGTTTTCCTTTCTTTTGTCAGTTTATTGATATTGAATAGCTTTCAATCAAGTATTATTTTTTATTTAATTATGTTTGAGTACATGAAAGGGAAATACCTACCTACAGCAGACTGGGGTCTTCTCACGGATCCGTAGATTATAAATTAGACTCATTTTTATGTATGAGCCAGTCAAGGGCACTCTACCCTGCCTGATGGAAACCATGAGCATAATCCAAGAGAAGTGGTCACATTACTCATTGCAAATGCAGACAATGCAGCATTATTTTAAAAGCCATATAGATTATTTCAAAAACGTCTTTAATCAATGGCCTTATTTTTTAATTATTTTAAAAACCTGATAGCGTCAATATCTGCCACCTTTATTAAAATCAGGTTCCATTTAAAAATTTTTTTAGTTTGTTTTTTTTAATCTTGATGTACCCAATATCTTTTTCACGGCTATGAGGAATCTATTGACACTACTCACACAAAAATACGACAAGTCAGTACGGCTCCAGGGCGTACGCGTACCAAAGAAATTTACATACATACATACACTCGAAAAAAATGTTCTTCCTTCTTTCGTAGTCGGGTAAAAATATTGTTTATAGAGCATCCTGAGGTTACCTTGAAGAGATTCGTAGAAATAGGTTGTCCTTTGTACATTATTTTTTGGTTTATATTTTTAATATCACACACTCTTCAGAAATTCCAAGGTTGTACATCTGAATATAAAAATAAAGTATTATCTGTCTTCGTTACCCATTAGGTCTGTGGTTGTCCTTTCGCCAGCAAAATATGGTTACTCTATTTTTAACACTCTCAGCTGAACTTAAAAGTAGTAACATGAAAATGTCCAGTTATTTTTGGTTCCATTCCAACAAGACGAATATTTTATTTCGTATATTAATCTTGATCAGACCATAAAAAAATCCTAACCTTGTTCTGAGTCTGGTTTAATTTCTATAAAACTAGAAAAAAAAACTATCCAACAAACGCCGTTTTGTATAACGCAATTAGAATTTCCCAACCTAACTAAAGTCACCATTTTATTCATAAGATCGTTTATTAGACTGCAACGATATCATACAAAACAAAGTGATCGAATGTTGCTCATCTCATCAGTGATTTGCCGTGGGAGAGCCACGCTTCGGCATGAATAGGCCAGCTCGACCAGAGTGATACCAAGGCCTCACATAAAACTGGTGTGAAATAGCACTTGAGCTGTGTTTCACCGAGTGCGAGAGGATACCGGAGGCCATACCCCAACCCCTTCACTCATCCTTATTCTCATTCCTATCCCCCAAAGGCCGGCAACGCACTTGTAACGCCTTGTGTATAGATTAAGGAATGTATAAACCAGCGGTCACACAGGCTCTGTTATGTCATAGACTATTATTATTATCACTACATATTATAAAACAAAGTCCTCCGCCGCATCTATCTGTCTGTCTGTTCGCAATAAACACAAAAAACTGCTGCACAGATTTTAATACGGTTTAATAGATAGAGTAACTCTTGATGTGAGTTTCGTATATAATTCATTAATTTTTTGAGTATATTGGCTAAAATAAAAAAATGATCGTTGAAAAAGTCGGAAAAATTAAGCCGCACATCTTCAGAGTAACATAGGCTATAATATATTTTCCGTAAAGAGCCCATACGAAGGGCCAGCGCCGGTTGCTAGTTAGAATTAAATACCTTTATGTATATGACTGTTTTATATACCTATACTTTTTCTTTTTTACTACTTGTTTTGAATAGTAGACTATGCGTGCTGTTTATATTTTCAACAAATTAAAAATGTTATCAAAGAATTCTTTGCCACAATAAGTATAAGGAAAATCCTATTTCACACAATCGTATCGCTATGACAAAACAATTGTGCATAATCAATTTGTTCATTTAACACAAGATTGTTTACCATTTCACACCCCTTACATGAGTCTCGAGTGAGCTGTTTGGTGGCTCTAAACTGATTTATCATATCAGCGAGAGTTCTAAACAAGCATCATCTTACACGCATAAACCCTCGTAAAGCACTCGGGAACTATGGCTAACTAGCCAAAACATTCTCAACAATATGCTCTAAAACATATAGCACATATTTGGATATCGTTGTTACATCATCTTTACTTTATCCTCTAATTTAAAACGTCGTAACTCTGACAAATTCTGCAAACGGGTACTTGCTTTGTGCCCAAGTGTTACAGTTCAAATTGTCTTGGCAGATTATTGGCACTGTTTTGTTGGTCAAGTTACGGCTGTCGACGAGCAGAAGTATGTCTGAGATGAGGGTGCGACGCTCGACGTATCATGTTGTCCGGTTTCCGGACACGAATTTGCCTGGCCGCGGATAATTAACTAAGTTTCTATGATCCGTATGCATAATCGCTTATTGATAGAATCGACACGAAAACTTGCGTCAAAGATAATACAAATCCAGTAGGTTTATAACAGATCTGTAAACCAATCTGCACATAGACACAAAATGTAGTTTATGGTGCATTTTATAACAGTTAAGTCACCTAGACATCGAATTGCTATATTATTAAATATTCACACCGACTCTTCTACGCAGAACCTCCATACCGCATATTAAGCTCTAACTTATAAATCAAAGACCGAATATCTTAAAGCCAAACCGCGAATCCGTTTATTCACCTCGCAAGTTATTAATAACGCCTTTGAAATTAAACAATAAATTTAGCGAAGCTAATCGCGCGAGGCGACCGCAAACCAACCGCTCGCTGAGTCAACATTTATAGAGACAAATTGTTGCACCACTAACACGGCCTCTACGATATATTAATCTTAAGACGTAGCGCGTAGCGTCGCTACGCTTGTCGTAGTCAGGGAGATCCCTACACAAGTGCACGCACACACTTAGCAAACGTCCCACCGTGACGACGCAATATACCCACATCTTTACAATAAAAAAATATCTTGTCAAATGATTTCATAAAGTATGAACGTACAGAAAAGTACTTTATTTATGCTAATGGTAATGTGACCGCGGACTTGTTTGGTCATGAAAGTCATTTATATGATGCTTGTCGTTATTTTAATGCTGTTCGTGTATTAATATTTTATGTCGTCAATTTGTTCACTACTGCACTCTGTTTAAATGAAGTGTATATGAACGTGGCATTAGTTTGAACGAGATCTAATTTTATTATGATTTATCATCAGCAAACAAATTGTACTTCATAGTTATAAATAAATTGTGATTAGTTGGACATGCGAGTTATTGTTATTTTAATATAGTATGCCATGTTTTAAAAATTATTTAAATGTTAATAGTACCCACTGTACCGCAATATTATACTACAGTACTGTTACATTACAGAATAGTACGCTACTAGTGACGTTCTTTTAATATAACTAGTGTTCTTTTTAACAGCTCCAATCAAGCTTAATAAAATAATGTTTGTAAATAATCCTATCAGAAGGTGCTGCAGCTTCTTGTTGGGTGAATACCAGTGAGTTGGGTACCTGAATCGTTAAGCTATCGCTAGTTAAAATAGCAGTTTAAATCAATAGATAAAATATATACGTGTTAATAAATGTACTCACCGATAAAAAAACTGCGTATCCAAAATGACTTACTCATTTCTTTCTATTTGTTTAACACCAGATCACATAAACGAATGATATTCGATAAAATATCTAAGGAGACAAACGATTCTTGACCTTATCACGTCCAAGGGTGATAGTAGCGTTTTCCCCCCATTACACTCGCATGATATATGGTGAGGAGCGTTGGCGAATGCGACACAACTATTAGTGCATCCGTCATTAGTCTACGTCAGACGAACGTTTAGCCGGCAAGCCCCGCTGCATAAACAACTACATCTCCCCACTGAGAGTACGTCTTTGTCAATGCCATGTTTTAGGTGAGCTTTAAGTATGTCTTTCAATCATTAAATAGAAATCTATTTATAGAAGTTTTCAATTAATTATATTTTTTTTATTTTTTTAGGTATCAAATAACAATTTATAAGCTCCTTACTAGTAGTAGTACACTAAACGTTTTTTCATCACGTCATTTATTAGTTGATTTTATCTTCATTTTAAATCAAGGAATTCGAAATAGAATGCTTTTAAGAGAACTGTAACGAAAGTAAATGAATGAGTAAGCGTTGCAATTTTTTTTTTAATGATATCCTATGTTCCTTCCATTTTGAATTAGTTGGCATATAAAATAATCACAGCGAAACCTACGAACTATGATTTAAATAGTCAACCTTTCAATCAATTTGAGTTATCAAAATATCACCTGTCAATTGTCTGATACGTTATAAGTTCGGACTTGAATCGGCTAAAGAAAATAGTGTTACGAGCGATATACTCACTCACGAGAAACTGTCACCATGATTAGTTCCTATAGTTCCCAAATAATCATTAACAACAGAGTTACAGGGGACCTTGTCGGCAATAAGTGGGCACAAGTAGATATATGCCCCAAGGCTCGTGCGTCTCGTCACGAGGGTGTTAATTTGCTAAGACTCGGCTGCTAATGAAACCCGCGACTTACCGCTGACGTCTCGCCCGATCCCCGTTGCGATAAACCCTCACAAGAATTCCACAGGAAATTGGTATTTTGAACCATATCCAACTTTAAACCCTGATAATATCTACTCTGTTACATCTCAAGTAATAGGTAAAAAATACAATGTTTAATTATGCGAACGTGGTTATTATTCAAATAATACTGCTTCCACCCTCTATGTCATAATATTAAGCGTGGGCGATCGATTGGCACGAGGGAATCACTCTGCTTTGGAACTAATTTGATTTTAGCATATTAAGGGGGTGTAACATCTAGATATAAGGAGCGCGTCTTGTGGCGCCCTACCCCTCCTCGCTCCGTTCACCGCGGGGTTGCGGGGCGGCGGGTAATAACGCAAATGATGTAAGGTGTGCCCTTAATATCCATCACACGCGTCCCCGTATTTGCTTATCTATGGAAACACGGAAGTGTAAAAATCATCGTGAAAAAAAAGCTAAGGGGGTTTCAAATGTTATGTTCAACACAATACACTTAAGATTATTAGATCTAACAATCTTATTGGTTTTCTTTGCATTAAATTTTATAGAACGTAAAAGGGGGTACTTTAAAATTGAAACTTAATACTCATTTCCAGACGGTACTAGTCAGAATCGTTGTTTATATAAATTTAAAAATAGATAGCAGATTTCTCAGTAACTTGTATTAGGCAAACATAAATAAGTATCGAAAGGTATCAAGTGAACGGCACCGGCAATCTTTATCAGATCTAGTAACGCAACAAAGGCGCGATTACTCGGTGCCAAGAAACTCATTTAACTTTACGAAGCTTTGGCTCAAAAATATATCCTTAAAATATATTTATCTGCTTAAATTTTATTGTTCTCTGCATCCCTTTTCGAGACATTTATTTTATTTATCAAGTTTATGTATTTACGGGTATTAGGCCGCGTTTTCGAATTCAGCGATGAGCGGAGCGGCAACGGAGCAGCAGCGGAGCGGGAAAGCTTACCCGTCTTCAAACCAGCGGGATAGGCTGCGGGCGCTAGAGCGGTTTAGTGATGATTGATGATGATTTCATAAAAAATATAAGTAATTTCAAAAAATGGCAGAATTCGATAATTAAGTTATTTAATTAGGATACCTACTTATGTAAAAGCGTAATTAAAAGTAAATATTTTAAATTTATTCGTCTAAAATCGTACAACTCAAGCCTTGTAACTATGTATCATCCGTATCAAGCTATATTTTACGAGGTATTGTTTCACACAT
This sequence comes from Hyphantria cunea, assembly GCA_003709505.1. Taxonomy (NCBI): domain Eukaryota; kingdom Metazoa; phylum Arthropoda; class Insecta; order Lepidoptera; family Erebidae; genus Hyphantria; species Hyphantria cunea. Next base: position 803,758 of record PKRV01001832.1, on the reverse strand, counting down.
CACTAAACCGCTCTAGCGCCCGCTGCCTAGTCCGATGGTTTTGAAAACGGTTTTGCGTTCCCACTCCGCTCCCGTTCCGCTCCCCGCTGAGTTCATATACGCGGCCTTAGTAATCAGGAATGGAGGTATTTTCGAAATTCGAATGCTTTCAGAAATGTGGCTTTTCGTTTTGAAAGTAGGCGAAGGTGTGCACAATCAGGCTGTGGGAAGTTCAACGGAAATAAATGTAGGGTCGGAGGGTAGATAAGTGTTCGCGTGTAAATGCCGGCCTCTCTCGTCGAGCTCTCAATCGGATGCTGGGCTACATAAATAAGAGTGGATGAAGGTGGCCCTTATCTGAACAGTTTTGTCGCCTCACATCTTACTTTTGAATGCGTTTGTAAACGTGTAGTCTGTTAGAGACGTTTCCGTTAACTTGCTTGTGAATATGTATTGTTAGTTTGTTCGTATTAGTATTTACATAGAAACATACGATATTCATAACGACATATATTTATTGACATTTTTTATGAACATTTTAACATATAAGTTTTGACTGCATGGAGGTCGTAATAGTTTAAGCGGTCGTACGCTGTTCACTACAGCGCTAAGTGTTATGGGTTCAAACCTCACATAATAAATAATAATAAATAATAAAAAATTATTCCGTATACAATGTACAAGGTTTGGGTGTTTTTCTTAAGAGTAGACTTATGTTAAAATAAGCAAAACATTAATTGTTAAGTACTTATACGATTAGAACTAAGTATTTATAATTTCTTTCTATGAAATTACAATTGTTCAACTCATTAGTGATATGCCTGATGTAGGTAAGACCTGTGCTTCAGGCAATTACTACAGTTACAATTACTTTTTTTTTTATAAAAAAAATCTATTTTTCCTTACAACGTAGGTTATGACTAAGTGTATAATAAATTTTTTTTTTTATAAATATTTCGGACATCTAACACACAACGCCATCTAGTCCCAAACTAAGCAGAGCTTGTATTATGGGTACTAGATAACTGATATTAATATATATATACTTTTGTTTTGTAAATAAATACATATTATACATAGAAAACACCCAAACTCCGAAACAAATATTTGTAGATCATACAAACATTTGGTCCGACCCAGGATTCGAACCCGAGACCTCATGGACTGCAGTCGCGTACGCTACCACTGCGCCACCGAGGCAGTTGTTTCAGTAGCTTCAGCAGTATGTTTCAACACCATATTATACTTTGCCTGATCCACACATTGTTGTTCTGAATATGAATTCTTTGTGTCCGTTTCATATAATAAATATTGATGTAATTGATTGTAAAGTCCCAATATAAGCTTCATTATCAATGCGAGAATTATTTTCTAAAAAAAACCAAAAGGTCTGAAATCTAAGATTCGGAAGTTTCTTTCAACCGATTGCTAAATCGTAATTTTAAAATTATAAAATGTATAAATAATATGAAAAACGAAGTACTTCAATAAAAATAATATTAAATAAAAGTATAGTACATACATTGAAACTCTTGTTTTTTAAAGAAATACATACAAAATGTTAGACGGTAAGTAATTCGTCTGAGACGCTGGTTTCCTCCAGTGGATTGTTTATTGAACCGCGAAGCATTTGTAATCGTTTAATACCCTCAATTCTTTATCAGCGGGGGTGTATCACACTGGGCCGGATTCACCCCCGCCACTACGTCGTTCTGTAATGTATAGCCTGATGACAGCCATCCGATTATCTCGTTCAATACAACATTGAAATTTAATTAAACTCATACTTTACTGCTCAAACACTTAAATTTTATTTTTGTAAACCAATAACGAGATATTATATTGGTTTGAAAGTCCTCTCATTTCGCCAAAGTGAAATGGAACGCGAACGATACAACTAAGACCGACTCAATAATGATGTCATTTGCTTATCAGCTGACCATTACCGAAAATCGAATGCTACATTAGGCACGCACAGTCCGAAACCTAACTGTCCCTAAATCTAATAAAAACTCCTTATCGAAGCTGCGCCATTGTAAACTGCCATCGATTGCAATATTTACTTTTAGAGCCGAACATAAATTCTTTCCATTTTAAAAATAAAAACATTTTGGCTCTTATCGTGTTCGATTTTTAAATAACGGTGTGCCATTGGTAGCTAAGTTAAGGACAAGGTTTTGTCCCCGGTTTCCCTTTTTCTTGGGGAGGAATTTCTTTTCGGCAATTTAGAGGCGAGTAGATAATAAAAGGGCTCTAACTGCCCCAATCGCACCCTAATGAAAACTCCAAAACTCCTCATTTCAGTATCGATAACTTTTCTATTTACAGAGACACACGCCAAGTGTTACTCAAACAATCTAATATCTCAATTTGAGAAATCAACTTTTTGTAATCTACATAATTTATAACTTCATTTAAGGATCGCTACAAAAGATATTTAATGTGAACTATTGACTACACACACATCATACACGACTTTAAAAAATAATATATAGTAATAACATTAGTTTCTTATTTACAACAAATGTAAAAGTCTACAAAACGTTTTATCGTTCGACCCAGAATGAGGAGTGACATCTATCCTAGAATCAGTGAATAGCAGATGCTTTTCTCAATCGGGTTTTAATAACAAACATAACATAATACCATTAAAAATTATGCTTATATTTACCCAGTAACAAACTGTATGTACACAAGCAAATTATAAAGGGCTAAATTTCAGAAATAAAACTATAAATAAATTGAATAGACAGTCGAATTCAAATCAAAACTTAATGCCAATGATTGATTAAAAGAATGTATTTTTTACTCGACATTTCATTAAAATAAATTGTACTGTGTTGGCGGGTAATACTAAACCCTCAATTTTTCACTAAGATATCTTAGTTAAAACTGAAACTTACTGCATCGTGTCGTTTCGCGTTTATACGAATCAACTGAAGGACTAAAATTCTTTATTATTATTGTTTTATTTGTACTAATGTTTGTGATGAGATTGTAAAATGGTTTAAAAGTTAGTTTGTTTTCTTTTGAAAAATATTTTATATTGACATGAATACAAAGATAGTTCCCAAAAACCTAAATTTGCAAAAAGGCAAAAGTGGTCATATTTTAATTTTCGAATACTATTTCTGACTTTTTAAATTTCGAAAACAAGGAAGTCAATATGTAGTATTCCATATTCAATCACGAATACAATATCGAAAGGATATACAATATTTTATGAAAGCAGAAATACACAAATATCAATATTACAAAAGTATATATGAGGATGCGTGCAGGATCAGATGATGATCCACGGGCACTTGACCCAGATCGGGTGCAGCGGGTGTAAATCGAAAATCGATGTGGCAACGACCCTACCTACACAAGCACAGCGCTACCATAGACACGGGACTCGTGCGCTTGGTTCGCCCGCCTTTCTTTATTTTTTATACTGCAAAGGTTAGTTATGATTTTAGAGTATTTGTATGAATTATCATCACACTATGTAGTCTAAATGGCTTAATAGATTTTGACTCGAGAAGTGTCTTGTCTCAATTCTGAAAGTGTTATGTGAATATGTATTTTAAAAATTAAAATCTTTGTTATATAAATTTTAAACGTCAACACGCTTTAATAGTTTATTTTTAAAGTTTCGTACCTCAAAAGGAATAAAACGAAATCATTATAGGATAATTTTGTAGTCCGTCTGTCTGTGTGTAGAGACCTTTTTTCTCAGGAACGCATGGGGGTATCAAGCTGATTCATATCAAATACTCGGGTCTACTGTCTCTTGGAGCTGTGATAAAATCAAGCTTCTAAGCCAACGCAATCAAAAGATATAGCCGTAAATGCTGCAAATTTTCGACACTCGCAAGGGAATCAAAACCTACAGGGTACTTCCTGTCAACTCAGAATCTTGAAATTTGGTGTGAAACAACGTCTTAAAGCACAGGTAAAGGAAAAAATACGTAAATACTGGTTAGTACGGAACCCTCGGTGCGTGACTATGGCTCGTACTTTGTCAGTGTTTTTATTTCAATAATAGGTATGTTCATACAAGTGTTAACAGAATATTGTGCCCTCTGGTCAGTTATAGGAACGACTTACTTCAAAGGGCCGGCACCGACTGGATTAAGTAACTCGGTATGATTTAGGAGTAGCCTATCTCCAGCTTTGAACTATAAAAGGCTGATGATGATGATACGGCTAATTACAGTAGAAAGTATATACAACTATGTATCTATACTAGAAACTATACAATATACCTCAGTAGAAACAAACAATGACAACGAAAGTCTTTAATCCTAAACTATTACCATAAATGTCAATGTAAGTTTGTTTGTTACGCTTTCACGCGAAAATTACTTAACCGATCATTATGAATTGTATCACATATTCTTGGAGGTATTAGAAGTGACATAGGATATTTTTTATTAAATCAAAAATCAAAAGTATATAAGTGAAGTCTTTTGCAATAAAAGTTTAAGTAGAAGTATTTTGTGCCCATTTTGTTATTCTTGTGTGAGATATCCCACTCATGTAAACAATTGGAGAAGCTATATCTAACGTCCTCGTAAGGTTTAATTAATGTTTAAATATTTAGTTCTGAATAGGGCTCTCAAAACTGTTTTATTGATATTTTGTTACATTTTATACCAGCTGACCTGTGCCCACTTCGTTAGGCGTTAACTGCTCGCTTTTCTTCGACTTTTTTTACAAATACTATTACTTTTATCTGAATTTTTTGTTCAATCATAATAAAATATGACTTATGTCACTCCTGAATAGTGTCGCTTTTTGTTAATGAAAGAATTTTCAGGATCGGGTCAGTACTTCCGAAGATTACCCCCTACAACCATACAAACAAACTTACAAACTTGACCTTTTTATAATAGTAGTATAGATAGAAGTATGTATTTAGTAGTATAAGATACCTTAGTTGTAACTTATATTAGAAAAAAAAAAAATATGTATTTGTTAATAGAATATAAATAAAAAAGTAGAATAGCAGTAGAATATATTATGGTAGTAGAATCGATGATGTCGTTTAAACTTGCATCAACCAAGCTAAATTAACAGATGTCAAAGTTTCAATTACTATCCTTACTTTCTATATACATAACGTAGTACCTACATCCTCAATATAAAACACAAAACAATATCTACAACGGAATACCAAATACCATCTATTAATTACAGTACTATAAAATATCGACGCGTTTCAAGAAAACCACATAGCGGCCATATACCTATTAAAATTGAATGTTTTATTATAGTAATTATCAAGCACTACACGTTTCTCGTACAAGTCCGAACCTATAATAATCTACAATAAGACCTCACAATCATTCGGACAGCGAGCGTACCTTTTTTTCTTTTCCTCAACTCCCCCTAGACACGTGGTGGTCACTAATTGCACAGCTGGGACAACCCACGCTACTAAATGTGAGTTTTCCACTTAAATAAATACATATAATTCATATGTAATATACGCTTTCATAATTACAAAAGGGAACGAGTTATAAATAAAGGTAATTCAATGAATGTAGACAATGTAAACTTACTTTAAAAGGGTTTTTCAGTAAAACATTAAAAATGTAAAGATTAAAAGTAAATACGCGTTCATAGAGAGCATTTTATTAAAAGCTTTTAGTACTAATTATGGTAATTGTTTATGCGGGTGACTAGTAACGGGATATTTATATATCTAGACCTTTATACTAGAATTTTATACTTTTATAGTTATATTTTAAAGGAAACTTAGTTACAGTTTGTTGCATGTGCTTAGTACAGTCTATTTCAGTATTTACGCAATTTATTTGAATCTTTTGAAGCTTACAGAGTTTTGCATGACAGTTCCAAGTGCAGTTTAGGCTTTTCCTTTTAAAAAAATATGAAGTACTATTTTCCACAATTTACTTGTAGAATCATATCTATTTTATCAAACCAATTTATATGATAAATTCAGCTAATATTAAAGGAGTTCTCCTTTCTTCCCCAAACAATGTTTTCAGGATAAAACTCTAGAGTATGAATATCCAAAGATTTTGCGAAAGTAAATTATAATGTAATATTATTTATTCCGAGGAGTTACCATCAAACAGCGAGCGAGAAAATTAACGCACACCCCACCATATTGAGATTGTTTAAACTTGGAAATTATGTACAAGCAACCGCCACATGTCCTTCTCGGAACCCGGGAACTTCGCCACGCGTATTCGAATTCCTGTATGGAGTAGAAATACGGCTTTATAGGAGTAAAATCATACTTTCTCCTGGCGCGAGCGGGGGCTGCGGTACTAATGACCGCGCGGGGAGAGGCTCTGCCTACCTATACCTACACATGCCACGACAACCACACTTTATATTGCGTTTAGCAGGCTGCCTACCCACACTTCTACACACAGACCCACAAGCTTTTTTTTAAGTTATTATTCCGACGTGCACTATTTTCTTGTCTGACCGTCACTACTTTGCGGCATGAGGCAGTTCAGTACCTCACAAAATGTATAGTTTATTAAGGAGAAAAGAGAATATGGTTCTTTTTAAGTCGTATAATATTATTTGTAAGTTAATGTTTTAAGAAGTTTATTATTACTTTAAATAATAGTTACTACAATCAAAGGATTTTAGAAAGGCCTGTTCTGATTCTCACGAGGCTATATTTGAAATGAGCCTTGTTATGTAACACTAAGTTGATACACGAAAGAACATGTAAAAAGCAATAGCCATGTTTTTTATTGACACAAATTTGTAATTTAACAGAATTCAGAATGTAGAATAGAGTTGTCAGTCAGTAGTATTGAACTGTTTCAGTTACAAGCAATTAAAAATGGCTGTCACAGTTTCTAGCAAGTCATGCTCCATGCATGTGTTATACAGAAGTCGGTAGTTACTGCTGACTCACTGACCCCGTGTCAAATCTCGATGGACAGTCAACCCGATGTTTAGCACATGTGTAGAAATTTAACATTATGTATGTATTTTCACAAATGTGACCTTTGTTAATATACATATTACTTAGACTTGTATGAGGCTAGTGTTTCTTTGCCACGAAGTTGAGCTGAGTGAGAAACATTTAGTTACGTACCTTAACTAATTTATGAAACTATATCACCTGTTTGTATCAATGTTGCACATTAAGTCCCGCAAATAGATAGTCCGTTGAAAACGACCAATTGAATATTAGGTATAATAACTAATAAAAGTCGCTAGTCTCAAAAGTTAGTTCATTTAATGGTAAATATGTGACAGCTATATAATGTCTATTCACAGAGAGTTACCCACACTATTATTGAGAATTCTGAGAAATAACGTGTTGACCTCATCTACTATACATCGCTAGACGTTGATTACTATTATATAACAGTACCTACATATCACACCGTTCCTAGGAAATTACATTGGTTACAGGCAAAATGAGCGTCAGGTTATTTTATGTCAATGCGACGTTATCTCCGATTATAAATGATATATTTATATACTTAATTATCTGCTGTCAACACACAAAATAAAATCGACAAAATGTTACACATTTTATTAAATGAAATATGGTTATGAGTATTAAAATGCAACGGAAGAGTGGTACACATTCATATAAAATGTTGGTGACTTTCAAACGTTCAACATACGATATCCAAATTGTTATTGGAATAACGCATCATCCATCAGACATCGCGTGCCTGTAGGGTGAACGTTACGTTGTGAGAGCGGGAGAGCTAGATAAATGTAAATCAGTGCAAGAAAGGGACAAAGACTGAATTTGAAGAATTTGCATAATCTGCTCGGGTACTTTATCATAGAACCACGTGGTAGTGACTAGTGCAATAGCGGATTACTCAGGGCCGGATTAAATCGGCACATCGCCCGTCTCAACGCGAGGTCGTTTGAATCACGCGTCTGCACACGATATGCCGATTTTCAACATAACTTAAAAATGAATATAATACATAGCCTACAACTAAAACGTACAAATATAATAAACAACATTAGTCAACGTAACATTTGATTTGAAAGCCAGTGGCTGAAGTCAAAGTAAGAACACAATTGGAGATGGAGATCCGAGTTTTATATCAAATGATAAATATCACACCGCAAGCCTCGGCCGTCCAAAAAACGCTTAACTTGTCCCGCTACAAAAGGAAAAAGCCAGCGTCTTCCGTTCGGCCGGAGCCAAAGAAAAAATCTTCGCGAGGGATTCGAGCCTTCCATTTATCATATTCCATATTCATTTATTCGTCAAGTTCTGGATTCATTTATTCGTCATGTCTTGATTTCGTCTCATTTATTATTAAAAATGAACTGTCCAGAGCAGAACGTGAATACGACATCGGCCGGGGGCCACTGTTTCAATCTTAGTATAATTTCATGCTGAATTAGGGCAGTGTTTTGGGACTAAGGCAGTAGCAGATTTTTTGCAACTCTCTGAATAAAAATGACACTAGGAATTTATTTCTGTGCTACCTCGGATATTTTTACTGGGTTTTATACGCCATGATGAGAAGGTCATTCGATGAGGGATATCAAGGGATCTGGGCCGGTACTCTGCTGACCTGGGACTTCCGTAGAATGATATATGGTGGGACACGAGCCCTATCACGCATGTTGCAACAATTTATTTAAATGTTATGGGGTGGTTTATTCCTGGTAGCTGAAAAGTGGACATTGATTACAGTACTTACAGCAATTTAAATAAAGTAATAATTATTATTTATGTTTGAGTAAAATATGTAAAATATTACGTATATTATTTTTTTAAGTACGTAAGTACTACACGTTTATTAAATTAAATGTCTAACATTGCCGGCTCAAGAAATGTATTAAATAAATAAAGTAAAGAAATGTATTTAATGTATTAAACTATTTTGTATAACTTGGCATAGTAGGTATAAAGAATCACTTCCCTAAAGAAATAATTAACCACAAAAACATGTTAATAATACTACTACCTTCTACTCAGTATCATTGACAAGTTCCAATTATCTTATTAAGAAATTAATTAATGTAAATATCCCAAGTTTAAAATCCAAATCATCACGGTGCTCAAACACGGGATATGTGCGATCGAAAATATCACAATGCCTTAAGTCAAATGTTAGCTTCACACGAATATTTCGATCGAAACCGGGCCATGCCAGTATAACTACCTTAAAACGGTCCATATAAGTGGAATGCGAATAAAATTTTAGTCAATAATTATAATGTATGAAGGTTTTGTAATGACAAGTTCAAGGCCTCCAGGGTTCGTTTCATTACATCGTGACTGTCTCCGAGGTATTGTTCGATCTACCAAAAAAAAAACTGCGGCGCTCAGTTTGATGGGTGCTTCGACTCAAACAGGCGGGGACCCGCCCCGGGCGCCGACGGACTCCGTACCGCGACAAGAACAAATGACCACGCATCATAATAAATAAAACAATTTGTTCTTAATTAGATTTCGTGAATTTAATTTTCATGCCAGTAATTGGTCGGTGGCCACAAAGAAGGCCTCTATCCGTGATGGATGATCGAACACTGCCTTCGTACTGTTTACCTTCGTTCTTTCTACAATAATTAGGGGGTGCCGCAGTTTACTTATATTATTGCTTATGAACCTATTACTGGTTCTAATATAGATTTCATTTACTGACGTCCTACATTAAATTACTAGCGTGAGAATATTACAAATAAAGATGGGGGCCTAATTTCATTTTATGTCATTGAACTGATAGTGTACCTTACCATGTTTATTACTTGAAACAAATTAGAAGAGAGGGCCAAATAAAACCTTTATATTTGCCGAATTCCCGCTGCCTCTATAAAAAGAAATGGAACAAAATAAATAAAAGAAGAAAACAAAAGACAAATCGGAAAACGCTCGCTTTTATATACTTCGCTACAGAACTGCGCCGGGCGTAAAGTTTAAAAATAAACGCCGAAAAAATCTTGAAAAGTCACGGACGCTTAACTTTCTTCCCCTGTTTTATTTTTCGTTCCCTCTTGTGCACTTTTCTATCTCCTTTCAACTTTTAGCAACATAATAAAGCTGTCTTGCTCTTTTGAACTGATAAGTTACTTTTTTTAAACTGCAGGAAAATCGAAGTCGTTACTGGGTGAAATTAAAAGCTGGCACTCGCAGACATAAGTCATAAAAATAAAATATGAGAATTAAGAAAGACTGTTTATTTATTTTGAACTCTGTCCCATTATTTTATAATATAAATGAGAGTTTGACTCTTAAATACGTATGGAGAATTAATGTATTAATCAAGAATCAATATTAAATGATGATCGTAATATTTCTATGTGAATAACACGTTTGATTTTTATTTTGCAAACAGATACAAGCATTAGAGTGAGTTGGGGTCAAAAGTGCAAAATCACGGTGAAAGAAGTAAAGACAGCATGCAAAAATATCTTTGTATCGTTGATTTTTTTACCTTTTATAAAGTTTGAACAACAAGTAATCACAACTAGTCGCTAAGTAAATTTCGACATAAACACTGCAACTTTCAGGCGTTCAATAACTATACATTATTGATGTATTCCTAGACACTTTTTCGTCCTGTATGTTCTGCAAACTATCTTTTTCTACAAAAGTATTGCACAGATTAGATATATTTAACTTCCAGTAATTTTTCATTAATGACGAATGCTTTAACCATTTAAAGCGTTGAACGTTTAAAAAACAGCGTTAAAGTACCTCATATTTAAATTTATAAGCTGTCTTTTATTTTTATTTCAAACTACCGTCCGGTTGTTTTATTCAAGAGTGTGTGTACTTTTGCAGACCGTACCAACAATGATGCAATGCAAATGTAACGGTCTTGCTCCGTCACCGCAATCGGATGCCTATCGTCAAAACGGGATAATGTACTATACACTAGTGGTGCAGGCAAGTTCTACCTCCCCCTATTACGACAAATACACGGGGAAGAAAAAAGCTGTGCATCAATGGTCGAGCGCTAGGTACCGTTTGTACTACATCAACATCATTACTGTACTAAAATTGAGTTGAGAGAAATTTGATGAGAAATATTTTTATCGTCTTTTCTATGAGAAAAAAGAATTTTGTTTTACGTCGAAATATTTGAAAAACGAACTTAAGAAATGTTTTTCTATTTGAAAATTGTGTTTCTTATCAGTTAATAATGCTAACTGTACAATGCAAACGTAGTGCATGTCTGACGTTGTGCATATCTGACCTTATTTAAAAGTCTAACATTTTGCGCATTTGACGTTCTGCGGACAATCCAAAGATCAGTTTAATTCCCATCCAAAACAAAAAATTGTCTGATAAGTATGATCATTTGATCTGTTTTAGTGTAATTGTACCTTCAGAATCAAAATTTTTATTGCTGGCTTGTAAGAATTAGGATGTTTTATTAAATGATACTTTAATAAATTATGATTTATGTCTTGACTAGTTCGTTCGCTTACACTAACATTGACGAAATTCTATAGAACTCCTGAGGAAGCCAAAATATCTAGAGATTATTCGTTAACTAGAAAGACAAACGGGGACTGATAGAAAAAAAAATCACTAAATTTACACTTAACGGCGTCAAAATCTCCTTTTAAAGTCAGTTTTAGATTCACAAGTGAGTCTTTTATATACGGACCTAAAAGACTTATCTTTACCAAGATAACTACACATCATAAAGCAATTACATGCCATTAAGTTGTAGCAGTTTCCAAATTTTATTAAAGCGCTAAAAATACAAAAGGACATTGTTCATTTCAGTCTAATATAAATGATGAAACGTTCTAAAGTCGAGATTTTACTAGAAAGAGACATTTGTCATTAGCATTGAAATATTTTGTGCACGATTTGTTTCGAAATCGTTTTTGTCGGTTTATTATTGAAGACTGCCGTATAGTACACTGGTCTTCTATATATATTAATATAAAGTTATGGAGATTGAGAAAGTTGTCAGTAATGATCATTTTGATTGTATTTATTCGTATTTTTAAAGTTTCTGTAGGCGAATTAATTTTGTTTAAAAACTTTGTGACGAACCTGAATATCTGAAAATATTTTATATTCGTGTATAATTCAAAAATAATATTACCGAAAGATTTACGCTGTCCTGGTGGTTTTATAAGCTAACCATAGTTACCATTTATTTTATTTTTGTTAAAAAAAAGCACTAAAACTTTAATGACAGGGTCAAACTTTGACTTATTTGATACTATAGTTACATAAATATTTTTAATCGTGATATTTGTGATCAATTGTTTTAATCCATATTCTTTGCCTCCTAACTGTCTACTCTTAGAAATTTATATTTTCTAAATGATTCAGTTGAAAAAAATTAACAATAATGTACAATAAAATGAATTTATAAAAAAAATTCAACAGTGATACCAAAAGCATGAACTAAAATACGCTTATCCCATAAATTTCCTACACCACTTTGTTCCGATAACTGTTGTCTCAAAGTTTAAAACGCCTCAAACTCATAAGTTAGGTAAACAGTGGCGAAACAAAACGAAGCGCGATACCCGGGGGCGACGCCTGATATTGATATGAGTGACTTGCACTTACTTCCCTTTGTCGGAGCAACGATGTTATGGACAACTAGCGCCCTTCGATCCCTACCAAGTGTTTGCTTAACAAATATTGTCACGACAAACAGTACTCGTGACGTAATCTTATTTATGTTGCGTACGAATAATGTGTTAATCTTTTAAATTGACATTGATTATACCAACCATTTTTATGGTTGAAGAAGTATGAGTAGACGTGTGCTTGTTGGTTGGTGTCTATCAGCAAATCAAGTATCTCATATTCGTTATTGGGCTTTGAGTACGAGAATCAGAGAACAGTGAGACACTAGTCTATCATTTGGTTCTTTTTTTTCGTCCAGTATCTGGCCACGTCAGTGGTTTTGTCTGTAGTCTCCCAGAGGTTTCTTAATGTGTATTAGAGATAAATTTTAAACAAACAAAAAGATGCCCTGTCTGAGTTTAATGAAAGTTTATTTAGGCAATTTATAGATCAATATTTACCCAATAGTATTGTTAGTTTTATCAATGACTCGTTAACTTGTTTTAACATGAGCGTCAGTTATCCCTAAATCAATAAGTCATTTATGTGTTTAACTTCGCTAATAGTTATTAATTAGCACTTAACAAAATAGTTGACAGTGATAACTGTGAAAGTCATTCAGTTATAAAAAAAAAGACTTGCATCACAGCTTTGAGTCCCGTGCTATTAAATATTTCAATCACATTACCTTTTCTATATTTGAAAACTTGTCATCGTAGAACTATAATTCATTGAGTTATTATCTACAGTTTTGAAAATAAAATAAAATAAAATTAGATTTAAATATGATTGAACATAAGTAATGTTCAATCATATTTAAATCTAATTATTATATATATAACCCAACCAAAAACTTTATCACAACAGTTACGTTCCAGCAACACGTAAATATAACGCCACATGCAAATACTAGACCGCATAATTGACTATCTAAATCTTATCCACACTTAACTGGACATTTTGAACAAGTTGCGAAACCACAAAAACGGGGTGAACTGCCCATAAACAAACTGGGTAGGCGCGAGAGGAATATTCAAGAGGAAAGTTTATCTGAGTCCACTCAGTGGGCAACACTTGTATATAACGGGCCGAGTTAGTCCATGTTGGTCGTCGGTGTCCACCGCCCGTATGTCAGGACTTGCATTGTCCCCTTAATGAAGTTTGAAACAACTTTTGCCATACTAACTTATAGCCAAAACACGGTTTGATGGCCACTTAAATGTTCTGCCACTACTTCATAGTTAGCAACTTTTGCCATTATAAACTCTGTAGATTATGCGCCATGATAACTTAATAACTTTGTAAAATATTTTGAACGATTTGAGTTTGCGGTGAGCAGGATGTTTCTTCATCATCAGATCGGTTCAGGCTAGGATGTCGTTAACAGTCTAACCTAAATATTTTAATAATATCAGGTAATATATATATTATTTTCATCGTTAATACCATCTATCATCATGAAAAACTATTTCGATACCAACTGTGAAAAAGCACCTCACCAGGTCACCATAGTGTGGGTCACCATGCTGCATTGTCCTTTTTCGCATTAAGGATGGTGACCACCACTCTTGGATTATGCTCAGGGGATCCCTCAAGGAGGGCAGAGTCATTTTCTCAGTTAATACATAAAAAAACTGTATCGGAGTAAACTGTAACTGGTGTGAACCGTGTTCAAAAGTTTCGTAAAAATTAAATAAAGATTTTAAAAAAACTATCGCAGTTACATTATACCTACACCTATATATTTTAAACATATTTTTTTACGTTCCAAGATATTTATTTATTTAATTACTACTATTACAACAACAGTTTTGTCTTCGTGTATATATAGGTAAGCCATAAAGGATGATTGTGAAATAATCGTACTGGATTTCTTTCATTTGTGACATAATGGTTATAGACTACTAACAAAACGTTAATCATAATAGACGTATTACATTACAAAAGGTATGTTGTTTAATATTAATTTATATTTTACCTACAAACACACATATTATAACTGTACGTAAAAAGCGAAGAAACAATGTATTTTATATCGGTGTGTAAAAGTATAACTTCAAGTGTAAGAGTCCGTTGTTAGAAAAAATATTTATGTGATTCATTCTATTTGTGCCGTATCTTTTTGTGAAGACCGATTATCTAAGATATGGCGTAGATACAGGTCTCAACTTAAAATAAATATCTAATGCTTCCATATTACTTATTTATGCAATTGTTGCACAGTAAGGGGTATTGAAACACTTTTATATGAGGGTTGGGTGATAATAGTATAACATGAGTATCTTAATACCTTATTATGTACAGTTGCATACAAGACTTAACTACACCCATGATATGAATCTTCTGTAAAAGTTCTGAAACAGCTAACTAAATGGCGAACAAAAATGGCGGGATACGACTTGAATTCGAATAACAGTTCTTTTTTAGATACGGCGCTGTGGTAGTGAAAGGCGCGTGGCTTACAATGTTCTTTTTTTAAAAAAGAGGTTGCATTATGAAATTTAGTACAACATTATCATACTCGTTTGAATGATATTATGGTAACTGTGACACAGAATGTTTCAAAGTTGACATTAAACTTGCTGTTTCAGAATTTTTATAGAGGATTCATATCATGAGTGTAGATAAATAAATTAAATAATAGCTTACTATTAACCTGCAACGCAATTAAAAGATACAGTTTGAGATTAACATTTTCGAGCCCAAAGGCCAGGTTTCACTACACAGATAAAAATAAAGAGTCCCTTTTTTGTGGTAATTCATTTAAAAGTCCAATTTTTAATTTACGGGCCAATTGACTGCGGAGTATATAAATATATAAATGTGAAGAAGGGTGGTTTAGAACGCCAAACTAAAGTTAGTTTCTAGCAAAAAACTGGCTACATTCCAAAAAGACACCAATTTGTGTTACCCTAAAATTCTTAAATATCATCCATGACTCAGTTTTAAAGGTCCTTAGGGTTTTACAATTACATTCTTTAGATAGCATAGAATCTTCTTTACTTTATCTTAACTTACCAAGCGCGCCTTATCTATTGATATATCATCGAATACTTAGACTGGTATTATTATCTACAAAGGACACGAGTAAAGAATAAAACATGGTAACTATTCAAGCGAGTTTGTAACATTACTAACGTATAAACGCCTACACAAAGTTTCTCTGCTATATGTACATATATTGCTAAGGCGAATAGGACCAAGTTCGCAACGATCCAACTGTGAATATGAATCCAAATGTTAGCCACAATAAAAAGTTTTTTTAGCACAGTTTCGAGTGATACTTATAAAAAACTATTGGTATATCTTTGTGTACAATGAGATTTCTATTTCAATAAAATAAAAATGAAATAAATATTTTCGGACATTTTAACACACAACGCCATCTAGTCCCAAACTAAGCAGAGCTTGTACTATGGGTACTAGACAACTGATATTAATACATATATACTCTTTTTTTGTAAATACATACATATTATACATAGAAATAAAATATAATGTTTATTTGTGCTCCTATTATAGAAAAATATTGGTAGAATTATTTGTTTGAAGTACTTCATGTATACTGTAGGCAATAATATATATAATAAATAATAAATATGTTCGGACATTTTAACACACAACGCCATCTAGTCCCAAACTAAGCAGAGCTCGTACCTTGGGTACTAGATAACTGATATTAATACTTATATACTTTTTTTGTAAATACATACATATTATACATAGAAAACACCCAAACTCCGAAACAAATATTTGCAGAGCACACAAACATTTGGTCCGACTCAGGAATCGAACCCAAGACCTCTTGCACAGCAGTCGCATTCGCTACCACTGCGCCACAGAGGCAATGTTTACAAAGTAGCTTTCAACTACTACTATTTTATCTCAGGATAGAAACACTTTCCAGAAGTATCTAATATTAGTTTCTGAATATTAGGATATTATTATAAGTGATTAAAAGTCAAAATGATTAGCTACAATGTTGTAAATCAGTGCGACTTTTTAACGGGTTTAACAATTGAACAGATGATAATATTCTATTTAAAATATTCACAGAATTCATAAAAGTCAAACACCCAACATGATGCTATTTTTGTCATCGAATTTCATCGGCATTGGATTTTAAAGAATTGAATAAAATGTTAGTTTTGTACTCATGTTATGTGACATCGGTGTACGACAAGAGGACGCGCCGCATCACTCGTCGGCCCGTCCGACGTCTCGGCCGTGTTGGCAGATATCTGTGTTTTTAGCCCTACGTCGCATCTAAACAAATAAAAACTTGTCACGATGTTGATATTCTCGATAAAGTTAGTCGAATCATATGTGAACATGGTATTTCATACAGAGGAATAATGTACGTAGTTTTTATCTGTTTTCTAAGAACTGCATCATCAATTTATACAATGGTGCGAATATGTTTAGGTTCTCAGAAACGTATCCAGTTACTTACTCATTAGTTGTTTTTGTTTTATATCATAAAATTAATATTTAAGCCGATCAATTATAAACCAGTAGGACAACAGGCACTACAAAGAGAAGGAATGCTTGAACTGACCAGTATTGTGGGCCGTAACCTCCTTTCAAAGAAGAAACCTACTTCAAGTAGTGGGCTATTAAAGGCTATTTACGTGATAAATATAGACGAATAATAGACAATAGACTGTTGGCATCATAAATTAAATACACGCATTAAACATACTTAATTATAAACAACAGTCTTGTTGTGAAAAAGCGATATATTCTTAAATCCAACGTAGCAACAATTCAAAAAAATTGTCAAGTGTATAATAATATCAACAATATCTAATAATACACCCAACATATTTACGTACATATCACTAACGTTTAAATGACAAGTTCGGCTCCACAACGATGTCCGGAAAGTCTTCACAGACGCATCAATCGTCACTTCAGACGAACTCTAAAATAACTCAAACACAGGCGAAAAATTAAAGATTGGTATATCCGATCTTTCATTTCTTTGTAACTGAATGCGTATCCAAATTTTTAAAGTTACATTGGCCTTTAGCTCAAAAGTTGAAATGTATGATTGATATACGAGATATATAAGAAGATGTATATACTGTTATTAGAAAGAGATATGATTGATGAAAATCGGTCCAGCCGTTTTCCCGTAATGCGCCTTCAAACAAGATCCTTCTTCAGTACACCATATGTTCGTTCAAATTGTTGGTGAGTGATGAAACTAGAATAAAAAAATGCGGGTCAGTTTCTGGGACTGTCGATAGAAGTGACAACTAAGTAACTTGTGAACTTGTGTATCTTCGAGGAAGCGTGCTATGACGATGACGCGAGTTTCACGCTTGGTGAGTGCGAAACCAGAGGCCTAATGATGCAGAAGCATCACTAGGCTGCCGTAGTGTGGGTTGCCATGCTGCATTGTCTGCATTCGCGATGAGTATGGTGACCACCACTTTTGGATTCTGCTTATGCTTTTCATTAGGTAGAGTAGAGTCATTTGTCAAGGCCATACATAAAAGAATGGTGGTCTCTGATGACGATGCGGGTTCCAGGATTTTTATTCACCCTAAAAGTGCCTAACGCACCTAAAGAAGTTTTCACTTTAGCAAGAACTATTCATTTTAGAACATTTTAAAACACCCCTATAAAAATCAACACAACATACAATAACACACAACTAGAGACCGGAGATACATTCAAATTACTAGGCATAACAATGGACACACATTAATTGGAAGGCACACGTCGATCTCGTTAAAATAAACTATCTCGATTTACATACGCCCTATTCCAGCTTAAATAGACATAGGTTAATTTACGCGTGAACACTCCTGTTATGTTATTGCGAAATTTAAAACCCCCTAAATTATGGAATGGAATCAGGTTAATAATCTTTACATAGAAATATAGTGGAAGTTACAATTTTAACTGGGTGTGCGCAAGGATAAACTCTATGCATACCACGAATTTCTTTGATTCCAAATTGCTGCCGTTTCAATTTAAGTGATTACAGTTTTCCCTCAACGCCTAATGCTTCTCTCTTGGTCAGTTCCATGTTACTTACTCACGAGTAAGCCTAATAGTTTAGTAGTTTTGGCACCTGGATTAGTGAAGAATATTATATGTTATTGTCTATAAAGACATTTTGTGTAGTTTTTTTTATTTACTGTGTTTGAAGTTCACTCAAAATCAAATCTAACGCGAGCGAAGCCACAGGCAAATTCTACTACCTATATTAACTCCCGAACCAATTTGTCTGAATATAGTCTGACTGTGAATTGAGTATAACATATTATATGAATTTTATAATATATTATTTTACCTAGATTTCCAACAATTTGCCACAAAATTAACTCTAACACGAAAGAATGACGACCAAAAAATAGATAAAACGTAGATGCCGACCATGTATAGACTTCCGTTCCCTTGTTTTGCCTTGTCGGATTGTTTCTTTTAATCTGTGCGTGAATGAAGCTAATGATGGCCGCCGGACCGCGCAGGCGCATGTAACGGTCGCGCTCATTCATCAGCCTTGTCAGCGACATCTATTGACAGTCGGCTTCTGTACCACGCTACCCACTAAATTATAATATTGTTCAATAATATCGTCTCGTTAGTTATCTCTTTTATTTCTGCTATACCTACTCTATGGGCATTTTGTAATACTCTGGCACAGAAATACATAAAATCTAGGTCTAAATGTCTTAAAAAAGACCGACGATATTAAGAAATTAAAATATAAAATACTCAAACGAAATTTCTTTTGTACAACAACACGCTGCCCACTACAATAGTTGGTGATAAGAATGTTAAAGAAAAATAAACCATTAAAATATCATCAGTCATAAGCGACCCCCGCGGTGGGCAGGTCAGCGGCCAAGAAAAAAACTTTACAATTCTGGGCCTGATTCAAATGAAGAATGATTCATTTATGAAAATGAAATGACAGATTGAATGAATGCAAAGAAACTTACAAAGAAGCGGCTACTGGCCACCGCTTTGTGCTTTGTAACACGTGCTCCCCGTACCTCAGGGAATTGTTTAGAATTATACGGTAACTGAAGGCTGGGAAATATTCGGAGGCTACTGTAACCACAGTTATGCCGAAGTCAAAGTGTCGCAGTTTTTTAATGAATCGTGGAGTAGCGGGACTTTAACTTTAAACACCAAGTATCTTAATATATGAAGATACATTGTTAAAAAAAGGTTAAGAGTGAAGAATGTACAACTTGAATTTAAAACGAAATCTATTTTAGCTATATGTTTACACAGCTAAAACATAGTCACTTTCTTTCGAAAACTTCGCATAATCATTTTATTTTATACACTAATTAATTTCTTTTAATATCAAAGTGCCCTTGAAATGAAGTATTAACGTTTTTAATTCTTGAGACAAACTTCTTAAGTTTACTTATTTTCATAAAATATGTTAATTTAATATTTATTAAATAATTATTTTTTCAAGTACGGATATGTCGCATAGATCAGTCAATTTTTCTTTTTTTCGAATATGAAATCGAAAGGAATACCTATAACCGTGAAAGCTTTTTTAAACAAAAATAAAATAAATACATAAATATTCCGCTGAACATGCAAAATCTCCTAAAGTGCAACATAAAATATGTTCGACATTCAAAGTTAGACCTTATCTCGTAAAAATGGCAATTACAGCTACCCTTGCAATCTCGTCGGGACCAAGAGTTAGTAAACTCCGACAAACACTAAGAAAGAAGGAATGGGCAATGAAATTAAAAATATGTCTTAAGGGCAATTAGCTTTAACTTTTACAGTAAGTGCCCTATCTGCGCGGTGAGCTCCCCCGCGCTTTTCAATTGTGGGGAACGCGGCCAGTTTTTCGGTTGGAGTGAATTTTATGAACTCGCAAAGAGTTGTGACTTTTAAACAAGTTCACTTCGGTATCGTGAACTTATTTAAAACCGAATCTTAAAATGAAAAGTGACTAATGCTATGAAAACAAGTAAGCAATCAGTAAGTATTTTTAGTTTATTATTACTTCCTGCATTGCATTTAGCGAGAGACGGACTTAATTCCATATAGCATTTTCCAGTAGTAAACTTTTACATAGTTCAGTAAGGAACACGGCAGGTGCACGTGTATCTTGAAGAGAAAGGATAATAAATATAAGAAAACTATTAATTATGGTAATATATCTAGTTATTATCTTGGAGTTGGTTAATTTTATTTTAAATTTTCTTAACAAATTTAATATTGTTTTTGTATTTCCTTGAACGCTTTATTTATGTAACTTTATCAATAGCTTCTTTTAATGTCGATCTGGTAACGCTCATGCAGATGAGGCCAAGAAAGTCGGAAAGACCAGAAGGGAGAAAAATGCGAAGCTCACGACCGAACGCGATGACGGAATGCTGTGGACGCCCTTTGCCCCATCAAGGGGATATAGAACTATTAGTCAAGTCTTTTTACTGTCACTGTAAGTCACTGAATAATTTCAAACTATGAGTGTAAAACATATAATAAAACACTGTTCATTTTTTATAAAATTCCACGATTCACATTGTAAACGATGCTTTAAGTTAGATCAAAAGATAGCCTTGATGTGAGGTCAGCAAAATCGAACAAAGGGCTTTGCGAGACGCGATCCAAGGCTGAAACTAGGCAGCAATTGTTAAACGAAATACTTCGGCACACTGACGAAGTGTTTAACAATAAATTTCCATTTAAAAAGCCGCAAGGTGGCCGCGGTCTGGGGTCTGGGGTACGAAGGGGTGGTCCACAGCTTCCGCCGCTTTTTTCCTTCATTTCCTTAAGGCCGCGTGCCTAGGGCGGCACCCTACCTAGAATTAAAACCTTTGTTTGTAATTTTTTTCTTTGTATTTTAATTATATAGACTTGCAATACCTTAATGTTTTAAAATAATTCATATGTTGCTGGTTGCACTTTTATACTCATGTTATTTTAAGATTGTTGGTAATTCGACCACAAGCATTCAAATCACATAAATTAACATATAAGTATAAAATCACTGTCAAGGTTTAGCATCTTGAAATAGTTTGTATATTACTTAAATAGATTTTGAGATAAATTAATATACAATTTATTTGAAATAGAAGTCTGGAAGTTCAATGTCTCAAATGTAATGTCAATATCTATTTATTTATATTTTAATAGGACTCTAGTATTTTTTAAAAAGGTTTCCATCTTCACAGCCACGAAAAGCTCGTTTCTCTCTTTGATATTAAGTACTGCACGACTGTTTGTTTCTGTTGTAACTTTTAATATACTTACTTAAATTATTGTACCTACACTTTTACTTAGTAACCATACTTATATATTTAATTGAGTTGTCTCAGAAAAAATAAATTCATAGTTTATAATTTTCAAATTCAAGAGTACATGCCTATTTGAAACTGTCGATCGCGTTATCAACATCTTAAATGTTCTATTTAAAACGTTGCGTGCTCCCCTAAACTGCGGTTAACGCATTGCAAGTACAAGAGGAGGCATAGTGTAGCTCGCATAAAATATCGGCCGGGATAATAATTAAAAGAAGCGATAATGTCCGTAGAGCGGTGAAAAACGAGCGCGCCATCCTTTTTATTTGATAAATAAAATTTATTCCCCGCCGCCTGCCTTTCCCCCGTCTTTGTGGGCTTTCACTTCCTATAAGCCGTTGTCTTTGTTTATAGAAAAAAGGAGAAATGCAAATGACGATTCTATCGGAAAAGTATAATTTAGGATAAACTTTTGTCGTTTGGATTCAATACAGATTATATTTAAAGAATAAAATAACACCAGGCAGTTTATAACTTTTAATTAATAAATGAAATTTAATAGCAGAGTGTTTATATCAAATATCATTTGCCCGAATGAACGCTGTTAGAGAAAGAAAAATGAAAAATTTCTTCATAATAATATAACATTTGTAAACACCCAGAGCTGCTTTTCCTAGGGGAATAAAGGCGTTTGTCATACGGAATTAGGTTAAATATAGTACAAGACGGATTTAAGCATTAACGAGTTTGGCTAAAACCGCGCTTTAGATGATCTTACTTTTTACCTAACATCGGCGAAGAAAAGAGATTAATAGTTTTAGCAATCTTTCTTTAAATGGGACTAATCCCGCCCTGACTCCCATCACAGTAACTCTTGTACACCAGGATCAACTGCACTGATCCACGAACACACCGAGTTGTCACACTCGGGAAGTCCCAGGAAAAGTTAAACTATTTAGCAGCCTAAGCACGTTTTATATTTCACCGTAGCGCCTAAATTACTAAACAGATTTTAATGAAAGAGGTGTCAATAATAATACCAGTAGTAACATAGACTTTATAAAATTATTAAAAAACTGTACGTCGGGTTATAGTTTAAAACTTTTTCTCGTTCTCTCTGGACCAAAAACCACGACTTTCATTCAAGATTTTCTTATGGTACAGGGGGGCAAACGAGCAGACGGGCTATTTGATGGTAAGTGACAATCTCCGGCCATGGACACATGTAACTCAACAGTCACAAGTGTGATACAGTTCTTATAGCCCCTCCTCATAAAATCAGGGGGAGAGATAAGTCTTTTATAACCTTACTAACACGATGACAGAAGACCACCGTAAATTGATAGCATTCGTGCTGTCGTATTTTGTTGGTGAGTTCGAGACCGGAGCCACAACGATGCAGAAGCATCTTAACAGACTGCCATAGTGTAAGACACTATGTTTTATCATTACATTATCTACATTCGCAATGAGTATGGCGACTGCCACTCTTGGATTCTGCTCAGGCTTTTCATCAAGCAGGATAGAGTCACTTTGGCAGGCTTCTATGTAAAACCACATGTGACCTAGTGTGGCCTTATCATTTAGTACTTAGGTATAGTTACTATTCAATCAGGATGCCTTGAAATTTAAACTAAGGTTACTTCAATAAAACAATTACTATTTAAAATGCTTTGAAAGTAATAAAATTGATTGGGTAGGTATCTAGAGTTATAGACCAGTAACTTCATTAAGAAGTTTAACCTAAATATAGGCCACAAAAGCAAGCAAAGAGCAAAAGGCGCGGGGATAATAAGACGCAAAAGAATCATAGGACTCTATCCTTTTGAATTGAACCTGGAGTTTTTTTATATTTCACAGCATAATTTTATCAATTCTAATTGTCTTATAATAACTCCACCTTCTTTCCAGCACTCTGTCTCTTTGATGCCTTAGTATATTAAATATTCTTTAGAACATTAATGAGAAATTCTTTAAGTGACAATATCATAATATGGCAATAAGAAAATACTTATATTATTACACAACTATTCTTAAATGTATAATACATTGACAAATGAAATTATCCTGACCATACCTTCTGCCCCTCTAAATAACAAGACCATGTCCATATCACCTGTCATTTAATTCCGATAAGGTCTTGCATCTCGTTTGAAATAAGTTAGAGTCTTGAAGCCCCTCAACTATTAACCCTCGGCACCCCCGGGATCGCAATCGGGACGTTTTTACTACGCACTAAATATTCTCCCGGCGACAATTGCGATTATGAAAAGTGCACCGTTATTTATACCCCACCATCGTTTATTTTTTGTCGCCCCTTTCAAGGGCAATTAAATACCGCCAGTCTTAAGCTCTTTGCATATTCCAGTCAACTTTATTATCGACCAGCTAATAAAGATAAAAGGTAAATGTCGCAAAGGAAAAATGTCGCAGGATATTTGTTTGATCTTTCACAGGTTAATGGGTATATTTTAGTTTAGGAAAAGCCAACACTATATAAGTATCTGCCGATAGCAGTAACGAGGTTTTGCGAGTAAGATATTGATGTTAGATTTCAACGAGTAATTTTAATTATTTTCATAACTTCAGAATGAGAATATGACATCATAAAGTCTTAAACACATGTTATTTCATCTTTTTCTCTCCACGCAAATATGGAAAATATTGAACAAATGTACTAAAAATTTACGACACTAATTTATGAAACTATTAATGTGGGTAACACCACATGCGCATTATCTATTAAATATATCAGTTCTAATAAAACAAATTATTAGGTTCACATAAGCAAAGTATATAAAACAAAATAATGACAAATCGTAACTAAACGATTAGGAAAACAGAACTTCTTAATAACGGAATTAATGAAATTTCCTAGTTGATGGAATCGAACCCCGTTCCCCCGGGACAGGCTGTCAAAGAACTCCAAAACTTGCGCCGCCTGTCTGTGTGACAACTTTTAATAACCTTCTGTATCAGCCAAATGGATTTGGGACCCGGCACAATCCGCCACTTGTTCTGTTCTAAACAAAGTTACTGTGAATACAAAGTTTGTTGAAAGGGTGGCCTACCTGATTGTTTTTGAATTACCTACATTGGAAATAGTAAGCGCTATTCATTACTAGCCAAAGAGCTTACCTCTTGTTGATTTCGGAAAAGGAAATACAACCAAACCGAGTTATTTGACCGTTATCAAACCAAGTTTGAAAGAAAAAACTGAATATTTTAATAAACATTATGCAAGACTTTATTACCCCCTAAGATAATAATAAATAAATATAATAGAGAATTACAGAATAACCTGGATAGTGGAAAAGGAATACGAAAGAAAGAAAAAGTATGCAGAATTAAAGTACGAGCGGTAGCACTAGAGAGAACTGGTATGGAAGTGAACAGTAGGAAATAGGCTCCAAAGAATATTGGATGTGCTAGTTTAAAAAAAAACTGAGTTATTTGGCAGTCCTTTGCATAATAGCATGGTATTATACAGGTTTTATCTAAAATCTTTCTAAAACAGCTTTAATTCATATAAGGTTGTTCCATTTCAGACGAGTATATCGCATAAGCAATACGTAATAAGATGAAACCAATTGCACACTCGCTAGAAATATGTTCAGTAAGAAATTATCAATTATATTTTTATTAGCTTATTTTCTTTACATCACCATATGAAACAGTTTTGAAGTATTGACCACCTTTGCCACCCAACCCGCACTTGGCCAGCGGCCTATGGCCTTAACCCTCTCCCGTGAGAAGACCCGAGCCCAGCAGTGGGTTGTTGATGACCAGATTTATCCGAAATCCGCTTCTCCGAATTTTACTAGCAATCAAAATATTAACACAAATATAACTTTAAATCTATTCTCATTCTATACATGAATAATAAATTTCAAACGATAAATGTAAACAAAAAAGTGCAACAGTAAGCTTTTAAACAACAAATGTAAACCCCAAGAAGTTCAATAACACATAGGGTACTTCCCATCCGTGCATAATGGGGAACATCAGGCCTTCATCAAGCCCTGATAAGGCAATCTCAAGTCACTTCCTGATATCACCCTTCGGTTCCCCACTCGCCCCGCACCGAAACGAAATTGATCCGTCTTAGATCTGTCTTGTTGTAATCCACGCCTATAATTGATGCGACAATGTCAAACAGGGCCCAATACAGCCGGCTAATCGGAAAAATACCAATCCGCGACAGCATGATCGATTGTTGCAACACTGACACACTCAAGAACAATTCATAAGCAAGTCAATCGTTTCATATTTATTTGACAGTTGGATTTGATTAAAAAAGCTAAAAGTTTGTTTAGTAATAGTAGTTATTTATTGTTTTTTTTTTTAACGGGAATGAGTTGGTTTTCAAGTAACTTCAAAAACTAAAATATTTTTTATCCTTAAGTTATTATCATCATCATCATCAGCCTATCGCAGTCCACAGTTCCCTTAAGTTATAGTAGAACTTTACCTACAAACTTTAGTTTTCAAAGACCTACATTGGAACACTTGCAATCAAATGTTTAATTTAATGTAGGCACCGTATTTTGAAATATATTTTTTAGAATAAGTGTTCTATGTTCCTTATATACGAATGGTGTCATTTTATATATATATACAACTAGCTGAGCCCCGAGGTGTTACCCGGGGTACAAAGAAATTGTGTGAATTGTATCTTTGTAAATTGTAGCCTATGTGTTATTATTGTAAATATATTATTGTAGCTATATTATTGTAAAGTTTCATTAAAATTCATTCAGTAGTTTTTACGTAAAAGAGTAACAAACATCCATTCATACTTACAAACTTTCGCGTTTATAATATTAGTAGGACTATACTATAGTTACAGCTTTAGATAAACAATGAAAATAATTTAGAATCTGACAATAATTTGGATACTGACTGTAACTGACTGACTATTCGAAAGACGTGGCAGTCTTCAAATAGCAATTATATATCTAAGTAGAAACTGAGATATTGTTAAACTATCGTATAGGTACATTTTATGCTTTGATAAAGTTAAATGTATCAAGTAAGCAAAATATTAACTAAATCACTGAACTCTCTCACGATAACGACATTGTTACATGCGAAGAACATCGAAAATTTAGCTTTTCCCTTTTGAAATATTGAATTTTTACATTTATGCCGTTCACACCTCATAACGTAATAATTCTTGGTGGGAACCCCTCGCTCGCTAACTTTTCCGTTGCAACGCCAACATTCAGAATAAATGTTTGGCACTTTATCACTTCAGTGTGTGTAACGTAACTGAGCAGAACAATGTTTATCAAATTTAGTATTTCTATCAAATGAAAATAATAAAATAATATTTTTCGATATCGGACACTCAACGCCATCTACCTACTCAGTTTCAAACTAACAAGGAACTTGTACTATGAAAGCTAGATCAAATGACTGTTGGACATAGGCTTAAATTGATATTTAGTTGAATCACTCGTCAATCAAAATCAGATATAAAATACCAAAATATTTGTACATATCGACGTCAGAAAGCAAAAATATCGTATCCCGAAATATCCAACTTTAGACCAGAGCCTTAAAAATCATTTCAAAAATTCATAAATCGTAGAATAAAAAAAAATTGAAATTTGAAAGATATTTTTTTTACCTCACATAATGAGACAGACCATTCATCGTGGTTTTTTTCTAATCAAAACAATACCAAAAGTCATTTTGTCACTGAAATCCTAACATTGATTTTTCTAATTTTAAATAAACTTTAATAAATATATACATTGAAATAAACTAACCTTTTATTAATACGTTACACATGTTGAGAAAACCAATTAAGCAGTGGTGTTGGAACACCCTCTATTCCTCACGCTGACACAAATAATGTGACCGCAGCATTTAGTCTGCAGCTCCGGCCCTCACAAGCCATCGAGCGATCTCTAATGGCATCCAACCGCTAACTGGCCACCGCATTAATCCTTTACTGACTCTTGATTAATTATTTAAAGTTGCCCGAGGGACTACTACGAAAATTGTTTACAACTACTTGTTAGGTTACATTTAAATACACGTCTACTATGTTTACCAGTAGAATTAACGATACCGAACATTTATAGGCGGTAGCGTTTTGTACCTGGACTGGTACTGTACCTGGTTACGACCATATTTGGGCTATATTAGGAAATTATTATGAAACGTCACAATTCACTATACTACTATAGTAAATTATGACGTTTGATGTTATTGATTATATAATAATATTAACAATCCTCCACACATTATTATCTAAATACAGACATCTTTAATTTTTTTATTACAACGACATAATGTCACCTCCTTCCTTTACAGAATTATACAGCCCGTGTTAACCGTGTCCCATACGTTGATATTACAAAATTAAGTTCCGACAAGCGGACTCTTGACTTGACCGATGTAGTGACCCCCTAATCCGCAGTAAATCTTCGGCCCGTACCCTGTCCGCGGAACACGGGAGGGTTAAACAACCTACTTGGCAATCATTTGTTACACCCTGTAGACAAGACAGGGGCTCGCAATAAAGAAATATTAAATTTACATACACTCATAATTTAATAACAAAGTTTTTGATTGCTCTACGGGATATGTACGGGTGAAAAAGAAAATAGTGTAGACTTATCATATAGCTACACCGGTACAGTGATTTATCGAACACCTTGCTAACAATATCTTGAGTACCTAAATTTATTCAATTAACTCTAGTAGGTACGTTTCTGATCTTTCGGAGAAATTGATCTTTACGGAATTAATGAGTTCATCTTCAAATACTGTCACTTATTCCATCTACTGTAAACAATCTTTTTAAGCTTCCTTAAAATGTTCTAAATGTATTTGTAGCTAAATGAAAAAAAAATTACAGCATGACACCGATACTCAATTAAATATGTGTATTTTGTACAAAACTGGTATTTTATATAAAAAAATATGCATCTTGCCAAATGCTATAGCATAATCCAAATATTAAACAAAAAATTTCAAAAACTGTCATGATTACTTAGTCCTGATTTGTAATTTAAATAAGATAGCTTTTTTTATAAGGCTTCATTTCGCCCTTGTGACGAATCGATTAGGAGTTTGAAATTTACCTAAGGACCTGGAACTCACTACCAGCGCACGTGTTTCCTTCCCACTCCACTCCCACTACTACATGATCTCGGGTCCTTTAGCGAAGCGTAAAAAGCATCTCACCAGGTCACGATACTATGGGTCACCATGCTGCATTGTCTTCATTCGCATTGAGGATAGTGACCACAACTCTTGGATTCTTGCTCACCATCAGGCAAGGCAGTCATTTTGGCTCTTGGCAGCTAGCAAATAAATAAAAAGGATTTTATTTTCGTCAACATTTCAGAGTTAATATTTTAGCAAAAGAAAATTATACCACAGCCGGCCGTTAGGATTTGAACACGAGGATCGGAACAAATTTTATTCACTTAAATATCACAATGGAATTGTAGGATATATTCATGGAACTCGACCGAAAGCAGGATACAAGGGGAAGATCATCAAAAATGGTTGTTCAGTGGTTTGGAAGTGTGTAGGTACGTAGCGATAATGTGAACATTATACGAAGCTCTCGAGTCCGCATAATCGCGAAGCGCCTATTATGCTGTGACCCGCAAAAACTTACTAACTTGCATCTTTTGCACATTCGTCCCCAGATATGCGTGCACATAAATTAACTTATACTTACTTAAACTGGCTTATAATATAAATACTAACAAGTGAATAATAGGTTTAGGTTTAAGACATTTATTTCTCATTAAGATTAACATAAATCACTTACATGAGAAAAATAACTATACTAAACATTTTTAATTATTCGTCGTCACTTTAGAGGGTAGATAGTGCGTTCTTACAAAGACAAATTCATAGTGCAACATTGTAACATATCGCCCGCTCAACGCACTCACAGCTGTGAAATATCCGCTAATATCTGTTGATAAAGTTTATTTTTGAATGCGTTGAACGGGCTTACACGTTTTAAATCCGAAGGCAGTCGGTTAAACATCTGTGCGCCTGCGAACACTATCATTGTTTTGCCAAAGTTCGTACGAGGCTTCGGCAGAACGAGATAGCTTGCGCGACGCGTGCAGGGGCGCGCAACCTTTTTACGCATGAACTGCAAATTTGTATGTAATTTTTTGTCGAGTGTTTTGCGAACGAAAATACAAGTGTTGTATTTATATAATTGTTTGATATTCATTAATTTTGTTTCTTGGTAAATTCTTTTGGTCTCTGTTAGGTAATTATAATTAAATAGCATTTTAATTATTTTATTTTGCAAAACTTGCAGTTCGTTTAACTGAGTTTTAGCCGAACTGCCCCATATTTCGATCAGATATAATAAGTGTGGTTTAACTAATGAATTATATATTTTAAGCCGATGTTGACGCGGTATATATCTTATACAATTTCTGAGAGTGCCGAGAAGAGAAACTAGTTTAGATTTAATATGTTTTCTGTGTTCTTTCCACGTCAACTGAGTATCCATGTGTAGACCTAAATATTTTTCATGAGTTTTAAGTTCGAGGGGAATATTGTTTATTGTTAACGGCGGGTGAGTTGGTATAGGTTTGTTTTTAGCTTTGAAGATGATATATGAAGTTTTGGAGATATTTATAGTGAGCAAGTTATGTTGAAACCAATCAAAAAGGATGTCTAAGTCGTGTTGAGCGCGTTGAATTATTTCTTGTATGTTGTAATAGAAGTCTGAAATATATTATGATTAAGAACAGATAAATATTTTATCAGAATATATTTAAAATATAATAATAATAAATATTTCGGACATCAAACACACAACGCCGTATAGTGCCTAGCTAAGCGGACCTTGTGTTATGGGAAAAGGACAACTGATATTAATATATATGTTTTTTTTGTAAATACATACATATTATGCATAGAAAACACTCAAACTCCGAAACAATTATTTCCAGGTACGGCAGGTAAACCCGAGACCTCAAGTACAATAATCACTTACGCTACTACTACGCCACCGATATACTGATTATAATCTTGGCTGTCTTAAGACTCCCGATGGGCGCACTCCAAAATTGACTAAAAACAGTCTCTAAGATATTATCTAAGTGATAAAAATTATCAGGAAAAATGTAACCGTTATGATATACCTATACAATTAAGATAAAGTGCTAATTTTAATACGATATGCCTTGGTATTTACTACATACTGCCTAGTTATAACTACAACATACTCCTTGCTCCAAAGTGCCTAAAAATGCGGAGCTGCTCAACGCTGTGAAATCTTTTTAAAGTATTCGTGGGGCGGTCTTGCAGATGAGGTGATAGCAAAAAAATGGGTGGTCGCCACCTACATACAAACCTTCCTCTGGAATCAATCTATTGATAAAAACAGTATTTAAGCCCGTTGAGCGGTTTCGGATTTGTTTTCGGAAATTTGATACACCCTGCATGAACGCTACAGTTAGCTGTATAATACTTTAATACTTTTTTTTATAAATGCAAACATATTATACATAGGAATCACCCAAATTCCAAAACCGTTCGATGGAACCCGAGACCTCAGCACACCAAAATGCATATGCTACCACTGCGTCACCGAGGCAGTCTATACCATATATATACATATAAAATATATGAAGATTATTCAAATGATCCAAAAGATTTATTTAATAAATAAAATTCTCGTGTTTGTTATCAAACTCCTCCGAAACGGCTTGACCGATTTTTATGAATTTTTTTTGCATATCGGGTAGGTCTGAGAATCGGCCAACATCTCAACCCCTAAATGATAAGGGTGACCCACCCCTAAATTATTTTATCGACAATTTTTATATCGCCGAACTTTTGCCGGTTCCGCTAGTGTTATATAAAGATAGTAAACATTTTCAATTAGAACCGAAAAGCTTTAATTCAATTAAGCATTAATTTTTTATGTCATGCGTCATATTTTTATGTCAAGGACGTTCTTGACATAAAAATATAAAAATAAATTGCACATTTAGTAGATACGATGCTTTTTAACCCTGAATAATGAGATAAATAATTAAAATTTGGAACTTATTAAATAATCAAGTGTACCTACGTAAAAATCTAACAAGGTATAAAAACCAAATGCTGGATCGCTAATTCTCCAGAATTGATTCAGACAATACCTAACATCTAACTTGTTCCAACCCTCTCTGTAACGAAGATATGATAATACTGCCGAATGACCAAGGGCTATCGAGTTTCGAGTCCAATAAACAGTTAATTTAGTAGGTATCTAACGCTATTCAAGCACTTATACCAACTTGTGCACGTTATGTAAATTAATTTCACTTGCGCCAAAGTTTAGGACCACAACTTAAACAATAAATTATTCTAAAGAATTCAAATAGGTCTGTATAAATAACAGACACAATGGTTGAATATATAGGGGTTCATGTTTGTTTAAATTAAATGTAATATTTACCTCTGCGCAACCATGCATAACTTGAGGGCCGCATTTCATTTGATTGACAACTGCCCTTATCCAATAGCATTGGCGAGGACTGACGAACACGTCAATCAAACGCTAACCCCACCTTATCAGTGTAACAAATACATTATTCTGGCCCTTATAACGATGACATAAGAGCTACAAGCGATGCACAGATGACATCGCACGAAGTTGGCGCTGCGGTCGAACCATCATACGAACGCGATCGCCCCATTATTCGCCGCCCTTTTGTAATTTGAATTTCGAATTCCAATTCGTATTTTGTGGTAAAATAAAAAGAACACCGTTTCGACACAATGGCGTCAAGGGCGGTGCTCTGACATGCGATCAAGTTATTACATTAAAGGAAAACGTACCCGCGAGCACGCCTTACCACCACGTTATTGAAAGCTTCCAGGAATAGCATTCTATAATATTAATTTGAAACATGCCTTTTATAGGACACGGTTCAAAGCATTTACTACTAATGGATGAGTTTTACAGCACGGATGAGCAATTAATAACTTATTTACATTTGTTTCAGAAAACGGACTGCCTCGAAGACTACGCACGGCTTACACGAACACACAACTGTTGGAATTAGAAAAAGAATTCCACTTCAATAAGTACCTATGTCGACCAAGAAGAATTGAAATCGCCGCATCTCTTGATCTGACTGAAAGACAGGTAAAGAGATGAAAATTCATATCTAAAGATTTATAACTAGGTCTATTAAAATAAAAATGACGAAATTAGTATTAGTTTTAGGTTTATATGATGTAAAATCTTTAAATTCAAGGTATGATAGTGTGGATGATATGACATCTCGATACCGTGATAGGTATAACCTTTAGTATTCCAAATATTACAATACTTCATGAGATCCATGCAGACATGAAAATTGTCAACAAAAGATAAAAAGCCAGTTAATGTACAGACTTACAATCAGATGACGTAACGAAATAACTTCTCTGCGTAAGGATATTGAAGTACCTTAAGATTGTTAAAAATGTAAAAAACAAACAATATCATTTTACTTTCCAGTGAATCGAGATAAAGTATCTTTATGTTATAAACAGATTGGCGTAGTGCCTAATCAATTTCATTTTTGGTCAAAAAGGTTATTTAAACTACCTACATAATTCCAAACGTTACGTTACTTTGCAATCTGATTTGAATCAATTCTACAGATGTAAGGTATTTGTATACGTGAGTTTTATATTCACACTCAAGTTCCATTACAAGCAGAAATTAAAAGTGAATATTGAATTAAAAGTGATTTACTCCTTCTCTCTTCTTGGTCTTCTTGTTCTTTTTAGCCTTCTGAAATAATGTTTACACGATAGCTTAAAAAATTAACGAGTGATATTTTGAATTTTACAGGTAAAAGTTTGGTTCCAAAACAGACGAATGAAGCACAAAAGACAAACACTGAGCAAAACTGAGGATGGCGACGATAAGGATTCGACGACATCTGAAGGTGGAAAGAGTTCCAAGGCAGGGCTTGACAAATTCTTGGACGACGATGGTCCACTATCAGGCAAGAAAAGTTGCCAGGGTTGTGAACTACCGCCCGGTGCCCTTTGTTCCCCTTCAGAGGATCTGCCAGAGCTAGTCTCGCGCACTCGAAATAACAATACTCCGAGCGCAACGAATAACAACAGCTTCGCCAGCGATGGAGCTTCCAGCGTAGCTTCCTCTTCATCCCTTGATAAATTAGCAGAGGACGACTCACATGACGGTCATCCTGCGACTACTTCCATGAGTACAGCGCCTCGAAACCTTTCAAAGAGAATCAAACAAGAATCAAGAAAACGATCGCCATCTTTAGATGCCGCCTGTAAAGTATCGCCATCGTCTTCGAAAGATGGCCTAGGACCAGTATCGGGTCTACAAGATGGTGGAAAATTTTCTTCAGTTAATTTGACGCCATCATCGACACCAGGCACTCCTTCGAGTATGCACCCAAGTCCATTGAGCCATTACCCTCGACCTTCACCGCCAAATGTTGCGTCTGGACCTCCACACCCCCAGGCAGTCCCTAATGCAATGCCGCCTTACGTTATAAGGGGTAACGCGCCTCCAGGGCAATTTGTTCCCCATCCTGACTTCCGAATGGACTCCAAACAGTTTCTCGGCAAGCTGTCTCAATATCCTCAAGGAAACCGAAACTACGAGAACTATGGGCCTGGTATACAATCTGCTGAACCACACGGTTACTCACGGAATCAACAACACACTAGACAGGATGGATCACCGTCAACTAGACCAACTAATGGCATAGGGTCCAGGCAAACGTACCCGCATGAAATGTATCAAAACTACGGATATCCAGGATATAGTAAAGATCAAATCGCATACGGACACCCAGGCTATGATCAGACGCAAGGATACAGCGGAGAACACATGGCATATCCTAACAGCCACTACGGATACCATTACCACGAAGGTGGACAGCATGACCATGGACATAACTACTATGCTAGTGATGGTCAGAAGAATACTCATGGTGCGGAATATGCAAAGAACTATTATGACAGTAATGCTTATGCACAACAGGCGGGATATACTCCGAGTGCTGCACAAACTGGCGCTGCTAGTGAAGCATACAACGCTAGTGGTCCTGAATGCAGTGAAACCTACGGTTCATTCCAGCAGTTCTATGAAGCGACTCATGCAACACCTGGCACAGCTGGTGAAAACTCCAACTCTTCTTCCGACTTTCATTTCCTCAGTAATCTTGCAAACGATTTCGCACCCGAGTACTACACCATTTGAGATAAGGATTTCGCCGAGCAGGCGAATGATCTGTTCGTGTAAGCTTATTGATGTTTCTTGCAAAAGATTTAATATAATAAGGGTTATGGTGTTGAACTTCAACGTTCGCCCAAGGCGACGAAGTTTATGGTTGCTGTTCATGACTAATTCTACTCCGTATATTATAATTACTGTAATGAAATTGAATGATAATGTATTAAAGTGTAAATAAATACTTATATCTTAACTATAATAGGTAAAACTAATGTTTTTACTCGAATGCGTGTCCGCGTAAAATTGACTTAGATATAAAGTTAATTTAAAATAATATATATCCCAGAACAAAAATAACTGTTTAAAACGTTATAGGTAATAAACTTCGGTGAAAAAAAAAGTTCCAATCTATTCGGCGTCTATTACACATTCCACAAGAATTCAAGCTTCACTTAATTTTAAAACTCATGACTGATAGTTGCATGGTGGTTAAAATCACAAATAATCCTTTTGGGCATTCAAAATCATGCTGCTATCATCATTTACAGTAAATACACATTTACGGGATTAGATGATAAGTTCTCTATCAGTCATAAACTTGATTGTTGTAAAACTTCCGACACAATTAACTGTGTAATGGACACCTTTGCGCCATCATTTGCAACATAATACACCTTTTCAATAATTACTGTTTGATAATATATATATAATTTGTAATTACAAATGAAACCTGCCTTCTTTCTTTCAAATCCATGTAAATCGATTACAAAAAAAAATATCTTGTATCCAAACACCTTTTTACGTGTTCATATTAAGGAGTTATTTGAATAAAATTAAAAATTCATTTTACAACACTTACTAATAGTAATTGTTTACAAACCTAAGGAATAGTCGTTGCCTTATTTAGTTAATATTGTTTTGTGACTATAAGACATACTGTAGATACAATATAGCATAGTTTACTATAAGTCATTATTATTGTAGATATCATCAGCGCTATCATTTTGGCCTATTAAAAGAAATAAATCATTTGGTGTCACATTTCTTTTGTTTTCTCCTTCCCCTTATCTTTATAATATATCCATTAATGAAAAAAGAAAATTAGTTTAGAGTAGATCTCAACTAAATGTGTTTTGTACTAAAAAATCATGAGTACACTTTTTATGCAGCATATTGTATACTGTGTGTAATGCCTGGTCTTTGTGCCAAGTGTGATACCTGACACACTCAGCAAATTTATCAGACTGCTGGATGTGTCCCTCTTTAAGAAGGACCCTGTCAGTTCCTAAACAAATTCAGTATCCATGATATATACATGAGATAAAAACCATACATCCATACTAATATAATAAATTTAAAAGTAACTTTATCTGTTTCTGTTATGCTTTCACAGCCAAATCACTGAACTGATTTGGATGAAATTTACAATAGAGATCCTTTGAGTATTTATCATGATAACCGATATTAAGGCAGGCAGAACAGCGGCTAAAAGCTAGGCTGCAATAAAAATTTAAGTTACAGTACTGTAACAACACATTCTCAATAACTTTCTAGATCTGACACATCTTTATGGCACAAATTCTGATATATGCTGTTTTGAGATAGTCTTACACTCTTACACTAAAATAAACACATAGAGAATTTACTGGTATTAATTTATTATTATTAAGCTAGATCATTACATCATAGAGAGTAACAAGGTTGTGATCATCCAAGAAAACATTGCTTTAAATAAAAATATTATTCTGAAACCAATAATATAATACATGTACATAAACTCAACTATTCACTACAATTTTAGGTCTGCTTTGTTCATTGATATATTAGCGCTTGTTAAAAAAGCAGAATAGAAAATTTTAGTACAATCACAGCATAGGGTATCAAATGTTTATTATTTCCTATTTTTATAAAAATGGGTCATCAATATCAGTATATAAAACCTTAACCTTATTCATAAGCATTATTTAACTTTAAGCAACTGTTCAGTGTTATTTTCAACTTTAAACTTACTGTCGTAAAGATAAAAATACCCCAAAACTTCTGCTTAAATGTAAATTATGAATATTATTATGAATAAGGTTGTATGTGTTCAGTACTACCCTGTGGTTAAACAACTTAGATACTAAAGCAATGATGTTTATATAACAAATGCAATAAAATCCATCATGGATAAATATAAAGCAAGTTATGCTATAACTTAGTATTCATTTAATCCTATGATGCTGAGGGTTTGGCAGTTTGCATCTGTGCTTGTACTTTCATTTCAAGCATCATACAGATGGCTTTATGAACCTTAGACTTCTCTACACCCAGCATTTTGATCTTTTCCATTTGTTCTGTTACAAACGCTACTTTTCTCTTGAAGTAATCTTTAGCACCAGCAGCATCCTGGAAAGAGAAGGAAATTATATTCAAACTTTTATATTATTTATGTAGTTGGAAGAAAGTCTCCATGGTATGTATGTGTATTCACCCCATGATTGTAGTAGGAGTTAAATATATATTCATATTTAATAGAATAGGTGACAAACAAGCAGATGTATCACCTGATGGTAAGCGATTACTAAAGCCCATGGACACCCTCTACACAAGAGGCAGCACAAGTGCGTTGGGAGAACGGGGAGGGGTTGAGGGGAAGTGTAGGATTGAAATAGGGGAGCAAACTATGCAGCAAAACAGATACAAAGAAAATTAAACCTAGAACAAACATTTTACAAATCCTTCTGTATAGTGTGATATATATGGCCTAAGTCTAGCAGTAGACTGTTAGAGAATTCTGATGATAAAATACAGCCTTTAATAATAGACTTTATATAGACTGAGCGTTAGTATTGTGTAGTTATATTTATGCTCTCTAAAGCCATACATTAGCATAAGAGGCAGCCAATGAACATCTCCAATGTTTACAGTTTTTAATATAATATATAGAAGCAAATAGTACATATACTTGTCAAAAGTGATCTAACACTTTTCTAAAGCTACCTTTACCGCTTTAGCATATAAATTTTGCACATGTTTACTCACTTTAATATCTAATTATTTAATAAGTATATTACAACTCAAGTTCACTGTAAACTAATCACTATGTTACAGATCTGGAATAATCTTTAAGTATTTCATGGGAAAGGAACGTAAACATAGATTAGTATTTAATATATAAATACATAAATACAATCAAATTATATAGTGTATAAATAGAAAACTATATAATTTGTAAGCCATATTATAGCTCTAACAAGAAATTATCAACAGCAGCTATTAATAAACCACCGCTGGATGGAGGCCTCATCTTGGCAATATTTTATAAGAATGTTAACATATACACAATAGAAAATAAGAAAAGTTACTAACTTTTTGTGCATAATATCCAGTTCCAATATCAATGAGTACATTGTCAGTGTCTGATATTGTACCAGGTACATACATGGAACCTGTTAACGGTACTAATATAGTCTTGCCCTTTGCTTCCGGTGTCATCTTCTCAACACATTCCCCAGATTCCATAAATTTGCCTTGAGCTATCTTTAGTGTCTGCAGAGAATCTTGAAACACATTTATTTCCTGCCAAAAGAAAACCATACATTATTATCTACTTTAAATATATAAGTTATTACAGTTATTCATATTTTCGGCAACTTACTTGATCCAATTGAGTTTTGAGTTGAACCAACTGTTGTATACTTAGCTTGGATAAATCAATCTGGTGCATACCAGGCGCCGGCGCACTTGATACAGTAGCCATTATTTGAGAAATACGTTTTATTTTACTTTTAGAAGGGCAAAAACGATTGTGTTAACTATTTTACCGACTTTTTAGCAGCATTCCTAATTAGTCAAACATAACCCCAAATGCAATTCCCATTCTGCAAGTTGAAAATGAAGTCTGTCAAAGTTGATCATAGGGATGGGCTGTCGGAAGATATTTGTTTTCCAAATAGGTGCCTACTAAATTCTATCTTCTCTATTCCCAGAATACTTTTCACTTGTATTGTGTATTAATATACTAAATTAGTAATAGAAATAGAAGTGATATTGTTTTTGAATATGTTACGTTTCCAGTCAAATTCTAAAGACAAAAATCGAAAACAACTCCACTAATAACGACAATTAACGTCAAAAAAAGAACAAAAATAATGCCAGGACAGATAGGAATATGTACTGACGAATAGTGAGTACAACATCCGAACATCTCTAAAAAGTTACTTTTCCGGGCCAGCGGTCTTCTGGATTATTTAAGAATTTATATAATATCATCAACATATAAAAGTGATTAGTATACGGTGAACTTTGGTGTTGAAATTGTGTATAATTTATATGTTAATAATTTCAAGATACAAACTTCATAACCTTAATTTTTATTAAACATAGTCATGTCGCTCCTGAATTTGGACTCTGTCGCGAACTTTGAAAATTTTGTTCGGTAAGAGATTAGTAAATATTTTATCATGCAATAATAATAACAACTTAACCGTCTTAAAATTATCTTTTTTTATAGTGAAACTGGAGAACTTTAAACAGAAAAGTATATCACACATTCTTAAAAGAATGTGTGATATACTTTTCTCTCACCTTTTTGCATTAAGTATATTGAACACATAATTTGAATAGTTTTTTTAAGTAATTTAATTCTAAAAATAAAGAACTTTATATATTATGAGACTGTTCATATGATGGATTTGTAGTAGCCTAAGGTTAGGAAATCTTAGACCTTAGACTTATTTATTTGTAATTAAAGTCCAATCTGTCAAGACTTAGCAACTAGAATACTTTATTATTCTTCTAAGAGTGTATTAACAAATTCTAACTTTTTTTATGTGGTGGTGTATGTCACTAGCTGTCTTTAAAAAAAAGCATAGTTATTGAAGTCATGGTTTCATAAATTAATAACTTCGTAATTTTCAGTACACCTGCACTAACAGTGGTACACTTTGCTGCTGACTGGGCAGAGCAATGTAAGCAAGTGACTGAAGTTCTTAAAGAATTAATAAAACTGCCAGAAGTACAGGCAAGTGGGACCAAAGCAGCTGTTTGTGATGCTGAAAAACTATCTGAAATCTCATTGCAATATAAGGTAGTAGAATAAAACCATATTTTCTAAGATAAAAAATTTAATATACCCTATAAATCAACCAAATTCAGCGATATTACTATCCAAAATAAGATTGTGTAAAACCAAATATTTTTACATGTTGTGTCTTTTTGGAAAAATTGAAAGTCACTTTGTGTTTTATTTTAACTTTTTACTCTTAGTAATACTCTGCTACCAGTTGTTAGGGTATATTTCAGAGAAAAAAGGCAATCCCAATAGTAAACACTAATTTTAATTGGTTTTAGCATAAATTACATTTGTTATTCACAACACCATATTCAGAACAATAATAATAAACAATAGTCGAATTT
This sequence comes from Hyphantria cunea, assembly GCA_003709505.1. Lineage (NCBI taxonomy): Eukaryota > Metazoa > Arthropoda > Insecta > Lepidoptera > Erebidae > Hyphantria > Hyphantria cunea. Next base: position 763,422 of record PKRV01001832.1, on the reverse strand, counting down.
ACGTCTATGTAATCTTTTACAATTTCAAAAATAGAAAACTATCAGTGCTGGCTGGTATGACCATTGACACCTTGAGTATCTGTTATTGTTAGTAGTAGTAAGCTAAGAGATGATTAGTTAAGTTTGTGTTCGCCAATTAAAATGTAAAAAACCAATTGTCTATGAATCTATCCTAGAAAATTTCTATAAACCTGACAGACTATATCACCTGTTAAATAAGTTAAGTCAACTGACATTCCACTAATGTTCAATATTTGTTCTGGTGCATCAATTGAAAGTATTTTTTAATAATTTTTGTTTTAATAGACAACTCCCGCATTAGGAATTAAATCTGTGTTTCAAGGCAATTTCATGAAATGGACACAATGAACACGCAGACTTAGAACAACCATTTGTGGATCACATAAAGTGTTGTCCCATGTAGTGTTTGAACCCACAACACTGAGAGCAGTAGAAAGTGGTGAAGCGAACGCTTAAACCACTATGCCAATTGTGCAGCCAGTATAGAATATATTCATGCCTTATTCTACTTTTGAAGATACCAAAGAAAGAAATTAAATTCCAAGTCTATAGAAGCACCTAATGTTATTATAATTATTTAAATAAAATTCAGAAACAAATGTAAGGAATACATATATGTATGTAACAGAATACATGTATGTAACAGAGTCTATAGATATGATTTTCATTTTGTATGTGCTAATAATCAAGGTCTAATGTGAATAAATCAATAAAATAATCATTATTCATTTATCACATTGGTAAACAGCTTATATTTGAAACACAAAGATAATGTCCATTATTTTTTGAATGCATAGATGATATAAATGGTCGCCAAGTTGTTTTTTTATTATTATAAACTCCACATGGGACAACATTTTGTGTGATCTGGAAATTGTTGTTTTGAGAACAGGTGTTCTTTGAGTCTATTTCGTGTTTATGTATAAAGTCACCCACTACACAGGATTCATAGTTCCATACTTTTATTATAAATTCGAAAGTAACTCTGTCTGTCTGTGACGTTTTCACAGTTAAATACTTCACCGATTTCAATGAAATTTAGTATGGAGATACTTTGATTCTTGACAAACGACATACTCGGCTACTCTTCACTTCGATAACCGACATATACAAGGGTGGGCAAAAACTAATATCATAGTATGTGTATATATAATATTTTTTATATAATTATATAAGATTTTTAAATATATGTCTGAAATATTTATAAATAAATATAAATATTTATTTTAAGTATTTATTTATATGACTCCATTGGCCCTATCATCTTGAACAGGATTGTTAAGTTAAAGTATTAAGATCAAGAGATTGGCAAATGACTATCCACTCTCTGTATGGCGTTGTTTAGTCAAGAATAGTTTAAAAACCTATAAAATACGGCTTTGTCGCAAGTCGAACTTAAAAGTGAAAGATTAATTCTATGTGAAAAACAGAGCCAAAATAGTACTTTATACCTTTTTTTTTAATTTTACCATTATAATATTTATTCTTATATTCCGGTTCGGGCCAAAAGCGTTATTGAGTTTTCTGATTATATAAATAATAACAGCTGGGAGTTTGGAAATTGGGGTCTGAACCCCCGTGCCTCGGAGAGCATGTAAAACTATCAGTCCTGCGCCTGTTCGGATCCCTGATCGTGTCGATTAACCGTCCCATCGGATTATGAGAGACAGGGAACAGAGAGTGCATCTTTATTAGCGCACACACTTGTGAACTATAATATATCCTGCGTAGTTGGCTCGTCTCCGTTGAGACTAGCCGCCGTGGCCGTCATCGGCTAGGAGAGAACATCATATCTATGTTCTTAGAATTATGGAATTTACGTTTGTTTTATGTAACTGATTTGAAACTAATTAACGTTTCATGGGCGTAAAGAAATGCAGCATACTTTTTTAAATCGGCAGTCTTCTTTATCCTCTTTCTACAAAACCAATTTAACTATGTTACTCCTATTTTTGTATCGGTAAATAAGGTCTAAAATTATTTTAATAATCGAGAGGTCGAAGTTTATCTACGTCCCAGCTTGCGTTATAATTTATAAAATATGATATAATTCCATATACCTACTGTTAACCCTAACTCACTCCAATAATTGTATAATATACAAGTGGTAACTCACATATGAATTCGAAAATAATCGTCTGTATGTCTGTTACGCTTTCACGACTAAACTGCTGCACCAGATTCAATAAAATTTTGCATAGAAATACTTTGATTTTTGATTAAGGAAAAAGGCTACTCTTTACCGTAATAACCGAGATACACGCCGGCAGATCCGCGGGAAGCTCCCTTCACCGCAAAATGTATAAAACGTAAAATGAGTACCTCAATGCAAAATGTGCAAATCGCAGAATGTACAATACGCATAATGAGCAAACGCAAAATGGCACCACACGAAAAATGTACAAAACGCAGAATGTACAAGTAGAACCAGAGGTCTCATTCACAGCGATTTTAAACATATAATATAGAAAAATACTAAGCTAGTAAAACCATGCAGAAAGTTTTTAATTTGTTAATTGCGTATCTAATAATAAATTTGCGTATAAATAATACTATGAACCGGATAACGAAATATTGAAAGTACCTCTGGAAGGTCTTGAACTACTTGCATTATTTCGTTATCTTGCTCATCTTAATAGGATATGCGGATTTTATTTTAATGGAGACAATAGTTTCTATTTAATTTCACGCTAGTGTAATAATAGCACCGGTTTGGTCATAAGTAAATGTGTTAAGAATATTTAGTTTGATATAAATAGGAAAAACTTTATCTTACTTTTCATTTAAATTTAAAATAGCTATACAGAGATTAGACTAGTGGACTCGACAATCATCATAATGAGAAAATGTTTCTCAATTTATTTGTGCGTGGGAACGTAGTTCTACTTGTACATTTTGCGTGTGGTGCTCATTTTGCGTTTTGTAAAATCTGCTCCGAAGAGGTTCATACTAGGGTTGCCAACTTTTTTACAAGAAATAAAGTATATTTAGGTCTGAGAAGAATATTGAACATTATTTTAGAAAAATGAACAGTATTTTATTTATTTGATGTTATTAGGGTTCTGTACTCACAGGGTAAAACGAGACCCTTTTTACTAAGGCTTCACAGTCCGTCGGTCATTAGACTGTATCTCATGAACCGTGATAGTTAGACATTTGAATTTTTCATAGACAATGTATTTCTGTAACTGAATACAATAAATATTTAAGGGCCTCCAATACAACAAACGTAAAGGAACGCTTCCTGTGCGAATCTGACTCGCACTTAGCCGATTTTTATTAAAATAATAGTTTCTCTGTTTCTATCCTACCGCCACTTTGTATTCACTACTGAAAAAATCCACAAATCTCGTTCCTCTCACGACCTTCGGGTACATAAATGAATATAGAAAAATCTTTATTTTTTTAAATCATATTATTATTACCATAAGTTACTATATTTCACTACATGTCACAAAGTGAATAAATACAACAACCTTAAATAAACAATCCTATGTCTAAAACACGCAACACTCGGGTCACAATACAGAACGAGCGCTCACTTACTCGACCAAAATTCACAGCGTATAAAGGACTCCTGTCTAGAGCCACAATAGGTAGAGAGATCCCGTTTCTTTCAAAAGAGCCAAACTCAGTACCTCGAGGGCTTTTTTAAATTTTTCCATATCACTTTTCATTTTCGAGAACTCGTCGATTCAGCGACTCAAATACACCAAAAAAAAACATCGCATTTTTCGACATTTTTGGTGATACACTTTTATAATTCTTTGAAGTTTGTTAATTCTGACAAGGGATATTCACAGATTCATCGGTCATTGAGGTTTTTTTGGGGCTGCGTCGCCCTCTGACTTATTACCTAAAACAAGCGTGAGTGTCTAAGACTAAGACTTGCAGTGTTAAGAATCTTGATGCTGAAAATAGTATTTTGTATAGATTCTATATTTTTGTTGACAGTAAAGAGTAAATGTGAAAAACAGTATAATACTGTTTTTAACAGTATTTAGTGTGCAACCCTAGTTCATACGTAGGTTAGAAAATATGATAATTGACGTGTTAATCATGATTATGTTACATTATCAGTTTTGCTATATTGAATCATGTTTCTGAAAATGAAAAATAATTGAAATTCAAGTAGCTAACATCTGGTTACTTACTTGGATTTAAATTATTGTACATATTAATTTTAATTCATGTAAATAATAATTGTTTTTGAAACGTGTTAAAAAAACTGGAATTTCATTACTTCTTAAAATCGTTTTATTTTGCTTACCTTAACATAAACTTCTCATATTAATTATGTTTATGTTGAGCCCTCACAAAAACCATCTATTCTTTTGGATTTTAGCGTTAGATGTAACGTAAAACTCGTAAAAAAGATATTTTTTTTTCTAAAAAGGCATAATACACAAATAGGCAATCCAGCCTGAGCTATCTGAGAATTGCAATCTCTGCATACGTTATGAGTTCTGACCTCCATGCTCCCTGAAGGAACGAACTGGTCTATCTGATGTCTTAAAAAGACTGAAAATGAATGAAGAACTGAAAAGCAGTGAAACTATCAACCTGCAAGTCTGACAGGCGATCAATACCTCCCGAGAGTTCAACTTTAATGTCTTTTTTGAACTGTTTTACCACTTCATTGTCATAAAGTGGATAATATCCGACATCCAAAACCGTAACAAACTATTTTTTTTAAAAAAAAAGCTATTACACTAGCACTTAAACGACTAGATCGACGGAAAGGAGCAGATACTCTGCTGGACTGATATTAACCAAGGATACTACTGGCTTTCAAATGAAAAAAAACTGCATCAAAATCGGTTCAGACGCTTGAGAGCTACGATGCCACAGACAGTCACACACAGAGATATCGACGTCAAACTTACAACACTCCTTTTTTTACGTCGGGTGTTACAACCATAAACTGGATAATAAATTACCGTTAAAAAATTAATTGCGTTTATTCGAACGGATGTTTTCCAAATAACATAAATTTCATTTTACCACAATTTTATTACCAACAAAACGGAAATATGAAATTGAGAGAACTTGCTAAATTAATGAAAAAAAAATTTCGTTTTCAGATTGATTCAGTTCCTACTACAATATTATTCAGGAATGGTGCGCAAGTAGATAGAGTGGATGGTGCGGATGCAGCACAAATATCTTCCAAAGTGAAGGCCCACAGTTCGCAAAAGGCGGCATCAGGGGACATCGCTCCTCAAAAACTGGAAGACAGACTGAAAGCATTGATTAATAGACATAATGTTATGATATTCATGAAAGGTAACCGCGAGCAACCCAGATGCGGATTTAGCAAGACCCTAATTCAAATCATGAATGACACTGGGTAAATATTATAAAATTATTTTAATACAATCTTCTCTGAAAAAATGTTTTGAACATCCTTGTTCAGCTTCGAGTGGGAGTCCGAAATTCATAACCGACTTTTCCTTTCGAAATAAATTTATTATTGATAGAGTAGGATGGTAAGCACAGCTCATCATCATACATCATCATCATCATCAGCCTATCGCAGTCCACTGCTGGACATAGGCCTCTCCAATTTCACGCCACTTAGTTCGATCTATGGCTTCTCGCGTCCAGCTCCTGCCAGCCGTCTTGCGCAAATCATCGNCACCGGCCTATTGTATTTATTTACGCCTTTTAGGATGGATATACCGCCATCGGTCGGTCGCCAGAGCCTCGTTTGTTATCTAGCAGGGTGCACCGCGTGCAGGTGAGGTTGGCTGGGGGCGAAAGATTGTGGTTCGCCCCCACACACCCCAGCACAGCTCATACATGAGCTAATTGGAGAAATATATCGGTAAACACCATGAAGCGTCAAAGCTCAAGACTATACACGAAAACATTTTTCACAATACCCAAATCCAATTATTGTTAATATTTTTGTTCTGCGGGTTATGAATATGAGCTAATTATTTTTTATTTTTCAGAGTGGAGTACGACACATTTGATATATTGGGCGATGAAGAGGTGCGCCAAGGTCTCAAAGTGTACTCAGACTGGCCAACCTACCCCCAACTGTATGTCAAAGGAGAATTAATTGGAGGACTAGATATTATCAAAGAACTGTTAGCTAATAGAGAATTGGAAGCTACACTTAAAGCTTAACAAGCATGGTCAAGTGGCTATAGAAATTTTTAATTTATTTCAATAAATGGTTGTAATAATAACAGAGTTCATTTTTTTGTCTTCCATAAAGCTAATAATTCTGGACTTCGTAGATCATACTTAGCTGTTAACTTCTGAAAGTTAATACTTGTGCTTAAGTAAACACATTCACGATAAGTAAATATAAATTAGAGCTAAAATACCACCATATTAGGCAGCCATTTTATAGATTTACGAACGTGTTATGGTAGCTTTAATTATATAGCCTCTACCAACGGTTTACGGAATATAAATAATTTACCTAGTAATAGTCCAATATATACTTAAAAACACGATACGCTTACAAAAACTACCGTCCCTGGCCGTGCCATGCCTTCTGACCAAGATAGAACATACATTTATTAAACAATAAACTATTGACTGAAGCACAGAGTCGTCACTAAGAATGTATACGCTCAGTGCAACAGTTTTTTACTAAACCGGCCTTTGGCCTTCTTACGTCGACCAAGTGTTATGTCAAACAACTGTAGAGTCAGAGCGGTAGTTACAGCAATAAATTTTATCAAATTCGAACGTGGAGATAAGAAAATCAATATTTGAACAATTCAACATTTCCAATACTGCGACGCAGAAACGTACTAACACTATACGGATGAAAGCAGATGTTTTACTTAAGGAGGTTTAAACAAATAGTAAGCGTTGCAAGAAAATAAATTTAATACCTATTTACGTCGATATAATGTATTGATGTATTAGCAACTAGCTGAACCCCGCGGTTTTAACGACAATAACCGTGGGGCGAATAAGTCTAAAAAAAGTCAGCCTCGGTTACTTCTTACATCATCAGCTACCTATGCGTCAAAGTCTTGTCAAAATCAGTCCAGGTGTTTCAAAGATTAGCCGGAACCAACAGACAGACAAAATTAAAATTTATTTTTTATTATATAAGTATCGTGTATGCTTTCCTTTGTATTCAGTGAAAAGATGTTAATTGAAATTACAAACAGACAGTTCCGTTTTATTTATTTGAATTAAATCCGAAAACTTTGTACCTATTACAATTTCCGTTAATCTAACTGCTTCTGCGAATCATAAAAGCGGTATCCACGTGAGTGTCGAACCCACAATAGTCGATGTGGAAAGCAGTGGTGAGGTGACTGACGGTTAAAACCACTGCAGCAGTTATACCGTTCATACTTACTTCAGCTAAAGTGGTTTTCAAGGGGACCATAGTAAAGAGGATTATGATGATCAAGTATTTCTAGTACACGGACAACAATAAAATAAGTAGGTATTAAGTTTGTAGACACGTGCAGTTATGGCAAGAACTAACTTGTCTGTATTGAATCAGCATCCCCTTCTGTTAATAAAAAAAAACAGTCGATAATTATAATAATAAATACAAAGTGGAGCAATTTAGACATAAAGAATGGAAGACAGTTCTTAAATAAGTTTTTTATTCATATAAATAAAATATGTAGTTAACGATAATCATACCCATCTGTTATTTGATTTTTTTAATATTTATGGGAAGTTTCACCATTCTTTTATTATATGCTAAAGTCCTTTAGTTTGTTTTATGCTAACAAATTATTTTTTATGTTCTTGGCAATCGTGCGCTTGAAACCGTCAAAAGTACGTCATTTGACAAGTGACGTTTTAATGCGTTGTTGACATTAAATACTAGATAGAAATAGTAAAAGGAAAGGAATAAAACAAATTCGGTATTAATACAAAATTTATGATAAATATCTGTGTACACTGTTGTTTGTAATCTTTCCGATTTTCTTATCTTGTAACCATGGATAATCGTTTTCCATATCATCCAAGTATGTGTTTCAGTGTCAACCTATTTTCTATTTTGAATCGTGTACATTTTTAAGCAGCTGATCTGTATCTACAGATAGTCACGTAATTACATTATTGTTTTAGAAATAATGAACAAAACAAGAACAGCCGGTGATGGAATGGAATCAGACGAAAGTACATCAGAAAGGGCTGAAAGAGTGGACTTGAAAGTAAATGTAAACAGAAAAGATAGTCTTCTCCTTGGTCGGTTAGTTCAAGTTTATCCTACAAATATAATAAGATCAGAGAAAAGAAAATCAATTAACATGAAGACACCAAAATTTGTACCATATGAGCCTTATGCAGGTGCTGTAAAACCAATCACTCCTACACCAGTTCAGAAAGGTTCGAAAAAATCGAGGAATAATATGGATATTAACACTTTAATAACTCAAATGTCACAAATGGATACAAATTTGAGTGAATTTAAACCTCGATCAAAGTTAAACTCCACTAGTGATAAAACTTGTGGAGAAACTGACAAACCAAGTGCAGAGAAAGATGAAATGCAATCGAAAATAGACCTTTTAACTCAAGAGAACGAAGTTCTAAGAGAACAGCTGAAGCAACAAGTTCAAGTAAGTTTTGAATTGTTTGTTATTTGACATGAAAATAAATGGTTGGCCTTGAGAATACTTAAGTAAGCAAATAACAATCTGCAATTCATTAAAACAAACATAAAATCGAACACCGTTTTACTTGTTTACATAAATTGATATTTCAAAAATAATGAAGGAACTTTTTCTATTAGTGACTTTAAAGAAAATACTGTACAAAGACAAGAATTAGAAAGTCTTATTCAGATTAAAGAGAAAGTATGGTAATATTGTTTCAATGTAATACATTTTAGAAGAGCTAAGTTATATTACTGTGATTGTACTTTAAAGTTACTAGGACAGTAGTAGGTCAGGCTCAAATCTTTTTTGAGCTAATACAAACACAATCTAAACTTTAGATCCAATTGCCCAAACTTTAGATTTTGACTTTTAGTCTACTAAGGATTATATGGCTGAACTGTTTTTTTACATGAAGTTACTACTACTCGACCTCCACAACCCAAGTATATGAAGGTCGAATGGTAGTAAAAACTTCAAGCAAAAAAAAGTTAAAAAAAAAAGTATGGTAAAAGAAAGTATTTTTATGTAAAATATGTTATGTGTTGGGCAATTCTCTAGAATAGGAAGGTAGATTGCATTCTCCTAAGTTTAACCACAAAAAATAATGACTATAAATTTTGAAATTTTTGTATAAAAATGACTGACATGAAAGGATGAAAAAAAAAAGTTAGATACTGGTTTTAAATATTTTTAACCAACTTCAAAGCAAGAGAAGGTTCTTAATTTGACTGGTTTTTTTTATGTTTATTAACTCAGATCTTACGACTGGGCGAACTGATTTCAATAATATATTTTTATTTGAAAGCTGGTGCTTCCCAACTGTACCAAATTGAAATGAGACCTCAAGTCTTATTTCAATTTGGTACAGTTCATGAATGCGGTTTTTTTTTTGTTAAAATTTTAATTTAGAGTTCAGTTCCCTTGACTCCAGGGCTTAATAATTAATTACTACCAGAAGTTAATCATACTTTTCATAATTTGTTTGTATTATTTGTGTTTTTCTGAACTAAATATCCTCTTAAAATTCAAATCCAATAATATTCTCTATCTACATCTATGTATTTTTTTCTATCCTCTTCTTGGTAGAATATATTTAGTTATATATATATATATATATATATATATGTATGTATGTGTATGTATTTATAAATGTATGTGTTTATATATACATGTATTGTGTATATGTATGCATATGAATATTTTGTGTGTGTGTGTGTTAGTGTGTATGTGTAATGTGAAAGTGAGTGGGTGCTATTTCGGTGCAAATGATATTTTTAACCATTCACATAGAGGATTTGGTGTGTACTCGTATGTGAGCTACCTGAAGTTTTTGGATACCGAAAATCCGTGTTTTGGTTATCTGGAAGAGATCGCCGTGAGCGATAAGACCGCCTTTTGAATCATTTGCATATTTGTGACTCATCCTCTGTTTTAACTTTGTAATTTTGCATGTGTACAATAAAATATATAAATAAAAAAAAATATTCAAATGACCATTGTCACTACATACATAATTATCAGTAACACAAGTATAATCCGAACAAAAATATTGTATTTTGCATTTTATCTATCATAATAAAAGTTACATTAACTACATCGTCTCGTGGCTCAATGGTAAACACATGCAAAGTTAAGCAGTCGTATTCAAGTCATTCTATGAATGGGTGACCATTCATAACGCATCGAGACTCGTGAGTCGGCGGTGCCGGTTGTCATATAAACATCTTCAGTAATCAGTTGGAGCTATTAAAAGTCTGAAAGTAGTCTATGAAACATCGTCTAGTACTTCAACCCAAGCCTCAAGGGTCCACAACCCAAGTACTAGATGAAATTCCGTAGGTCTAATAGCAGTCACTCCACAAAATTAAGGTGAAACTGTATACAAGTTGACTTAAAGCCAACGCCAAACTAGTTTGGTAAACAGGCACTGAGAAAGAAATTAATAGTTCACTATCATTTCTATTTATCTTATTTACAGGTTAATAAAGAATTAAAAACAATGTTGGTGGCGTCTATGGGGGAAGATCTGGAGATTCAGGTTCAATCTCTGAATGAAGATAAGAAGCATTTGGCGAATGCTTTACTTAGTTCCGCACAACATTTATCTACACATCAGGTTCTGTACATTATTTTTTCTAAGCAATTACTATTATTGTTGTATATATTAATTATATCACTCCCCAACCCGCACTCGGCCAGCGTGGGGAGTTATGGCCTTAACCGTCTCCTGAGAGGAGACCCGGGCCCAGCAGTGGGACATTATAGGTTGTTGATGAATTACTATTAAATTTTGGCCTGGAGATGAAATATTTTGTTACTATGATAGGTGCGATTCAATTGTAGATCCAAAATAAAAGGGTTGGTACATATACAATGTGTATAGTCAAGGGTTATAAGTGATGTCCGCTTTGACTGCCTCAGTGACGCAGTGGTAGCGTATGCGACTGCTGTGCTAGAGGTCGCGGGTTCGATTCCTGGGTCGGACCAAATGTTATGTATGATCTGCAAATATTTGTTTCGGAGTTTGGGTGTTTTCTATGTATAATAAGTATGTATTTACAAAAAAAAGCATATATATATATATATATATATATATATATATATATATATTTTATGGTATAAGGGGCAATCCAGCAGATGTATCGCCTGATGGTAAGCGATTACCGCCGCCCATGGACACCTGCAACACCAGAGGCGTCACAAGTGCGTTGCCGGCCTTTGGGGGATGGGGACGGGGATAGGGGGGATTGGGGTATGGGTCTCCGGTATCCTAACTCACTCGATGAAACACAGCGTAAGCGCTGTTTCACACCGGTTTCCTATCACTCCGGTCGAGCTGGCCGAAGCGTGGCTCTAAGTTTGGGACTAGATGGCGTTGTGTGATAAATTGTTCGAAACAAAAAATATCGAAAAAATATTGTAAGGTTTATATTTTTACGCTAGTTCTATGCCTATATCTTTGTGTGTGTTTCAACGCACACTCGTAACCAGATTTAAGAAGCAACATTGATATCCAATTAAGTTTATTCTTAAAGATCCAAATTTACATGTCTCTATTATTTTATTATTATTTTTTGCAACGTTAAATGTTTTCATAAATTTATTTTATTAACTTAAGTATATATAAAATACCTAATGTTATGTTATTATATTTATCCAAAGGAACAAACTGAATGGTTAGCAGGACAATGCGAAGTATGGAGAAGCAAGTTTCTAGCTAGCAGGTAAATTATGTTATTATTACTCATTGCCTTACGGATAAATCATAAAAGATGTTTTTTGAATCAATTTGTCATGTTTGTATTATATCTAGCTAATTACCACGGCAAAACCTTTTCATGGTTTTCTAAGTAGTTAAAAATACGTAAGACTTTACACATATATGCCTCTGTGGCTCAGTGGTAGCGAATGCGACTGCTGTGCTAGAGGTCTCGGGTTCGATTCCTGAGTCGGACTAAATGTTTGTATGATCTGCAAATATTTGTTTCGGAGTTTGAGTGTTTTCTATGTATAATATGTATGTATTTACAAAAAAAAGTATATACGTATTGATATCAGTTGTCTAGTACCCATAGTACAAGCTCCGCTTAGTTTGGGACTAGATGGCGTTGTGTGTTAAAATTACTGAACATATATAGACTAGGTTATTCTTCAGTTTTTGATATGGCATTGAGTAATACCTGATAGTATACGATTTTAATTTGTATACCTTCATTTAAATAAATACATCGATCATGATCGTGCTTCGGTGGCGCAGTGTTAGCATATGCCTGCTGTGCTTGAGGTTTCGGGTTCGATTACCGAGTGGAACCAAATGTTTTTATGATCTGCAAATATTTGTTTCGGAGTTTGAGGATTTTATATGTATAATATGTTTATATTTACAAAAAGCATATATGTATTTATATCAGTTGTCTAGTACCCATAACACAAGCTCTGCTTAGCTTGCTACTAGATGGCGGTTTGTGTGTTAGATGTCCGAAATATTTATTATTATATGACAGATGAATTATAGTGGACTCTTAATGATGACGAGGGTGAAATAAATGCTACCTTAATATTAAAAATTCTGTAATCTTTACTTAGCAATACTCTACCAACTTAGTACCATAAAGCAACCTAAATTAGACATTTCAATTCATTCCAGTTTAATGGTAGAAGAATTAGCACAATGCAAGAAGTTGCTGACAGAAAAGACTGACAATTTGCAACAAGCAATAAAACAATTATTGGACGAAAAATGCCGCGCCAGGGACATGATGTTGTGTACATACAAAAACCTGTACAGTCTTCACGAGAAGTGGCTTGAGAACATCACTATTTCAGAATACACGGGCACAAATAAAATGTTTAATCGACCAATTGGAAATCTGAATTTCAACGCGACTATGCCCCATTCGACTAACATTTTGGACTTATCATCTGTGAACTTGAAACTGTCAGAAAACATAAGCAGTTCGGTAGTGAAACAGGATATTAGCCATTTGAATTCATTACCGTCAGTTACCGATGGGGAAAAGAATGCTGAAAACGTAAGTATTCTTCTTTTATTTTTTTCCCTTTTAGAACTTCGTGTGCTGACGGGTTGAGAATACAGAGAGTCACTATGCCATCACCCCTAAACATCCCATGGAGGTTCTACTAAAGGAAGAAACTACGCAGTATCAAAAACACTAAAAAAAAAACTCGAAGCCTATTAATAATACTGACCAATCTGGACAGCATGACACTCGGAGTAGATTAAAATCTCCTTTCAAGTCAGGCTTATGTCCATGAATAGGCTGAAAACTACAGCAAACATTGTATATTTACATCAGCCCCCGTAACGAAATAACGAGTAAATATTCTTTGTGTATCATATTATCTTCTGCTCTGGACATTTTACTAGACACAGTATTTATGGTTTATGACCAGCAGTAATCTAAAGGCTATTAATGATGATAATAATTAGGGGTGAGTATTTGTATATCTATATAGTAGATGAAGATATCGATATATACTTTTGGTGAGATACACTCAGAACCACAATCTTTGTTAATTAAAAAAGACAATTTTCAGAACTTTATAAGATAAGCTAAAAGTCTTATTTTCATAACAAAAAGCCTGTTTTAACTGCACAATGAAAAGAAAATTTAAAATATGTTCAATTTTCTCTTTATGGAAAAAATAAATGCTTTTTGAATCGCTTAAAAATGATACTCTCATTCTCGACCTACTGTCCAGGCTACGACACATATACAATTGTATTGCCTGAAACATACAATATCATTTTTCAGATTATGGCTATGCCTTTACACGTGAAGCAAGTAAACGAAGCCCCAGTGAATGCCTTAGTTCACCACGCTTATAGTAACAGCGGCAACACAGTTCGGCCTATAGCATCTTGCGTCCATTGCCACGGCAAAGTGCAGTTATTGTAATAAAAGTATATTTTAGATTTAAAAAAATGGTTGTGTTAAACTATGTTAACTATAAACTATGACATCAACTAGAATTTTATAAAAAAAAAAATGATCGAAATCACAAACGCATCATAAATTGTGTTGAGGTCTTTATGCGGGATTCTCAAACCGCATCTACGATTTTATTAAATCATCCCTAATCTAACAAAAAGCCTATTGTTTCTAAATGTATAAAACCAGTTAATAATAACCCACTGCTTTTAAATATTTAGTAACAACCATATATGTATATATAAATAAATATAAATAAAAAAAAAATTAAACAAATTTCGAGAGCAAGGAGCTTATTCTCACGGATATTTTTTTTTTTTAATACTAATTGTCACAATATACTTAATAACATAATGTACTGCAACCTTCTTGACTGCGACAAGGACACTTGTCTAATAAAACTTGGCCTCCTTGATAATTTTTATACTCCAATAATATCTAATAATATCTAATATCTATATAAATCCAATCTGTTGTAAACTATTCACTCTCGATTATACTTTTTTTTTTTTTTATATATTTAAGCTGCCAAAATGACTCTGCCCTGCCTGATGGAAAGCATGAGCAGAATCCAAGAGTGGTGGCCACCATCCTCAATGCGAAAAAGAACAATTCAGCATGGTGACCCACACTATGGCGGCCTGGGGGGAAGGGGGATGGTGAGGGGGATAGGGGGCGTTGGATTGGGGTATGGGCCTCCGGTATCCTCACTCACTCGATGAAACACAGCGTAAGCGCTGTTTCACACCGGTTTTCTGTGAGGCCGTGGTATCACTCCGGTCGAGCCGGCCCATTCATGCCGAAGCGTGGCTCTCCCACGGTGAAAATTGTCACTTAAAATACGTTGCCAATTTACTCGAGCTGCATAAATCATCGATGAATATATTTTATAAGCTACGATCTTTAATAGTCGTTTTAATTTATTTATAATTAAAATCATTATAAATATTTCACCAAATCTTGTTTAATAACACTATTGTGGCGATTCCACATACAATGGAACGAAAACGTATTTCAGTGCCACCCGACGAAGCTGCACTGAACTACTGGCATAATTACCTCACACGGTCGAAGGATCCCTCCTTGCCCAGTATGAGTGATAAAACACTATTGTGGTATTGGGTGTTTTAAGCAATTAATTTGTAGTATTTTACCGAGTTAGTAAGGTTACCAGAGTTGTATTTTACAGTATTAGTAAACCAGAACAAAAAGTGTAATTTTCCCGGATTTTGTTCTTCGAAACATGAGCATGTGTCCTAGGGCCAGGACTGCCATACTATAAAGTATGGTCTGAAAATAAAACAACAAAACAGGAATTTCTTTCAATTATAGATTAAGGGTCTTCTAAGTCTGAAAACAACAATTACCAATACAATTTTGAGCGTCTCTTGTAGAGACTATTTGGTTCGGAGTTTTTCTTGTTTTAACGGACGGCATCTCGGACGCTCTCTAAACTAAGACAAATCCGGGAAAATCCGAACGAATATCAACCCTAACTTATAGGTACTTACATCTTTGTTTTGAACTTAATTAAAGTCATGAGTAATCTCTGCTGGTTTACCTTCAACCATACCGAGACCGTATTAGGTCAAGTTATACATGTCAGTTTTACGAAAGATAAGGGCCTAGGAAGTTATGTGTGACGCGACGAGATTTTTATTCATGCACCTGACATTTCCGTAGTTAATATGTATAATAGGAATACCGATAACAAGCTAGTCTAACATTTTGTCATAATAGTGCGGTAAGGAAAAGGTATGAAAGACACAATACGTTTAAGGAAAATTAACGATCGCTTTACGAAACAAACAATTTATCGAGAGGTACTTATAACTTGCGTTATTTACGTAGAAGAAATGTAACTTCGATTTTCTTTGTTACAAGAAATTTCTAAGTAATACAAAATGTAGGCGATTCCATTCCAAGCCGTCAAATTTAAGATTTCGACTTAACCCTTAGAATCCTGATTTTTCCAAATTAAATAAAAAAAAAATTCAAATTGTTCACTGGAGGAATTAGATAAAGGGAAAAATAGATTTAAAAAAAACAGAATATATTAGTTTAGTTAGTATTTTGAAAAAGAAACAGTATCAATTTTGATACTTCAGGTATTTTTAAGATTAAGGCCATAAATATTGTCGGACTTACTGGTATTGTTCATATCGTATTGATCTATCAAATAATACGAAACATTGGATATTTTTATTATCACCAAGATACTTTGCATTTTTTACATAACAAAGAAGTTATATCAGTTTCCTACAATTTATAAGTTTACATTTATTTCTAGAACTCATAAATATTTCTTCATATCCAACACAATTGTAATGTAGGTACGTCAGTAAATAAAGAGTTAGATGGTTCAGATATTAGACGGTTCAAAAATCTCTTCTCGTCGACTGCTGGTACTTGGTCTTCCCCTTTTATTCTCTGATCAACTTTGATGATGATAAAGAGCGTCAGTCGGTTGGGCCGATAATAAAGTTTGTACATCATCCAAGCATGTCACAGTTATGTCTAAAAGGTGATAAAATAGCCTTGTTGTCCATTTTCAAGACTTTTCGCGAATGCGACATCGACTAATGATACTGTCTATCATATCAACGCCTCCCATGTGAGCATTACATTATTTTATGACCCGAGGACGTGATATTTGGACATTCGATTTCAGTTTTTTTTTTCATAATTCTTATTAAATCTCTGGAACTTGTTGACGATAATTCTATGCTATCTAAAGAGGCAACTTTTCATGATATGTGCCCCTAGGTATGTTAGACTTCAGGATTTGCATTTGCTCTGGCAACTTACAACTCTATGTTTTTCTGTACAGTGCCAAGACAATACATATATTTATCGTATCTTTGATTATTATTAGTATAAACGCTCAATTGATTTTTGTTAAACTGTTGAACGCAGTGATTTCATACGTCACGTGAACGGAATCGGTTGGAGGGTTGTCGATTTTAGTTATAAAAGCGCGGATCCGAAGAGAACTGGGCTCAGAATTTCAGATCAGATCGGAACTCCAATCGGGATCGTTTGTTCATAGGTACCATACTGTTGTCTCTATTATAACTGTTATTATTTAAACTGTGTTGTGCTATTTCTCAAGTATGAACCTGAACCGTTGTGCAAATATTTGGTATTTACTGTGTTTCTTGAGACTCTACCTCAAGGTCGTACTCATGATGGGCACGTTGCGCAGATCTCTCAGGCTTCGTTATCAAAAGTGGGATACACTCAAGAATCAAACATACTAAATACCGAAGAAAGTCGCTGGCGAATAATCATGGAGCTTCAACAGCGAAATATGGCCCGTAAGCTGTATGAAGCGATAAAGCCGCGCCAAGCTCAACATCGCTCCCGCAGTTCAATCAGGACTCCAGCGATGCTGACGCTCGCGCTTGGTCCTCAACCATTGATATTTGTATGGCTGAACAGCCATTGGAAGGAGATGCTCTGATCATTGCACTCAGCAAGGCGTTGAAAGGCAGTGCTTCTTCGTGGCTGTTACAATTTTCACATTCGGGTATGACTTGGAACTATTTCAAAGATTTATTTCTTGTCCGTTATGATTGTGCTGAAACCATATAAGCTACATTCATAACCATAAATAACGACCGAATCAAGAAAGAAGAATGTCTGGTTGCCTATGCTAGTCGTTTGATGACGACGCTCATATCCAAATGCAAGAGTGTCACCACCGAAGAAATCATTACTTCGTTTGTATTTGCTCATACTTCACGATTCGACGCTAGTGTACATCATTTGGCTTCTGAAATCACAAATTAGAAGCAAGTTATGAAGTCTTTTTCGTACCTGAAACGCAAGCATCACCGTGATATTAACCTATCGGATAGCAAACGGTAAAAACCTGCAATATTCGAGATTGTAAAGTGGAGTTACTGCCGCAAACTTGGTCACAAAATGATTGACTGTCGCAAACGCAAGTCTCAATCCTTGTCAGGTCACAACATGCTAAAGACATCCACAATACAACGTTCTTCAGTTCCTCCGAGTTCGAAGAAAAACGTCATCTGTTTTACTTGCGGCGAGAGAGGACACGTCTCATCACACTGTCCGAATTTCCGCGCACGCGGCAACAACGAGTCAAGGTGGCAGGCAGCAGCAGCGTTGCGTCGACTACTGCGAGGCACGAGGCGTGATGGGTCAGCTACGACATCTTGGTGAGAAGTTTCTATTTTATTTTGATTCTGGTGCCGAATGCTCTCTCATGAAACGTAGTATTGCTAACAAATTTTCAGACGCATGTTATAACACGTCTGTGTACATAACCGGTATTAGTTGTATGTAACTTAATTATTGATGGTAATATTTTATCGATTTTATTTCACATCCTACCCGGTAACACGTTAAAACAAGGCGTTATGATAGGTCGCGATATTTTAAAATTAGGGTGTACAATCACAATGACTGATTCTTGTTTAAAAATCACAAAGTGTAAAATAAATAATTTATGTGAAGTACCCTCAAAAAATGATTTTCACAGTATCGGTTCTGATATTTCTGAGAAAAATAAACCGAAGTTAATATCGATGTTACAAAACTATGCTGATTCGTTTGTAAATAGTTTCCCAAAAACGCGTTTTACTACTGGAGAATTAAACATTCGTTTAATTCATCAAAACCTCATCGTACAAAGACGTCAGTACCGATTAAGCCCAGATGAGAGGCAAATTGTATGTAGTAAAATTAATAAGTTGTTGAATGCAAATATTATTAATCCTAGCTCTTCTCCTTTCGCAGCCCTATTTTATTAGTGAAAAAGCATGGCAAAACCGAGAGAGAGCCATGCTTCGGTACGAATGGGCCGGCTCGACTGGAGTGATACCACGGCCTCACAGAAAACCGGTGTGAAACAACGCTTTGGCTGTTTCACCGAATGAGTGAGGATACCGGAGGCCCATACTCCAGCCCCTCTTCCCATCCCCATTCTCCTCCCCATCCCCCAAAGGCCGGCAACGCACGCAATAATAAAACAATAGCATTCCAATCATAAATTATGTATAAAAAGGTTTAAATAAAATAAATACTAATAACAAAATTATTGATTGTTGAACTTTTATTTAAAAAAAATATAATCCACATTCTTTCCAATAGATACAATTCCAAGTATTATTTGATTTATCACAGGTTTCACATCAATTGTAGATAACATTAGGTAAAGATCCCTCTTCCGACGATAAACAAATAAAATAAAAACGTTCAAAATGAAATAAAAATTGATTATTATCAACTAAAGGATTTCTATAATCGCTCGAAATAATCGTTAATGCCCTTGAAAGTCACAAATTTCTACAAAACGTTATAAGTGCTATTATCAGCCTCTGCGCTATATCATTACGTAACTGCTAATTTACCCAAACAACACTTACTTAAGTATTAAAGTTCCATAAATAATATGACTTAACATTTTTTTTTAGACAACGACAATTCCTCCAATAGGAATAAGCCGGTGTCGCGGGGTCAAAAAGAACATTCAGACCTGAGTCAACAATATGTGGATCACACAAAGTGTTGTCCCAAGTGGGTTTTGAACCCAGAACAGTAGAAACGCCGAGGTGACTACTTAAACGACCACGCCATCCATGTGGTCGATTCGCTATCCTTCATTAATAGAATTGCCTTAACCTTCTCATGAAAACCCCGATGTTACAATGAATCATATTTAGTAATATTTATGAATTTAAGAATAATGACTATAATACATATAAATAACAAATTATTTAAAATAACATAAAAGAATACAAGTAAAATTATTATTTAGAAAAATCTTTGTTATCTACCGTCAATTGATTAAATTATTTTTTTTTTTGCAAATGGCAACCCTAAAAAACCTACATCTAAAAGATACCAATAAACGTGATTCAAGGGATTACAGCTCTTTGTATGTGTTGGTTGTGATATTGTAGCATTTCCATGCCAGTATAGTTGTATGCCAGATAGTCTTTAACAGGTATGTACTTTGCACCGCCAAACCAGTCTACCATCGCGATTTGAACTATTTTCAACTTGGCGACGAACCAATCGTGATCTGAAAAACGTTAAATTTTTTTCGTTTATGTATTTGAACTTTCTGGAAATAGCTAATTCGAAATAAAGGTGTTCGAAAAGAGGTCTTTGACCTGTTACTTTTACTCTTCTTTTTATCTGCATTTTATTTTACTTTCCGAGTCCCAATTTGCACCTTTTATCTATATTGCCTTTTAATATAGCTTTCACAATTTTCTCCTTTTAAGTGATGTGTTGTGGTTGCAAAAAAGAGGTACTGAAATTATATTTTCAAATTGTAGTCGTTTAATACACTACTAACACCTTCGACAAGATATATATGGGATTGAGTAGAACTATCTATAATTATGAATTACTGACTGTAATATAAGTGAAAATGAGCTTGTTATTTATAGGATTTAAATACTACTTAGCACTTACAAATATGTCGTTTTTATACATTACAAAATTATTTTAATACGCGCAAACGTTTGACCTTCATGAATACTTTGCTACTTATGAATAATTACTTATAAATATGTATAGTTAACATTATTTTTAATTACGTTACTGTTATAAGGAATGCAAAGGACAGAGTACCTTTCATTCGGAACAAATATATACGAGCCAAACAACAAACTAAACTTATATATATATATATATATATATATATATATATGTATATGTGTGTGTGTACAAGTCTTGCGTGCATATTATGAGCTGGTTAAGTGCCCAGGTATATCCAAGGCGCAGGAATTAGAGGAGTACTAGCGATGCTTACTCTCGGCGTTTTTCATTATTATAATTACCAGAAAGATTATAGTACCAAATTCAATTTCAAAAATCGCCGCTAACTGCCTTTAAACACATCCACACCAATTACCCATATTAATTTGACCACATTTTAGAAATTTTGTATGTTTTTCCTTAGTGGTACTTAATATTAGTATGTAATAGACATTAATTGTCCTGTTTTTAACATTATTTATTATTGTACTGGCTTGCTGTGCGTATTGGGCAAACACTAAGTGCGGTAAGCAGCTGAATTAATAAATAAATAAATAAATGAATCCTCCCCGAAAACAATAGTAAACTTACACTCGCTTACGCGTTCATAAAATTCAGAGAATAATTGAAATTAGAATTGCAAAATAATAAACACATTTTTTAAATAGATATGTTAATAAATACCTACTATATAGTTACATATAGGGTTATTGACCATCAATACATACCCGGAGGGAAGTCGGCCATAGCCGGATGTCTCTCGAACAAGGCGGCCTTTGCAAACGTGTATTCTGACGTGCCATTCTTCATCTGACATAAAACAGAGTATTGTATTACATACAGGATAACAAAGATCGTTGAACGGTAAGTAAGTTCGCCTGTGTCAAGGACACACGACAAGCTGTTATTGTTTTAATTTTATCGACCTCTTAACATGCTCAATCAGTAGTATAGTAATATCGGTTTCTTGTTTTTGTGTGGCGAAGTTATGTTCATATTTAAAACAACTCGCGATTTACCGACAGCCAATCTATAAAGTAATTTGGAGAAGTCTGGGGGACACAGAACAAGTGCTTATTTCTCTGTTCTGTTGATCGGGCAAAATAAGGTAATCAAATGTCGAGCAAATTTTCGGGGTCAATAAATATTAAAACGTAACGATAATAATAAAATACAGTTTAAAAAAATACGTGAAGTCAGTAAGGTGTGTTAAAATAGAGAACAAAAAAAATCTTAGACATACGACTTTCGAACTGATTGAGTAAAACAAAAATGAGTAATTAAAACCTTTTGAAACTTAGAACGTATGGCAACACACGAATGTTCTAATTCTAATGAAACAAGATAAAGCAATCTTGATAACCAATAATATTTTAAATAATTTTTTCATCAGCAGAAAATACGATACGGGATAAAAACATCCTGACCTCTGCCAATGTTATATGGCATATTTATCTTGCACCTGTTATTATCTCCTAAAATAACAGTTTGATGTTTATTTTAAAATTGATACACCTATTATCTTCACATACTTGAGACGTGTTAAAAACTTTACTTTTAGAAGCAGTTAAACATATAAACTAACCTACATATTGGCAAAAGTATGTTATATGTTACAGGCGTGTCTATACTATGACAGTGTATCTTTATATATACCTATTAAAATTAAGTATCTGATTGTGATGTCAAAATAAGAGTTCTTTTACTAAAATGCTAATGACTGTATCTTAGACTAATTATTATTATATTCTCTAAGGATGGGTATATACGATTTTTAATTTCTTTTTATTATTTAATGTTTGTCTGTTCGCCTTACAGCTGGACCGTCTTTGACGGGGTTTTTATTAACTAAAATTATAAAGCGTAACTTATACTATTTTTTTAATTTAATAATTAGGATTCCTCGTGTAATAAATGAATGCAATTTAATACCTAGTTTAGTAAAATTCTACGCGGTCAAAGTCGCGGGCAACAGCTAATTAGCATACATTACTATAAGTCTATGTGTGGTTACCCATGGCTCTGCCCATAGATAACAATGGTATGTAGAATGGAGATTTTAAATTTTCACGATTTAACGGCCAAAATTACGTTTGACGACACGGCATGTAAAAAAAGATTTTACAGAAAGGATTTGTATTCAATGAGCATGTCTGCTTTCTATAAACAATAAACTACTTGCAAGAACCGTGGGAGAGCCACACTTCGGTATGAATGGGCCGGCTCGACCGGAGTGATACCGCGGCCTCACAGAAAACCGGTGTGAAACAGCGCTTACGCTGTGTTTCATCGAGTGAGTGAGGATACCGGAGGCCCTTACCCTAATCCAACGCCCCCTATCCCCCTCACCATCCCCTTTCCCCCCAGGCCGCCATAGTGTGGGTCGCCATGCTGCATTGTTCGTTTTCGCATTGAGGATGGTGACCACCACTCTTGGATTCTGCTCATGCTTTCCATCAGGCAAGGCAGAGTCATTTTGGCAGCTTAAAGTAAACATAAAAAAACTGTCTCGTTATATTATCGGTTGGCGAATGCCTATCAAGAGGTATCAAATCCCGGGTTGGGTCAAAAAGCTTTATTGGTTTTTCAAAGAAGAAATTCCTTCATTCCGATTTCAAGACAACAGTCTGGCATATGGAAATTGGCTATATTACACGCCCGTGCCTCGTTAAGCACGCAGGTTAAATGGTTGTTAGGTCCCGGTTGTTATTAATATCTATGCCAATTGTTATTGAGAAGTCAGCGACCTGAAATTGTCTGAAATATACTGATAACTAGTACAACCTTGGAATTCAGTTCGCCATTGGGGTTACCCGATTCCAGTCGCCCCGTGGAAAAACTAATATTCGGATAAAATCAGTAGTACTAGTAGTCAACCTCAAATAATATTGGGGATAATGAATTCTAGGAATAAGAACTTAAATTAAAATACCTTCTTCATTTTTCCGGATAACATCAAGCGCGTGCATCGAGGGTCTTCAGGATCAATTTTCTGATTTTCGCAGTACCTCGTTTCTTCAAGCGACACCAACACGGTGGCACGGTTGTTTCTCTGTTGATGATGTGGTGATAATAAAGTATATTATCGAAATAATAAATGAGACAAGTAAATGATTTGGAAAAGATCCCTCAGTAATGTATTTATTTTCCTTTAAGATTGCATAAGGAAATTCCATTCAAAACAACGCGAGTCTACTTGTTTGTTTATTAATGTTATTTTGAATCATTGCAATAAGTCGGTGACGATAAGTTGTTTAGTATATTAATAATATATGTATGTACAGTATAACATAACACTTATCAAAAAAGAAATATTTTTTGCATAACATAATTTTTGTTTCAAAAAGATAGTTACTCAGACATTCATGATGACAATTCAATGAAATTGAACGATTAAGAAAGAAACCATTTCGGAACATATAATATTAGTGTTGGATTTTTAGTGCGTGTCTTATTTAAAAATTCAAGGACAAAAATGATCGATGTGTTAAAATGTTCATAGACATAATTATAAATAAACTTCGCGAACTAAGGTAGGTATATAAATACATTCGCCATCTTTGTCGACGAATAATAATAAATAAATATTCCGAACATCTAACACGCAACGCCATTTAATCACAAGCTAAGCAGAGCTTGTGTTATGGGTACTAGACAAATGACCTAAATACATATATCATCATCATCATCAGCCTATCGCAGTCCACTGCTGGACATAGGCCTCTCCAATTGCACGCCAATTATTAAGATCCTCGGCTTCTCGCATCCAGCTCCTGCCAGCCGTCTTGCGTAAATCATCAGTCCACGTGACCTGTGGCTGTCCTACACTACGTATACCGAGACGCGGTCTCCACAAATATATACTATAAATATATAATATATATACAAATATATACTAATGCCTAATTAAATACACGTCGTAGTAGGTACCTTTTCTTTGCAATGCTGTTTTCTCGATTAGTCGATTGTTATGATATCGAATAAGGGTGGTGACACACCTATATTCTTAATGCGCCACCACACGTATAACCAAGCACCAAAGCACTTACCGACAAATCTTTAGCAGTAAAATCCATGGGCGCCATGTAGAAATATGGAACACCTGTAGAGTTGGCAAGAGACCCGTCTACGACAGACTTAACATTAGAGAAAGGAAACCCTTCTATTGCTGGTAACACTGATATTGTCGCTACTGACGCCCAGTCTGTAAACAAAATATTGGCGTGACTTTTAATTATGTACAATGTATCAATTATTCAATGTAACATAAAAACGACAAAGACAGCTTCAAATAACTAGTAATGTTTTTTAGAAAGAAAAAATGAAGTAGTTATATTTGCATTTTATAAAGTATCAAGAAACTGGCGCTTGGTCTATTGTGGTAAATTAAAATCTGGCGTCCGGAGATCCTCATGCTTTATTCAACAAATCATTCATCACGCTGTAAAAAATATAGGTGTGAAAGAATTTTCAAATATGAAAATCAAGCATGCAAATGTTTAAAATAAAATCGAATAAATTCTTGAACAGAATGAAATAAAATTTTGCCGCAAGCTTGACTGGGAAGAGTATCACCAATAAATATAGTTTTTTTTTAGAAACACGCAATAGAATGCCGTACTGATGTACGTATGTATGATGCACTGTTGTCATAGGTTTTTTTTTAATACTTATAAAACTGTCAACCTCTTGCATGACAAGAGTCCTTTTGTAGCTGTTTCTAATATTTTGCTTTGAAAAATAAAATAATTTGCTTTGTAATATAATGTCATAGAAGTTTAGGAAGGTTATGCCATCTTCAGTTCTTACCGCAATATTGGAATGCGAGTCAGACTCGCGCATGTAGGGTTCCGAACCATTATCTAACAAAAAGGACAAAAAAATCATTTTGTATGGGAGACCCCCTTTAAACATCTGTTTTATTTTAATTTAATTATTTACTTTTAAAGTAAATATATATCTAAACATTCTGTGAATAGTTTAAGCGTCTACCTGTTGCCGTTATCAATATAGGAAGGAAATCCCCGATAACTTTGCCAGAACTTGGCCGCCATAATTTCGTTTTGCTTATAAAATTTTGGAATCAACACTTTAAATGGTTATTATTTATTTATTTCTCAACCAAATTTCCATTTATACATAAGAACGAAAAGTTTATTTACCATATTTACCTACCAAATTAAAATTAACATTATAGTTACGTACTTTATAAATTTCAGTTAGAATATGGAGGTAATTTAGACAATTTTGAATTTTATTAATACATACTAATAATACAAAACTAGCTCTGTCCGTTACGCATTAATAAAATTTTGCAGACAATTTGATTATTGATGAAGGGCATAGAGTTCTGTTTAACCGTGACAAAATAACATACGCGCGAGCGAAACCGAGGGCGACATCTAGTATGGCATAGTTACAAATATGTTTGCCTGCGGTTACACTTTCATGCCTTCACTTCGACAAATCATAATACGTTGTTAAAATGTTTTTGTTTCTTCCTTATATAGTCTATTAACGAATATTTGTAATATTGACGGTAATCAGTTATCAACTTTCTAAATTATGAATGCTATTAAGGACAATTTGTTAATTAGAATTGTATACAATAAAAATAATACAAATTAATTACTCTATGTTGTATTAGTTTCCAATGAAATTAACGAACCCTCACTATCCTGCCTATTTATGTAGTTTTATATAATTATTGAAATATTTAATATTGTCTAATGCACGCATTTTTATTTTAAAACATTTAAGTACAAATTTTGCTTAGGTATATCATAGTATTGCACTTTTCGTAACAATAGCAGTTCGAGTATCGACTATTCACTACCTATTGTATAGTTTAACCAGTTTTTAGAAAAACAAAGCTTAGGAATCTGCAAGTTACCTGCATTGTGTAATACATATCTGGCCATTGGAATCAGTTTAGTGTGGTCAGGAGGGTCCGGAATCCCTCGAGGTCTGTGTGTCACTTCGTTAGCAGTTTCCCGCCAGTTTGCACCACGTTTGTCATGGGACTTCCACTTGCATTCAGCATAAGAGTTTAAAAAACTCAAAACCGTCAAGAAAATAACTTGCCACTTCATTTTGTAAGGCTAAAACATAAATATAATGGTGTTTACTAAGTTAATGTTCTTTTATTTAATACACTTTTAACAGTGTTTGCGAAACTAGCTAGAAGCAGATGGTGAAATCTAAATGTATATTATTATTTCAAACCAGTGCCAAAACAGTCACAGGAAACGCGTGTTTATTTTTAACTAGACACAATAATAGTATGCGCAAAAGATAAAATAGAATCACATACTAACACGTCTATCTCCTACGGCTGTCTGCCATCTACTGAATGAATCACTGAATGATTTTGCAGATTATACTATAAACCTATACTACCGTAGAATTGTATGTTAGTGTGGGTGGCAAAGTGTAGTGTGGTGTGGTAATGAACTTATTTCTTAAGCACGAATCACGTACGTAAGTAATGTAAATAGTATCAGATTATCTGAGTAAAAAAATACATTAAACATAGAAGAAACCAACATAACAAACATATATTCTCTGAGGGAGACAGGTTGCTATATTATATTCATAGAGTTATGCGCTTACAAAAATATCGTTATTGTTGACGTTCGGTCTATCGATAAATTATACCAAGAAGATGAAATAGAGCTATCAAACAATTTAAAAAAACTGAATCTCAATGTTGATATTCTAACTCAAATGTTATTCTAAATGCAAATGGGCCACGCAATTCATTAATCCAGTAAGTACTGTACAGTTCACATGTCCTTTACTGCGCTTATACATTGTGCGGCAGAGATGTCATGTTTGCCATACAATGCTAAGTTATATGAAAAATAGACGATAGGTAATTGGTGAAAGGTAAGGGTTATACCGCAAATTTTTATATTAAAACTAAAAATCATTGATACAGATATACGATAGGCTTATGGGGCAGATAATAAGCAATATATTTTACTCACACAAAACGTACCTAATAATTTGCTAATAAATGAATTGATTTCTTTTAAAGTCTAAAATATGAAAACTATGAAGTTAATAAAATACATACATTTTGCAAAAAAAAACAAAAATAACGGAGACATGTACATACCCGTCTGAACACTCCTAACACACACTACTTACAGAAAAATGAAATTGTTAGTTTCGACCAAATCAATTCATTAATAAATAAACGTTACAATCGCATCACGTACGCGATAAGGTTACTCAATTCAACCATAAATTTGATAAATGTAGATAACATTTAAATTTTACAATATCCCTATTTCCAATACCGAAACTTAAAGACAATTAAATATTACAAAGTAAGAGCTTATCATTTTTCAATGATTAGTCGTGACCGACAGACGTAAATAATAAATATTAACACACAAAATATTCATCAACCAATCGATCCAGCGCAACGGGGTAGGATAAGTTTAGTATCTTAAACACATACAGGTGGGATATCTGCATGTAAAAATTAATTACATATATATTTTATTTCAAAATTATCCATGGAATATCTATTTGATTTAAACTTTACCTGGTGATACCACATAACGTTGAACGAATAATTAATTACGATCTTGTTTTTCTGCCTGGACCTTCACTATTTCTAAGATTATTTGGTGTCGGCTATTAATTCAACCGCTTTAACCGGAATATCCGTTTTTCCACCGAGCGACTGGCACATGGTAGTAGTAGGGGAAGGGGATTTATAACTCCCCCTCGCCCCTATAAATAAAAATAATTCGTTTATTATTAATTCTCTCTCACACAGAATAGTTAACAAAAATCAGTTCACAAATTCACTGCCATTTGATCGAGTAGGTGAATCAGTGTGAGAGACTGGTATCTGCACTAGGAGAACATGTGTGGCAGATTACCAGCCTCCCCTATATCTAGAATCAAGAGCTTAAAGTAAGTTTAACCACTATGATTAACAATGACAAGTGAAAGATTCGATTAAAAAAGAACAAGGGTAACGATGGCATAATGTGTAGGAGTGTGTAAGCTTGTGTTTGTGAGCGTACGTGATGTGAGTTATTGTAGATATGTATGTCTTGTATAAAATGTGCGCGCGTGTGTATGTATGTATGTGCTAACCCTAAACAACGCAGTATAATCATCTCCGTCTTATAGATGATGCTCCAATAAGTCTGTTACCAGAGTGCAATTGTTAGCAAGGAAATGTCCATACACTATTGATATTTTAACCTTTTATTTTTTTTCATAGGAAAATTACGAATTAAGGGATATAGTAATTTAAATAGATTGATTTTAATTGAAACCCCATCCCCGAAACTAAAATCTAGCTACGCTCGTGACTAGCATGACTGACACACTGACTGAAGGCGAACTGAATTCGAACTAGTTGTCTGTATTTTTGGGTACACTGACTTCCCAGTAACAATGGTTATAGATGTTTAGGACAACTGTTACCGATGGCTTAACGTGGTCTCCGATGCACAGGCGTAACACACCGATAAACTCCTATACTCTGGGCATACTCAAGAATTTCCCATAAGAAAAACGCAACAACACTTTCGACCCCGAGACATCTTCATCGGGAGTTACATATGCTAACCGCTACATGAACGAGGCAGTCACTTATTTATCTCACAAAAATATAGTCTCGATATTAAAGATGTAATAAAATACATACTACATATGTATTTCTGACAAACCCTAATCAAGACCATAAATATTAATTATTATATTCTTAACTAGACATGACTAAAACTGCATACACAAAAACACTGTGCGCTGTTTTTTTTTATATAGAGCCTGCTAAATGTCTGTATCACTGCCTGATGGAAAGCATAAGCAGAATCGAAGAGTAGTGGTCACCATGCTCATTGCTGATTGCGGCCTACTAAGATGCTTCTGCATCATTAGGTCTCCGGTATCGCACTTACCAACGAAACACAACAGCACGAATGCTATAATTTTAGGTTAGTCTTCTGTGAGAGGGTAGTATCGCCTGAGTCGAGGTAGTAAGCATTAGAATTTGTTAGCTTTCGCAATTTAGTTATCAATAGGATTAAGATAGATAGAAAGCCCTTTGTTTTTTGTAGGTATTTTAGATTAATTAATGGCGTGGTACCAGTGACACGCCTCTGTATTCACGCTTTGGCGATCAAAAGGTTAGCAAAATATTTATTCAATCACGTTATCTAGAAACAATAAAGATATAACAAAATGTAAACATTAATCCACTTCTATATTCAAGTTTTATTACGCAATAATATAATCGGCTTACACATTAGAACTTTGATTTTCTGTGCCTCCTTTTCTATTTGTCTATTCTTTTCAGTTCACCTAAATGATTGTTTATGGTATAAGGTGGCTTTTGAGTCTTTTCCACTGAGTTAGAGTCCGTCTCCTTTTAAAGGAGAGGTCTATGTTCAGTTGTGGATTGTTAAATGCTGTTGGTAAATATTTTTCAAAATATTTAAGAATAAAATACAAAAGATTAATACATATATTTTAATATGTTTCTAAGGTTCAAAAATAAAACTACTATTTTATTTCTACAAGCTTTATTTTAACGTTGTTGAGTGCTCTTAGCGATTTGATCCTTGAGCATCAGAATACTGGCTCGCTGTTCCGGCGGCAATAACGCGATCTGTTCATCAGATAGCTGCAGAACTTGCATAATCAGTGCGGCCTGTGGAACATACGAGAATTTAAGTAATCACATTTAGAGAAATTGGGCAGCGTTTGGGAAACTTCATCGGGTCTTCTCATCGTCGATCCCACAGTGCCTAAAGACGAAAGTCTTCAATGCGTGCGTCCTACCCATAATGACATACGGAGCCGAAACGTGGACACTTACGGTTCGACTGGTCCAAAGTTCAAAGTCGCTCAGCGTGCAATGGAGAGGTATATGCTCGGCGTTTCTCTAAGGGATCGCATCAGAAACGAGGTGATCCGACAAAGAACCAGGGTCATCGACATAGCCCACAGGATTAGCAAGCTGAAGTGGCAGTGGGCTGGCCACATTTGCCGAAGAACCGATAATAACCGTTGGGGTAAACGAGTTCTTGAGTGGAGACCGCGTCTCGACAAACGTAGTGTAGGACGTCCACAGGCCAGGTGGAACGATGATTTGCGCAAGACGGCTGGCAGGAGCTGGATGCGAGAAGCCGTAGATCGAACTAAGTGGCGTGAAATTGGAGAGGCCTATGTCCAGCAGTGGACTGCGATAGGATGATGATGATTTAGAGAAATAAAGAAAATGTGATAAAAACAGTTTTATATATGAATGTAATTGAAAACAAAAGTGGAGGATAATCAAAGGATGGAATGTATTAATGCCTAGGAGATAAGCAGGTTCACTGTAGTTCAATCCAGTCTGTACAGTTTCTCTTCCATTCTTTCTCATCATTCATCAGTATAAATAGGAAAGAATAGATTATAAATCGTCACTGCGTTGATGGCAAATCACTCTCTGAAAGTGGCTAATAGGGGGTGATGATTATAAAGGATAAAAGATTTTTTTATGGCATCAGTGGCAAACGAGCAGACGTATCGCCTGATGGTAAGCGATTACCACCGCCCATGGACACCCGCAACACTTAGAGGTGTCGCCGTGCCTTTGGGGGATGGGGAATGCCGGAAAGGGGTTGGGTATCCTCACACACTCGATGAAACACAGCGCAAGCGCTGTTTCACATTGATTTACTGAACTGCAGTGCAGAATGAAGAGTTAGTAACTAAAACCAGTCGAATTGT
The DNA here is from genome assembly GCA_003709505.1 of Hyphantria cunea. Classification (NCBI taxonomy): domain Eukaryota; kingdom Metazoa; phylum Arthropoda; class Insecta; order Lepidoptera; family Erebidae; genus Hyphantria; species Hyphantria cunea. The sequence continues at coordinate 732,080 of PKRV01001832.1, read as the reverse complement.
AACTATGTATTTGTGATTCATAAATATTTCAAAATGTACTTACCTTTTCTTGATCCGAAGCGCCAGAAGGGATGCCCTGAATGGTTCTAGCCTGAGCCGCGCTTGGCATGCCGGGCGGCATTTGTTCTGAAAACAAAAAGCTTCAATATTGTTGCCGTTTTTTTTTAAGAAGGCTCTTTTTAAGTGATTATTTCTTTTAGTTTTACCAGCTAAGCAGTAGCAGTACCATCCAAATACAATGATTATCGTTTAATGTCAACGCTCTGTATACCTACTATTATATTTATACTAGCTGATACCCTCGGTGTTACCCGCGATACAACAACAACCGCGGGTAACGTCGTAGGGTAAAGCTAGTCTAAAAAAGTAGACCAAGTTACCCCTTATATCATCAGCTATCTGCCAGTGAAAGTCAAAATTGATCTAACCGTTAAATAGATTAGCCGGAACAGACAGATAGACAATAATTGAATTTTGAGAGAGTTTAGACAGTACATATGTACTGGCTATACCTGTTCAAGCATTTAGTGGTTTTTTTTTTATTACAAACAGGCAGTCCTATGGGCCTCCGGTTTCGTCACGCACTCGGTGAAACACAGCGCAAGAGCTGTTTCACACCGGTTTTCTGTGAGGCTGTGTTATCACTTCGGTTTTGCCGGCGCATTCGTGCCGAAGCCGAATTTAAAAATAAAAAACTTACGCTGTTGCAGTTTGGATTGTGCGCGAGGATCACTTGGTCTGACGCGAGGGTCAGCACTGAACGGCGGAGGTTGCATACCCGCTAGACGAGGATCACGAGGGAACCCGCTATTATTTATAAAAAAAAAAACATTACAATACCATGTTTACTATATTAATTATTTACTAGAAATCGCTAAATTAACTATTAACAAATTAATAAAGTAATGAACATAACCATTGTTAATTATGATAAAAGTTTATATTTGATCAAAACATGTGCAATTTCTTGGATAAGATTCAGTACATATATGAAAAAAAGAATGCTTTCAAGGTAAAATAAAAATATGTTATCAATGGAACGGGTAAATAAAGATTTGGATACATTGAATGTTGTGCGTGGGGGTGTGTCTGCTTCTCAAGCACTAGACCGTATCGCTTGACTGAGTTGCCAGTTAATTACATTTGTTTTTCAATGTTTAGTAACAACATTGTATATGGCATTTAATATTACAGATTATGTTAAAAGGCAAGTGAAAGGCCAATTGTATACGGATATGAGCTTCAACAATTGTAGAAATAAGTTGGCCCAATGCAAGACTCTCTCTGTTTGTAGATTTATTCTATAATTTCTTTTAATAATCAATATTTGATGTGGAAGAATGTCAAAAGCATAGAAATGAAAATATATGTTTGAAAGGAAGTTTAGAACAACATAATGTGAAAAAAAAACGGAAACAAGGATAAAATCATAGTAGGGAGTGAAATGACGATATTTTCTGAAGCAAAACTTACACTTCTGGTAGAGGTATGGCCTCCGTGGGAGGAGCAGTACTTGAAGAAAAATTGTAAATTTACATTACAATATGTAACTAATGTGCCCATTATAAATCTTAATCATAATAATAATAATAATTAACTAACTTTTTTTCTATGTCCGCAATGGGATTATTAATAACCACAATACGAGTATTACCCTGTATGTGTGTGTGTGTGTGTGTGTGTGTAAATGCACAAACCTTTTTAAATGCAAATTTCATAATATCTGTGTATATGTACGCACACACACATTATTACAGTACTATCAAGAACTAATGCACATCGACCTCTAGAAAGAGAAATTCGGCTTTGTAGAGCATTGTCCCTTTCGCACACTACATGTGTTACGTTTTGTCAGTCATTCGATAAATGCGGTTTGTTAGTATACGTGCGAAAGGGACAATGCTCTACGATTCCGAAATTAGCCGATTGTCTCTTTCTAGAGGTCGATGTGCATTATTTTATGTCCAGTACTGTAAATTTAATTACTACATTATTATTTCGGTAGGAAAATTAAATGATAAAAATAAGTTTATTGATTGATGATTATAGGGGGAATCATAAGTATATCACTGTATAGGTTTATAAGTTAAGTATAATGGACTGCCTTTCTTTTTTTTAATAACATATTTAAGAGAGTTTTCTGTAGCATTTACACATCCAATTTGGCTAACCATTCTGTAGATTTGTTTAAAGATTTATATTATGGTACCATGTACACATGACTATTGGCTGTGTATTACGAATACGTCACTAATCAATCTAATCTAAATTAGTCTAATCAGTCCATCTACCCTAAAAGTCAAATCTATCAAAAAATAGAATAGAAAAAAAACGCAAAACAACAGCACTGCTAAGAGAAGGAAAGTTTAAAACAAACTGTACCTACTTGTTTGGCCAGCGTGTATAGAATGCCAAAAGTTAATTTTTGAGAAAAGGCCAATGTCCGGACTGTTAAGGCTGTTGATAATGATTGTAACATATAGAAAAAATATAACAGACCCATCCGAGACGTGATGCTGCGGTGGTGGAACAGGGTGAGGCGGGACAGGCGGCAGGCTGCGCATGTCCTGGTCAAGTAACGGAGGCGGGCCAACAGAAGACCGGTTCCCACGTAGATCCACGTCCGCCATCGCTGGTCGAGCTAGACGAACATTTGTTATACCATTTAGTCATGCACTCCAAGCCGATTTCGGCCACGGAAATAAGCCAAATGCAGGAGAGAATGCACAAGTGTGTGCGCAAACACAGGTTCACTCTCACAATTCGGTGCTCCGGCTATCCGACACGACCGGGGAGAAGTCAGGCGGAGGATCGGCGGCTTTATGTGCTCGTCGAGTCATGCGAGTTAAGACCGCAGTTTAATTAAAAATCCTGTGAGCTCCGGGCTGTTCTTAAGCAATTTTATAATAAGAAAAAATCAATAACGCTTATTGGCCCGGCCGGGAATCGAACCGAGACTTTTCGATCAGCAGTCGCATAGGCTAACCGCTACACCTAGATCATTAAATAAATAAATATTTTCGGACATTTTAACACACTACGCCATGTAGTCCCAAACTAAGAAGAGCTTGTACTATGGGTACTAGAGAACTGATATTAATACATATATACTTTTCTTTTTGTAAATACATACATATTAAAAATAGAAAATACCCAAACTCCGAAACAAATATTTGCAGATCATACAAAGATTTGGTCAGACTCAGGAATCGAACCCGAGACCTCTAGCACAGCAGTCGCATACGCTACCACTACGCTACCGAGGCAGTCAAATTCATTAAGTCAGTCAATCATTATCCATTAAATAAGCCCCTATCAGCCGTCTTTTCAAAATACTCTACTCACTGGTGATTTCTAGTCGACTAGTAATCTGTTAATGACCCTCTTAGTGGTGAAATCTCAAAAATACTTTCTCAGTGAGTGCTAACAAAGTAAAAAGCATCAGCTGCAAACATTTCAAGTAAGTTTGTAGCTTATAGCAGTTTCGGGTGTGCATAGCTGAATTAGTCAATGCAACTAATTTATATAGATTCGAATTCCACGTAATATAAAAATAAAAATTAAAATACTTTTATAAATACATTGAATACCTAAAGATATTTGTGACGACTTACGTGGAAATTGAGCAGGGGGTGGTACAGGGGTACTTAGCAGCGCAGGCGGCATTGCTTGCTGTGGAGCTGAAATATCATTTCAAATAACTATATTGTAGTCTTAAAGCGGATCTTCTACCGCCAACTAAACTAAGCTCGCATAGTTAAGCCAGTTTTTCATACATATGCGTCCACCGCACATTATGCCAGCTAAGCTACGTAAAATAGCTCAGCTAAGTCGAACTAACTTAGTTGTGTAGCTCGATTAGTTAGTACGTGAACTAAACTAAGCGCCCCTCACTCCCTCGGCTTACCTATCTGGCGCCTGTAGCTGATGTAGTATTGTAACGTGTTTCTGTTTGTGATTAAATGTGTTTTCTTTTCCAGTATCTGTATTTGCGTTTTTTCTTTATGAAATGAGCATTAATCAATCCTTTTTTCCTGTGATGATTGTAATCCATTGTCCATGTCAAATTAACTCAGCACAAACTGACCGTCAGTAACGTAGTTTTAGCTTATTTTTTGGTGGCATTACCTATTTCCCAGTTAAGCTTAGCTTAGTTCACTAAGCTTAGTTTTCACTTAGTCGAATAAGCTGGCGGTAAACAGCTGACATTATATCCTAACACTCCTTATTTCCTACATAGTATAATAGTTCACAAAATTCAATCTGCTTTCAGGCAAAAAAATTAGTTTACAGTAAATTATATACAACTTAAATGTATACTAAAGATGCCACTGTTTTCTATATTTTGCAATTTGCAATCTATGGTCAGTTTGAATTCATCTTGGCAAGTTAAATATTGCGATATACTCACAAACTTATGACCACATTGCACAATTGAGGTTTTACACAAATAAAATATACTTGTTGTACTAAGGGAGAATGTTTTTTTCATCTAGACCTGATTTAAAATAAGTAATTATTTCTGAAGATCTTTCAATTTGAGCTAAGTGTTCCGAGTTAAAAATTATATAAAGAATCAGAGTTTCTAGCTATTATTTTATAAAGAGACTAACTGAATCACGCATCTTCGTCTGTGTCTCTTTTCAATCATGCTCGACTCTTCTAACACACACATTTAAAAAAACCGTAAGATTTTTTTTATAGTTTTCGGATATATTGTGAGCAACAACGTGACGTGATAAATATAGCTATACAATAGATGGTGAGAAAATATCTTACGTGGTGGAGGATTGTTCTGAATGTGGTGTTGTGGTGGAATTTTGTCTCCGGGTTGCATCACTGGTGGTACTGCGTTACTTGGATGCAACATAGTCTGTGGAAGATTATAAATAAATAAATTTTCACGGATATCTAACACACAACGCTATCTAGTTCCAAACTAGGCAGAGCTTATATTATGTGTATTCGATATGAATACATATATTTTTTGTAAAACTGTGATACAAATATACAACTGAGCAATATTTTATCAAACAAAATAAACATATTTTATTTATTCAAAAGAGTAGAAAGTGGGCATTATCTGACTTCAGTGATGGTTTGGTGGGGTGTTAGCTATGCAGGAGTGACTGAGCCATGTTTTTGTGAAAGAGGTATCAAAACATCGGCACAAGTGTATCAAGATACCTTTCTTGAGAAGGTAGTTAAGCCCCTTAACAACACCATGTTCAATAACCAACAATGGTCCTTTCTGAAAGTCTCGGGGCCGGGTCATAAAGCTCGATCTGCGTGGATCCGAGCTGAAGATTGGCCGTCATCTAGTCCTGATCTTAATCCACTGGATTATGATTTACGGGCAGTTTTAGAGAGCAATGCTTGCTGCTCTAAACGCTAAAACAATCCTTATGATTGACAGTGAAGAACTTTCCCATATAAAGAGTGCGAGCTGCTATTCATTACTGGTCTCAACGTTTAAAGGACTGTATTGCAGCCCATGGAGACCATTTCGAATAAGCTTTATAATATATTTTTAATAGTTTTAAATTAATATATTTAACTAACACATTGTAATAAGTAATAAATGTTAAGTACAATAAAAAAATTATTTTTCTTCGTAACAATATTTATGGCAAGACTAAATAAGTATAGATAGTTAGAATACGTATCCACAAGTGGGAAAATCGCGACGGATTCGTTTCTTCTATCGTCCGGTAATCTCCATGAACGAACAATTTTTCCGTCAGCCTATCGCCACAGTTAATAATTCTAAACGGATCTTTTGGGTAATAACAGAGCTTTGAGTTCTCACTTGAAAGCAAGTGAGAACTCGAAAGCTCTGTTTTTATCATGTCATCATCATCAGTTGTGGATCGTAAGCAATATCTGTGTTTTTTCAGCACTGGAGGAAGTTTTTTAAAAACACAGGGTGTGTGAAAGAAACAAAGGACTATTAAAATGATGACATAATTCAAATGAATAAATTTTCATTTATAACCTTTTATTATATGATTGTCCTGTTAGACTAATGGTTTTTAATCTTCATTGTTAAGTCAAAAGTTGGGGCTCAAGTGCCACCGATTCAATGGTATATTTTGACATGTTAAATGCTCAGTGTCATATAGGCGTAAATAATGCTTTAACAATTATTTGGATTACAACATATATAAGCATAATGTTATAGCATGTTTACTCTTGTGAATATATATACATAATTTGCTTCCATTTACCACATTGGTTTAGAAAGCAGTACAAAGTTTTTTTTTCAAATATTATTACTATAGAGATATCTAGAGGTACTCACCACAGCAGTAGCTGGGTCCACAATCCTCATAATAACTTGAGCTTGCAGCAATGCATAAGCTAGTTGGGGATTTTGTAAAAGCATATTCCTAGCTTCATTTGGATTATTCTGCAACAAAAATAGTAATTCTTTAAGTACATCACTATTAAAATAATTTCATAAAAAAATGGCATAAAACTAACAAGTATTCTAATAATTACAATGTAGTAGAACCACACAGATTTCAGCATAAATGGGCTGGCTTGACCAGGGCGATACTAGCATCGCACAGAAGATCAACCTTCGTGCTGTCGTGTTCTGTTGGTAAGTGAGAGACCGGAGGCCCAATGATGCAGAAGCACCACTCATCATCATAGTGTGACCACCCTACTGCACTGCATCTGCATTCGCAATGAGTATGGTGACCACCACTCTTGGATTCTGCTTATGCTTTCCATTGGCAGAGTAGTCATTTAGACAGGGCCATAAATAAAAAAAATTAAAAAACATCATAAAATAGATTATATGGAGTTCATCCTCATCAACAGCTTTTAATGATTCACCACTAAACAATTAAAGACTAGTGTTTAGTTTGTGTCAAGTTATCCTCCTGTTTGTAGTGGTAAGATTCTGTACAGTTTTGCTCTTTCAATTGCCTCCTATGACATTCACAGGATGAAAAGGGTTAGTGACACTCCAAAGTTTCAATTGAGCACCACATAGATAAGTGATAGCGTAATTATCATATCTTAACTGGTTACACCATTTACCTGAATACAAAGTTTCATTTGTTTCATCAACTCAAACATCTGCTCTGGTGGAAGTGTCGCCACAGCTTTGCTGATTGCCTCGGGAGCCTTCTCCGGCTCACAAGGCTCTCCATAGGGATTCTCAATCTGGAATCAAATTTAAACACATAAAAACATCGTAAATTAACAACTTCTGTTAACACTTTATTAATAGTAGTGTTAGTCAAGCATTGAATTTAAGCGTTGAGATTTAAATTCTACTGAATACAAATGTTTATAAAGATAGGAAAAAATATTGCAATATGAGCACCTTCATTTTTTTTAAATTACACCTAGTAATTTATCTGTGTGAATTTAAAATAAATAAGTATGTTTATCAGTAGTCCGGTTCCCATAGAACAATCTCTATCTATCTTGGGATCACTTGTGTAAGATTTATCAAGTATATTTTACTAGCTTTTGCCCAGAGCGCCTTCCTAGAAAAACAAAGTCTCTTTTACTAAATTTCATCAAAGTACATGCATTACTTTAGTAGTGAAAGAGTAAAAGACATAGTTACTTTCAAATTTATAATATGGAGTTCATCCTCATCAAGAGCCTTTAATGGTCCACTACTGAACAATTTAAGACTAGTGTTTAGTTTGTGTCAAGTTATCCTCCTGTTAGTAGTGGTTAGGTCTTTTTTGGTTTTGCTCTCTCATATGGTTATGGATGCATGTGTATTCTTCTGGGTGTTTGTTATGTATACACAAGAGTAAACATGTTATAAAGTTATGCTTATATATGTTGTAATCAAAATAATTGTTAAAGCGTAATTTACGCCTATATGAGAGACTAAGCATTTAAAGTGTCAAAATATACCACTGAATCAGTGGCACTTGAGCCCCAACTTTTGACTTAACAATGAAGATCAAAAACCATTAGCCTAATAGGACAATCATATAATAAAAGGTTGTAAATATTTTTTTTTTCATTTTAATCATGTCATCATTTTAATAGTCTTTTGTTTCTTTTAGTCTTAAGTTTCTCTAAAATTAATGGAAAGATATGAAGTAGAATAGTATTTTACAGAATATGTATTTTACATTAAAACTGTTACTATAAATAGTCTCTACATACAATTACTAAGAGTAATAATATAAAGTAATCTATAATGAAAAATGAAACAAAGATGTTCACCTGTGGTCCTTGCATCAAAGCTTGCATTTCCATTCTTGACTTCTCTGTACAAGCATTGTCAACTCGAAGCGATCGTCCACCTATTTCATAGCCGTTAAGGTTTCGCATAGCACTAAGGGCTGTCTCTTGATCTTTATATTCGCAAAAGCCATAACCTTTAGGTTTTCCAGTTTCTCGATCGAAAACAAGCTTAAAGGATAAGACAGGACCCACTTCACTGAATATGTCTTTTAGTTTTTCTTCTGTTGCTTCGTACGGTATATTACCAACTAAAACGTTAACAATTTATTAGTAAACTGTTACTGGGCTTCGGGGTCATTTTAGAGAAAGATTCTAACTTACCAAAGACAGATCTCATGGATTTATCCATGATACTTTGTTCTTCTTTTTCCTTGCTTTTATCCATTGTTGATATCTTTTCTTGCTCGTTATAAAATAAATATCAATTTAAACTAATTTTTAACCTAGGCAGGCCGTCAAATGTTCTAAAGTCAATCTGTCAAAGTATCAAACACTCAAAGCTCAACAGGCAATAGATAAAAAAAATTGAGAGTGCCTCACAGAACACATAAACTCCTTCTCATCTCGAGTTGAAAGACGCTTGTCAGTGTTACCATTTTATGAATGATCGGAAAATGTTTGCTTGTATTTCAGAACTTTATCTTTGAGGAAGCATGTTTTTTAAAAATTGATCCTGCATAGTATAAAATACGGCACATTTCACAGTATAATATAGAAAATTGTGCAACGATAAAATTTTACAAAATTTGTATTTCGTAGTTTAACTCAGATTAGGTTTAAGTTATCACTTGCTGGGCGCCGCGAGACGCATACGTTTTTTATTCAGCTTCTATGGATTTAAAAATTATGTCTTACACCCTTGGTGGATAAATACTATCACACAAAGGGATGATTATTTCAGGTGAAGAGTTTAAAGGTCGTTACAAATATGAATTAATTATGATTATAATAATAAGTACTATTTTCCTCCCACACATCAAATTTATAGTATTTTGTTAGTCTGCCTAACATGATTTTTAGTCGAATTTGTAGTCTCGGTCATTAGTCAGTTTGCTACCCGAAGCTGTCAGGAGCATCAATCCTGAAAGATCGGAATCGAATTCTGCTCCATTTTCATTAGATGCAGAATCTGTTTTCGTAAAAATCATTACTTTTGAGCGTTTGTATATTTTGGGAGGAATATTAATTCAAGATAATATAAATAAGTATGTAATCGACGCTGCATTCAAATAAAAACTATTTTAACTAAGTGTGAAAGAATTCAGGAAGTCGTTCATTTTATACCATTCTAAAATAGGTATTGATTTGTTTCTAATGCGATGAGATGACAAAACCATGTCAAGTGTGTTTTATTAAATAATCTTCAAGGAGGTAAACTTTTGTCACGAAGAGTGTCCGTGACTTGAATATTACGGAATGAATCTCGATAATTCGAGAGATAATTCTGAAGCTTTGGATTCCATTGGTACCGTAAGTCCAAGAGAAAAATACCACAGCATGAGGGAAAAGAAGTTATCGACTGCGTCGCTGACTAACACCGAGGGTGCTCGACCCAAAGTCGTCACAGTGAAACATCCGGAGTCGAACAAACCTAAACCGACTGCGAAAAAAAATAAACCCATTCAAGCAGATTTAGATGTAATAAAGGAATTCATCAGGTGTCGCGATGAAGGTCTTAAGCGATTGGATCTCAGCAAGTCTTCTATTACATCTCTTCCACCAAATGTCAGAGATTTGACTCATTTGGTTGAGTTTTATTTGTATGGAAATAAGCTTGTGGCATTGCCTGCTGAATTTGGATGTCTCGCGAATTTACAAACTCTAGCATTGAATGAAAATTCACTCACCAGCTTACCAGACTCCTTGGCCAACCTGAGATGTCTTAAAGTATTAGACCTACGACATAACAAACTTAGTGACATACCAGATGTGGTGTACAAACTGACATCTTTGACAACGCTGTTCTTAAGATTCAATAGAATCAGAGTGGTAGGAGATGGAATAGCATATCTCACTAATTTGACAATGCTGAGCCTGAGGGAAAATAAAATAAAGGAGTTATCATCAGGAATTGGTTATTTGGTCAATCTAGTGACATTTGATGTCTCACACAATCATCTAGAACACTTACCAAGGGAAATAGGTAACTGTGTTAATCTATCAACATTGGACTTGCAGCACAATGAGCTTCTTGATATACCAGAGACTATTGGTAATCTACATGCCATTAACCGTCTTGGACTAAGATACAACAGGTTAACTGCCATCCCATCTACACTAAGCAATTGTAAACATATGGATGAATTTAATGTTGAAGGAAATTCAATATCTCAGCTTCCCGAAGGACTTTTGTCAAGTTTGAATGAGTTAACAAGCATCACAATTTCTCGCAATTCATTTCAAAGTTACCCATCAGGAGGACCAGCACAGTTCACTAATGTGTTTTCTATCAATCTGGAACACAACCAGATTGACAAGATTCCTTACGGTATATTCTCACGGGCTAAGAATTTGACTAAACTGAACATGAAGGAGAACTTGCTAACATCACTACCTCTAGATATTGGAACATGGGTTAATATGGTAGAGCTCAACTTAGGAACAAACCAATTAGGTAAACTGCCAGATGACATACAATGCTTACAAAATTTAGAAATTCTAATATTATCAAACAATTGTTTGAAGCGTGTTCCACCGAGCATTGGGAGTCTGAGAAAATTAAGAGTATTGGATTTGGAGGAAAACAAATTAGAAGTGTTGCCAAATGAAATTGGATTCTTACATGAACTTCAGAAACTTATAGTTCAGTCCAACCAGTTAACATCACTCCCTCGTTCGATTGGCCATCTGACAAATCTTACATTCCTTAGTGTTGGTGAAAATAACTTACAGTATTTGCCAGAAGAAATAGGTACATTAGAAAACTTAGAGTCACTGTATTTAAATGATAATCCCAACTTATGCAATTTACCATTTGAGCTAGCATTATGTGTCAGTCTGCAAATAATGAGCATTGAGAATTGCCCCCTGACAGCAATCCCACCAGAAGTTGTGTCAGCAGGACCATCATTAGTTATTCAATATTTGAAGTCTCAGGGTCCATACAGAGCTATGTGATATCAGGAAGATGACTTTTTACCAAGCAGTGAAGCCACTTAAATTTGGTACATGCTTTAAAAGTGTAAGCTTTGTCAGATGTATACTCAAAAAAATCTGTTGTGAAATATTAAAAAGTATATACATATAGCCAATACTGTAATGTATGCTATGAGTAATTTTTCATTCTAAGAATTTTCCTATTTGTGTACTATAATGTTTTATATATGAGGTTCTATCTATCAATTGGTTTTACATAATTTTGTGTCCGTTTTATAAGATATTTATCCTATTCAATGTTTTTATTACATAGATGTTTAAGATTTAAGTAACTGTTTTATCTGTATCACAAAAATCATAAAAAATACAAAAAATAATTCATATTAGTGTTAGTAGTTAAAAAATATTGTTTTATTGTACAATGCTGTAAATAATGTAAATGCACAATAAATATTATCAATGTTTTGTAAGGCATTAACAGATTTTTAATAGTAAAGTAAATGAGAAATTTATTAAAGATTATTGAAATGAAAAAAGTGATTACTCAATTTTACATTATTATGATGTATCATCCATAATAAAAGGGATGTGCAATTTATTGAGCTTAGCATTATAGGATACCAGTTAATTAAGAATCGAATGAAACATTGGTTAAACCACTTGCAGATAAATTTTTTGTTTGGACAATATCTAGTGATGCTGTTGTAATATGAAAATATTTTCTCAATCTGTTCAGTAGATTACGTAAATGAATCATTTTAGACACGAGTTTGTAATCAGTATTTTACATGTTAATTAGATTTTCATGTTTTATAGACAAGTTATTTCTATAGATTGATCATTTTATAAGATCTCATGATGCAAGTTGAGTTAGTGGCAAGCTTGCTACATTTGCATCTAAGGAAATTAAAAACTTAGCTTAGTGAACATTGGTTAATTTATCATAAGTTTCCTATTAATTGCATTTAATATTCTATGTTTATAAATGTTAGTTATTAGCTCAGTGGATGTTATTTTAGGCTATATTCATGGCAAGGTATGTATTTACTTCATAAAAATTTGTGTGTGTCATTTTAAGCACATTTAAATTAATTTGATAACAATGTATTAAAATAACATTACAAACTTTTATATTTCTAGTTCTAAAACTAATCGATATCCACATTTTGTATGCATAAAAATAGTTTTCTAGTCACAATTTTTTTTTCTGAGCGGCGATTAGAAACGGTTAATTTTTCCATGACATTTTGCAACTATAACCATGATAATTGTTATTGTAGGAGTTTTGCAGTATGTGCTAAGCGCTCTGGTTAAACCTATCCTTGTTTAAATGTTAATCCCTGTGTAGCTATTTCTTTATAACAATGTTTCTGTGGCATGTAAACATGTGAAATGAAATAAATTAATAATATAGTAATATGACATTTCAATAAATTAAGGTGAATGTTTTTTTCTGGTGGCCTATTTCCAGAAGAATTTTTGAACCCTTGCTCGTTCACTATCGATGCGTGATGCGTATAAAAGTTAAAGTTGCTGATTCGTGTAAGATGTTTGGTTGAAGGAAACAATACATAAAATGTCCTCCACCCGAAGAGGTGTAGGCGTGAGGCCGCTTATGGGACGAGTGCTCCCTCCCACGAGTGAGGCCTCTTCTTAGGAGTATTAAGTCTGCTATACCACGCTGGTCAGACGGATTGATGTAGGGTTTCTTTCAAGTTTTTGCATGTCTTTCTTTAAGTTTAGTCGGTCCGACTCTGATACTCTACCCACCGCAAACTCCGGTGAGGTTACTGCACGTGGGGGTTTCTACGAGTAAAAAAGGTTTTGTTTAGTTTCCTACTCTCTGCATTGATGTTTTCCTGCGCATTTTGTCCCTTAGTCGCCTCTTACGATTCCCACGAAATAAATAAGGGTGGTGTCAGTCAGTCCCCAACCCGCACTCAGCCAGCGTGGGGACGTATGGCCTTAACCCTATCCTGAGAGGAGACACGAGCCTAGCACCAGACCCAGACATTATGGGTTGTTGATGATGAAAGGGTGGTGACACTCGGTACTATTCAGGCAGCTTCTTGTGGTGCAGCCTTTCGGGTGACTTTGATCGAAACTTCCTATTACTAAAAAAAATGAATAACTTAACATTCATGAATAAAACCAATGATCTTAAAAATCCCGGTCGTTTGTTGAGTGATTCTGTTTCGGCAATTTATTTAATATTTTACCCAATCCCCAGCATAATTATGAGATTACTAATTATAAACGTACATATGTAACAGACACTAATTTTGTTTATTATGTCCTTTTGGCCTTCACCCCACCGGGGTTTGCGGCGGGGCGGTGTGTTGGAATCGAACCGACTAAAACCACACGGCATGCCACTCTGCGCCTGAGTTGGGAGGGGTTCGGGAATCGCTTTCTTACGCCATCCAGACCATGTAATACCCACCCACCCGAACCTAATGACACATCCTATTTTATGGTAACTAGACAGCTGATAAACAATCTTATGTACATATTTTTAAATTAAATAGTATGTCTGATACTATATATGAATATAGTTAGGTAACTACACTACACACTTACACGATCCTGTGTGGGATATGCAGGAATCGAACTTCCGACTTTTATTCATACTGACAATAACTACTAGACCAATCCAAGCCTTAACATTTGTTGTTCTTAATATTCTATTATATATTATTCTTAATATTCAAAGATCTTACTAATACTGGAGGTATGTGTGATAGTTCCGTCTCTAATAAACAAAGGTGTAAGATATTGTTTAAACTTCGAGGTACCTCCTCCTATCGCTAATCTTTTAACTTCGGTACCTTTAGTATCAGTTAGATAAAATAATGATCCCCACTGTTCAACTACCGTTTTCAATAACGTAAAAACTGGAGAAAGAGAAATTAAAGTACAGATTTCTATCTGTACTTTAATTTCTTACATATGAAATTGTCGTTTCGTATGGGAGGGATATACCTGAAGTCGTTTTTTTTGTAAAATATAGGTATTTAATTAATCAAAGTACGTTCCATTGTTACCTATGTACTTTTGCTATCACATAGGTATTTCATTGTACCCTTTACTAAAAAAACTATGGGAGCGATATTCAATAAACTAATAAACTTTCTAAAGGGGACTGTGCCACATCGGAGATAAATTGTTTCCTTGTAAGAGTTTTCCAAATTTCGGAAAAAAATGGTATTCTCTGTTGGAACAAGGTCTGGGGAGTGCGGTGGATGTCGCAAACATTCCAATTGCAACTTCTCTAAGGATTTTGAGGATCCTCCGGCCAGGCGAGGTGATCATGCCTGGCGGACCACTGCCCAACGGTTGATGTTGGGAAGTTTTATATATGTTAATCGGTTCGAGAACTACTATTGCGCGATGCAGGATTGGTAGCTTCTTCGTGCACTACGTTACTCCGTAGTTCAGTGTATCTTCGGTAGATAGCGTTATCATTTGTTTATGCTGCCGCTGTATGTGGAAGTCACCACAGTCCTTAAGCAGCAGTGGCCTAGAGTGATTGATCAGCCTCGGTTGTTTAGCAGCTAGTTCTTCCATCACGGTTTACAGTCGCTGACAATAGATATCTGCCGTAATCGTTTGACTAGATTTTAGAAAGCTGTAGAGAACAACACCAGCACTAGTCCAACAAACACTCGCAAGTAATTTTTTTTGAGTTATTTTTCGCTTCGTTAAATTTTGATTTGGCTGGTTCTCCAGGATTCATCCATTGCGACGAGCGCTTCCGATTATCGCACAGGATCCACTTTTCAACACAGGCCATTGCTTGTGTGCCATTGTGTGGTACCATTGGTACCAATTTTAAAATCTCTTCCGATTGAGCAATGTAACGCAGCAGTCGACGCGTGAGCATTTGAAACCAGCAAGGTTTGCTTTACTCAATTCATGGAGTTCCTATCGTTCAAGCTTTTTTATTTTCCCAATTTGCTTCAAGTGAATTAAAACAATTCTAACACTCACAGCAAAGCTTGCATACAACTATTAAGTGGTGTCCGGATTTGCTTCCACAATAGCCGCTGCCTACAGGGCTTGTTATGAAGGTCGAAATTTCCAGAACGAAAACGTTAGAAACTTAAAACGTACCGTATTTTCTTTTGCGACACCAGCGCTGTGTCTGTGGCGCTGGTGCCACGATAGAACTTGTACTCATAAATAAAGCGATATTTCAAGTTTTTCATTGTGCGAGATGAACGACTCCAAAATAAAAACAAATGAATGTCTGTTTTCGAAACAGAAATACACCAGATAAATGGATTTATAACTTTGAATTTGGAATACTTAACCAAAGAGTATATATTTCAGATCAAAGTGGCTGCTGCGACAAAACGCCGATTCGATATGCAAGGACCTAATACTTATATTATTCATTATGATTAATTCTGTAATTTCATCGCTAACCAGGATCAAATATTATTTTTTATTTTACATGTTTTAGTTGTCAAAAAAAGATACTCTTTTTAAGGTAAATTCAGACCATTTTCAGTAACCTATCCCAAATTAAAACTGGAGATAGATTTTTGAAAACGATCGTAAATAAATAATAAAAGAACAGGGCAGGATAGTAAAATAAAAAAGAACCACAATAAAGTTCAATAATTTATGAAGTGCATAATACACAAGTTTCATTTAGCTCTTAAATAGGTATATACATGAATTATTTTTGAAGCTTACACGTAAATCAAAGCAGTCTACAAGTAATATCAATGGTGCATAATATCAACATGCACACATTTCCTTTTCGAAATAATCTTGTTTATAACCAGACTTGTCTTAGTTAAAGAGCTCATATTATATTTCCTTGTTTACGTTACGATGAGCGACTATTTTCAAATTGTGCTCTACCTTCATTAAGAAATTAGTACTTTTTAAATGCATTATATTTCTTACATCTAAGATTTTCACATACAAAAATATTTCGCCCTAATAAATCACTATAAACACACTTTGTCTAATCACAAACTTTATTCGAAATAAAATAACTAAATTAAATAGAGAATCGAAAATATTCGTAAAATAATGCATAGACTAAACTTCGCAGTCAATAAAGCTTTACAGAGTCACTTCAGCTGCCGGATATTTGTCACTTCATTACGTATGTTATACCTTTCTACACAATGCAATTATTAAATATGACTTGTAGAAATTGTTGGCTTATCAGAATTATCATAAATAATACAAAACGACTTACAAACTTCAATGAATATCACTTTACTAAATGAAAATAAAGCACAAACCCTATAAGTTATAAGCAAAGATAATAATTATTTGTATATATATATATCTAAATAAAATATCGCTTAACAAATATATCGTTCAATGGATAATAAATGCTTGAAACCTGCAACTAATTGGATATTAAATTGAGTATGTTAGAAACTAGCATCTACAGTCAGTCATTATTCACAAGTTGCATAAGAATATATTATTTTAAACATCCAATATTGAGGTCCAGTTGCATATACAAAAATAACATTGTCATTTACATAACAGTAACAATTTGTTTCTAACCATTCGAGGTTTTACTAAAACACACTAAATTATATACTGAGTCTTACATCTATTCATAAAATCTTTGGCATTTTCAGTTGCTTAAATATAAGCAGAAAATATAACTAAAATTATTTGTGTGATGCTTCTGATTAAGTTTGTATAATATTCGAAATTATGTTCTATGCAGTATGGAGAATGTATATATGGCACTAACTGGCTTACAATGACTGTAATTTTGTTCAACCTGTTTATAATAAATAGAATGGTATGTGATGCTGGAAGTACATATTGGTATAGAAACACATTATTACTGTCGTCAACAGATTCCTGCATATATAAGTGTCGATCTTGTCATGGATTGTCTTATTTACATAATCAAACACTTCCTCTGGTGTCTCTTCTGAGGTTCAGGTCTTAATACTGCACGCACAGCTTCGTCAAATACCTGTTAACAACATATTAAAGCATCATTGCTTTGAAAATATCGTTTAATAATTATTTTCAAATTGTTAATAATACATTTCACCGAGGTTTCTATAAAAATATATGTTTCGATCTTTTAAACGATCCTATAGAATTCAGTCAGTATGTATGTATATGATATGATCACAATTATATATAATTGTAAACACAAATAAAATGAAGGTTTAGAGGATCATTATTTTAATTTAATTTCTATGTAAAACTTATCCTTATTTGTATATAAATCATAGATATAATTTTGATATTAAATTTTGTTTATGCCTATACTTTGATAAGTGTGGGTACTTCAGGTTTTTGTACATTATTGCAAATTAATATTCAACTTAGTTTTTTTTTTTGCGAAAGACGGTTCCCATTTCATGTCATCCACATTTTTTATATTTTATATCATTAATTCCATCACGACGAAGACTTGAAGACTCGAAGACTAAGAATTGAAGACTATAAATACTTGACATTGGCAGAAAAGCTGATCCTGCTGATTGCCATATCATCAAAAGAAGAATAATCATCATCATCATCATCATCATCAGCCTATCGCAGTCCACTGCTGGACATAGGCCTCTCCAATTTCACGCCACTTAGTTCGATCTATGGCTTCTCGCATCCAGCTCCTGCCAGCCGTCTTGCGCAAATCATCGCTTCACCTGGCTTGTGGACGTCCTACACTACGTTTGTCGAGACGCGGTCAAATAACAATAATAGTATTATTAACAAAAGAATATTCAACTTAGAAGAAATATACCTTAGAGATTACATTAGGTATTAATTTTACAGTTTGAGTGTTTGTGAAGACGATAACGGAAGCACGTGTCGGTTTATATGTTCTTGTATGGGTGGGGAAATAAAAAATGTTCTCTGCCTCTCAAACGTCTAGCAGTCTGGGCACAAATAATCTTATAGAGAATTAAGCTGAGAGTAGTTTAGCATGCGATCTACAAAAAAATATGTCTTTTTGCGAACTACATACCTCTACTAATATTATTAGTTTGGTTGAATGTGGATATATCAGGAAGTATTGTCCAATTTAAAAACGTTATCGAGCAAGTCTAAAGGAAGGATATATATCATCACGCTACGATCAAACACAGCGGAGTAGCGACAAAAGATGTTGCATAAACGGTTAAAGTTTCTGGAAAACAATGTGTGAAAGAATTGTTTCTTTCTAAAAGATCCAAATAACAGTCAGCGACAGCACATTTCTATCTTTTTTTTTTAATATTTAAGCAGCCAAAATGACTCTGCCCTGCCTGATGGAAAGCATGAGCAGAATCCAAGAGTGGTGGTCACCATCTTCAATGCGAAAAAGAACAATGCAGCATGGTGACCCACACTATGGCGGCCTGGGGGGAAGAGGGATGGTGAAGGGGATAGGGGGCGTTGGATTGGGGTATGGGCCTCCGGTATCCTCACTCACTCGATGAAACACAGCGTAAGCGCTGTTTCACACCGGTTTTCTGTGAGGCCGTGGTATCACTCCGGTCGAGCCGGCCATTCATGCCGAAGCGTGGCTCTCCCACGGTATATAGGTTTGGATCAGTATAATCTTTTATATGAAAAAAACATTGTTCACGCTGCTAAAACATCATGTTACGGGCAAATAGGAGACGTAGACGAAGTTGCGTGGGTCAGCTAGTTTATTATGCAGTTCAATAGTGGAAGCAAAGTAATGGTGGAAGATTTAACAGGAAGTGGATATAGGGACAGATTAGACACACTTGTGTTTGTGACTTCTAGATAAAAGTCGTCTTGACTAAATGTACCCATACACAGTAGGGTGTAACCTGACAGTTGTGATTGTTTAATTTTACAGGTAAACCGGAGCTGTTTGTTGCACAACTGTATAGGTTTCCATACGTGTTCAGGCAACCGAAAAAATCTTAATATTTTTGGCCTGATGGCATACCTGCGCAGTTTAACTATACAGACATAATTGAGCGTGTTTGGAGGTTATCGTATTTTTTTTTTAATAACCATATATAAAACAGACTAGCGCTATAAAGTCTTCGTGTTACATCCCAACCTTACCGGTGTACTTGTTCAGGTACACCCAACCTTGTAAGGTTACCTTGATAAACCATAAGCTTTTATCTAAGCCTTTCTTTTTTGTTGAATTTATTATTGTGAGCAGGTTTACAAAACATTATTGACATCCAGTGGTAGACTATATATTTCTGTGTTCATCTAACAAACCACAATCATAGGTATACAAATTTAACATACATATAAATTTTGTCTCAGTGGAGCATTAAAATAGGATTGATCTAGTTTCAGCAAAATCCAGTGATAATTGAAAGCCTTTAAGACAAACATATTTGAAATTAACTGCATAGATTACATAGTGGTTTAAGCAGCCATCTAGATGACCTTCTGCCCTAAGTGATGTACTTCCCAATGCTCACATGTTCCCAAACTGTTTTGAATATGGATGTTCTTTGTATCCATATTACTTTTTTTAAAAAACTCCCATGCAACACAGGATACATTCCTAGTAAGGGAATTCATCTTTAGAAATAAATCCATACTAGTATAATAAATTCGAAAGTAACTCTGTCTGTCTACCTGTTATGCTTTCACACCTAAACCGCTACACCAATTTCAATTAAATTTTATATGAGGATAACATATTTCTAAGGAAGAACGTAGGCAACTCTCTACCACTGACATATAAGCGGACTGTGCCGTGGGTATGAGCTAATCTAAATATCTTCTTACCTGTTTGAGCCCACGTTGAGTGAGTGCTGAACATTCCATATATTTCACAGCTCTAATTTTGTTGGCCAGTTTTTGTCCTTGTTCTCTTTTTAATGGCGACATGCCTTGTTCAGAAAGTAAACTGAGGGTTTCACGATCATCCCTCAAGTCAATTTTTGTACCTGCAACATGTAAGTTATATATAGACTACTTAATTTTATTTAGGTATTATTCAGCTTCGTTGATATACTTTATCAGACCATTGTTGGATTTAGACCTCTCTGTAGAAAGAAGGGACGAGCACAGGAGGTAAATGAGCAGATGTATCAGCCCTCAGCCTGATGGTAATAAAATAAGGCCGCCCATGGACACCTGGAACACCAGAAGCATCACAAGTGCGTTGCCGGCCTTGGGGGGATGGGGAGGGGAATGAGGGGATGGGAAGGGTAATGAGGAGTTAGGGAGGGGGATGAGGGGTTTAGATAGAGGCTTCCAGTATCCTCACTCACTTGGTGAAGCACAGCGCAAGCTCTGTTTCACACCGGTTTTCTGTGAAGCTGTGGTATTACTCTGATCAAGCCGACCCATTCATGCCGAAGCGTGACTCTCCCACAGTAATAGATGTATATTACTCTTGTACAGTGTTATTAACAATTTTTAATGGATCCAGTAATTTTATATTGCTTAAACAATAGAAGACAAAAAATATAATATGGTGTAAATATATTATATTTTTCTATGCCTTCAAAAAAATTACACTGACAAAATAAAAATAAATAAATATTTCAGACATCTTACACACAATGCCATCTAGTCCCAAGCTAAACAGAGCTTGTGTTATGGGTACCAGATAACTGATATAAATTCATATGTACTTTTTTTGTAAATATGTACACACATATACATAGAAAATACCCAAACACTGAAACAAATATTTGCAGATCATACAAACATTTGGTCTGACCCGGGAATGGACCTCATGCTCAGCAGTTGCATACGCTACCACTGCACCACAGAGGCAGTCAATGACACATACTTATCTAACAATTTGGAAAGGTTTTTGTTATAGAAACTCTCTTAACTTTTTTTTACATTTAAATAACAACAATTTATGACAGGACTTTTGTGTCCATTTAGGCTGAGAGAAAATGAAACCTAGGTTTTAAAAATTCTTATTGGATAGTTTTATAGATATAAGCAAAGCAAAAGTTATTAATCAATCAATTAACAACCCATAATGTCCCACTCCTGGCTCGGGTCTCCTCTCAGGCGAGAGAGAAGGCCATATGTCCCCACACTGACCAAGCGCAGGTTGGGGACTATCAAAAGTTATGTTTTGTCTAATTTCTCAGTGCAGTACAAGAGAAGCAATTCAACTATCTTAACTCTGCAATGTAAAGCTTAACTTATTAAGCCTCTAATAGAAACTAGCATACATCAAATAATAATTCTTTATTTTCTTCTTGTCAATCACCAATCAAAGTAATTGGGATTTACGTCAATAATTTACAAAAATAAAATATTACTTACCAACCAATATTATAGGAGCATCTGGGCAGTGATGCTTTATTTCGGGATACCACTTAGAAGTTACATTTTCATAAGATGAAGGACTGCAAGAAGAAATCATAAAAATATTTATTGGCTATTCATTAGAGTCCACTTATATATTATTCTTTAAATCTAATACCATTCTTTTATACAGTATTCAATCATTTGAATTAAAAATATCCATACAAATAATAATAATAATATATATATATTTCGGACATTTTTAACACACATCGCCATCTAGTCCCAAACTAAGCAGAGCTTGTACTGTGGGTACTAGACAACTGATATTATTACATATATACACTTTTTTTTGTAAATACATACATATTATACATAGAAAACACCCAAACTCCGAAACAAATATTTGCAGATCATACAAACATTTGGTCCGACCCAGGATTCGAACCCGAGACCTCATGGACAGCAGTCTCGTACTCTACCACTGCGCCACCGAGGCAGTCGAGAGTTAAATTCAAAAGTAACTTGGTCTGTCTCTCTAAATGTAATTGTATATAATATAAAAATGGAGATCTTTTAACTCTTGAAGTACATAGGCTACTATTTATTGTGATACTATGAACAGACCATCCAGAAAAAGTCAAGTCTTTACTAATCTCACTTCTCATATAGTCTTTTAGACTGTGTCTATCAGTGTCAACCATCTTGATAAAATAGATTCTTGTAAGATTTTATTTATATCTTTCTTAACCATTCCAAGCTTTCATAATAAAAGCACACAACACAAATTAGCTTACCTTGTTACACTGAAGCATATAAGGAAGACATCTGTTTGTGGATAACTTAAAGGTCTTAGTCTATCATAATCTTCTTGCCCAGCAGTATCCCATAGACCTAAAGACACTGCTACTCCATCCACCACCATTGGTGCGGAATAATTGTCGAATCTGTAAAAAATATCAATTAAAGTCATATTATTTTCCATGCACTAAAAATCTCATACTAGTAGACTTGATTATGGATATAACTTACACTGTGGGCACATATTCCCCCGGAAAACTGTCTGTGGTGTATGATATTAACATACAAGTTTTTCCAACAGTGCCATCGCCAACAACCACGCATTTGATTGGCCTTCCTGACGACATCTATAAAACAAAATAATATTGATAAATAAAGACAAACCTATGACTCATTGTAAAACCTTAACGTATGTTGAAAACAATCAGTTGTTATTACCGTAAAAAAAGTTTTATCACTGCTTTTGAATTATAGACGCCTTAATTAACAAGAAGTATTGAAACGCTAGTAAACTATTTATAGAAGAAGCGACAATTTTCTCGAAATTTTATATCGAATTGGAATAGGAAACGCATTGAAAGATGGATGGGGACATTACGGAAGGAATACAGATTAAAAACACGACTGAGGTGACGGATGGAGTGGGTGCGTTCATTTATATGTAAAGTGACACAATGTCACTGGAAGTGTCTAAATTATACCTATTTGTGCTATTTTGGTCTGATTGTAAAATGACTGAACCAAATAAATTCAGCAATCTATCCGATGCCGTTTAATGCTTAAACTGCTTTGAAATTCAATTTTACCACAGATTTTAAAGATACCGAATTTAATCATTGTCAATATTGAGCGATATCTTACATTTTTTAATTTTTTATTGACCTCTTCCTGTTTTAAAAATGAAACCTTGTGTTAAAAATTTATTTTGTCATTGCATATAATTTATAAATAGATAAAAATAAGTTATTAAGATTTTTTTTTAAAATCATGGTCCAATTTCGCTATCTGATGTGGACGCATCACTCACTTGTGACATGTCTAGTCGTCGTTTTTCTCAGTAGTATTCATAGCACATAGTACGTTATCAGGTTTCGGAGTTATTTTTTTTTCATTTTAAACGCAAATTAATTTAAGATTGATGTGATTAATATTTAATACTAGAAGAGCACCATGTCCTCCTTGCAAGATAAAAAAGTAGGTAAAAGTAACAACGATTTTAACAAAGTTATTGTGATGTTATATTTGGATTACAACGAGAACTGGTTATTAAATATTTTTTTACTCTAGAAGATGAGTGGGTCCTGTGTGGAGACTCCGGAAGCTCCGGCTTGGCTATCAAAACTTGAAAGTCAAAGGGAAAAATTAAGTAAAGCCCGACTCGGCCACGATAGCGGCGCCGGTGCCCCTTGTAATTCTTGCGGTAAGTTTAGCGCTTTATTTTATTTTCTTAACGTTAACGTAATCGTTCAATAAATATTACTGTCACTACAGTAAAAAAATATAAATAGAAACAGAACTTGATTTTGGCCTAAAGTATTTCGCAATTAAGTCTCTCACATTAGTATGACGTCATTTCAAAACAATGAAGACGTTATCAAACGTATAATTTGCTCTGATTGTTTGTTTCCTTTTCTTACAAACGCTTACTTTATGGTAATTATACTTCAATTATGTTTTTGATTTTTCTAAGGAACCAGTTTAAAACTCATCCCTATTGA
The DNA here is from genome assembly GCA_003709505.1 of Hyphantria cunea. Classification (NCBI taxonomy): domain Eukaryota; kingdom Metazoa; phylum Arthropoda; class Insecta; order Lepidoptera; family Erebidae; genus Hyphantria; species Hyphantria cunea. The sequence goes on along the minus strand of PKRV01001832.1, from coordinate 708,027 downwards.
TAAATGCTTAAATGTTTATATCGTATACCTACCTATTAAATTATCATTCTGATAAAGGCTCTACTTCAAGTGAAGTTCAAAGAAAGAAATAAAGTAAATACAATTGTTTTTTGCCATGTTGCCTTAGGGTGTTATATATTTCCAGACAGCGTAAGAAAGCGGTGCCCGGATCCCTCCCGTCTCAGGCCCAGAGTGTCACACCCTGTGATTTTAGTCGGTTCGATTCCGACACACAGCCCCATTGCAAACCCCGGTGGGGTGAAGGCCTGAGAGGGTTTCCACATGTAGAAACAAAAGAAAAAAAGGGTGTTATATATTTCTCTTCTTTTTTTTACAACAATAACAGTATAAGTAGTTATTGTTAAAAGTTTTTTTATTTGCATATTACAATTTAAGGTGACCTTTAACATGTCTTTTTTAGCTTTACAACATTTTTTAGGGTATTTTTTTCACATTTTAGCTTCTGAGTAATGCCAATGACTCACTATATTTGTATGAAATAAATTAAAATGAATTAAATTATATTTGTATTAACTATATTCATAAATACTATATTACTCATTAATTTACTGTAATATAAACATCATTCCTGGACTCCTTCTAGGAATCTTGTTACTAATTATAGATTATTAAATAGTAATTTTCCTGATTGACTCATTGATCATAGTAATACTAAATATTGTTACTCACCATAATGGATAAGTAGCGTTACTATTTTTTGTATACTTAACAAGTTTCATTCAATGCTATAAAATTGCAATGAAAGAATTTAGTGAGAGGAATAGAATATTTACACTTTTTATACAACAGAGGAAATAAGGAGATGCATTGCCTATTGGAAAGTAACTACTATGGCCCTCGAACAACTGCAACAGTATATGCTGGCCTTTTTAAGCTATATAAATATTATATATTCAGTCTAAAAAGTATCTGGAATTGATGATTTCTTTATGATTCCAAATTCAATTTTGTGTTTTTTTGTAGTTAGATTGGCATAACAGTTTTCGATTTAATGGCGGAATTGAGTTGTATCTGTTATTTATATTAAATACAGCGCTGTTTTTAGTTGAATCATATCTAGTGATTGTTACAAATTTCATAATGGACCATAACATTGAACAAAGATTTTTCTTAAATTTTGCATTCTCAATGCAATTTCGGAGTCACTGATAATAGCCTTATAAAAAGACTATAAGTAGTTCAGAAGTGGTTAAGATGTGTTGGATGGATTTGCCTCGCTCTGGTAGGCCATCACCACCCGCAACTGAAGTTAAAATTGCAAAAGTGAAGGAAATAGTGAAAACCTCATTCAACTTTGAGAGAGATAGTCGCTGAACTTTCTGTATCTTATGAGTCACTCTGTACCAGTTTAAATAATCACTTGGGTATGAAACATGTTGCCGATCATCTAATCCCAAAAGATCTGAATTTTCACCGAAAACTCATTCGGATGAGTGTCGCTGAGGTTATGCTAGAAGGAGGAAACAGTGTTTAAAAATGTATTGATGATTGGATTATTAGTTAGTAGTTTGTGTATTATTGATCTTTTCCACCATTGCATTGTGATAGTAAGGACACAGAGTGCACACTTGTGCACTGTAACATCTCTTGTGTAGTACATCATATATGGCCTTAAAGGAATATATATATATTCATGTGCTTTACTGATAACTTTGTTAACATTCTTAATTTTGTTCTTCTAGGCCCATCGTGCCCTGGATTAGATTTACATTTTTGGAGGAAAGTATGCCGTTCTTGTCACTGTAGCAAAGATGTCCACGATGTTCAGGATGATGATTTATCTGGATGGGCACAGTTTGAATTACTTGGCACTGCAAAACCTAAAAAGGGTACATGTAAGTATGTTTATTGTTGTTATTATCATTTTAACTGGAAGTGATGATAAGGGACCTCCCAGTGTTCATCATCTAAAAATTTAATAATTTATGATTTTCTAATATTTTGATAGTATAAACTAACTGTACATTGACAGGAAACATTCAGTACATTTTAAATATGTTATCAAATATCCTTGTGAAAAACATTAGCGATTTGCCATGGCTTACAGTAGGTACGGAGAGGATAGTTCATGAATATAAGAATGGTACTGGAATATCAGTGTACAACTTATTTATCATGAAGATTATGCTTCTAGGTAGGCTTTAAAGATGTTTCTTTAAATTAAATCATTATTGTTATAATACGAAACGTTGATTTTAGTGTTCTCTAAGTCTTAGTAATACTTTACTACGGGAATAATGTTTGTGAGATTGAGATTGGATTAGAATTGGATTTCAAATTGATTTTTATTATCTGAATTTACCTTATGGTGGCTAGCAATTTTTTTTAAATTTAATATATTATTAATTGTAATATGTATAATTAGATATTACTGGCGGCACCTCCCACTTGTATGCTGAATATCGTGGTAAAAAATAGTCACATGTGTATTTTGATGTATGAGATATAATACTGTAAAATGTCATATCTGTTTTTGTTTTGCTTAAAAGAGTTACAAACATCCATTCACCTATATACAATCTTTCGCATTTCTTCTTTAAAAAAAGTATTTCTATTGGAAAAATGTTATTTTAAAGAAATAAATATTAGGTGGGTAAATTTTTTTTTGTGTGGATATCCCCCTGGTTACCGGCTGGTGGCATGTCGGACTTGAACCTAATAAAACCGCACGCCCGCCGTCGCAGCTACCAGAAGTTGGGAACCTCAAGGTGGACCCTCTAAAGTTAATCCCTGGAATCCTGACGTACCTCAGGCCACCTACGGTTTGTAGATAGCCCCATCCTGTGCGGACACCCTGATGTTCCTTTTCTCGGAAATGAGCGCTTGCGTCGCTACCTCGGCATGCTTCTGCTAGGGTGACAAATGGCCTCACCTGTCACCCTCAGGCTTGCGCTTATGGAGGACGGAGATCGTTCTGCATCCTTATCCATGTGGCGACTACCACATACAGCGTCAACATAAAAATATATGACAGCGCCATCTACCGAAGAAACATCGAACTACGGAGCAACGAAGAAAACTAAGAAACTACCAATCCTAAATCGCGCAATAGAAGTTCTCGCGCTGATTAACATATATACAACTTCCCAACATCAACCGTTGGGCAGTGTCCCGCCAGGCATGATCACCTAGCCTGGTCGGAGGATCCTCCCTTTGTGTTGGAGGGACATGACACCCGTTCCCCCACATCCACATCTTTTTTTTTGTTGACGCCGTTGAAAACCTCTTCGGATCTTCTAGCCGGAGATCGCCGCCGACGTTGTCTACACTCGGGATCGGCCCTCTCCCAATCCCGTTCAGCGGTATCTTTCTGGAGCATTACGGCTCCTCATCTGCCAGCATGATAGCAATGATTCGGGGGATAGCGGGAACAGGTCCCGTCCGATTTGGTCGACTAAAACTTCGCGTTCAGTCGCCCACGCAGGGCAGTCCTCCAGCGTGTTCTGGGCGGAGTCCTAGTCAGTTGCGTAGTGGTGGCATTGTGCCATCTCCTCGCATCCGATCTTATTCAGTCACTCATTGAATCAACCATGCCCGGTGAGTATCTGCGTCAGTCGGTAGGTGACGCGACCTCCTTCCCTAACTACCCAAGAAAGCTGAAGGATTTCAAATGGTATTTAAGTATAAAAAATATTGAAAGCTACTTAATACGGAGGGAAGTTTTATTTAAAAATACGCGTACGAAGTCTTCGGCGGTAGCTAGTTTATAAACGATTAAAAAAATCACAGTATATACTTAGGGTATGATTATATTAGACCAGGCCATGTTCGGGTAGGGCAATGTTATACTGGAGTTAAAGTTGAGTGTAGTAGTTTAATGCGTACTAAATCTTTTAACACGATTATTTATCATATTCCTACATAGTTGGTGTTAATAATTTTTTTCAATTGAAAGTTGATACAAAAAATCGTTTTTCAGTGCCGCTGATCAAAATTCGTGGAGTAACAGACAAGCCGGTAAAACTTGACTGGGTGCCGCCGAATGCTTCCACTGAATTGGTAAGTGACATTGACCTTTATAACTTGAATGAAAAACATAGATAATGTACTTACACACTAGATTATACAGATAACATGTATCAAATCATTTTATTTATCAGTGTATATCTATATTTATTCCTGATAAAGTGTGAATTATTTTTTGTTACCTAGTTTTGTATGTTTGGAATGCTTAATTTGTCTTCCTTTGACACATTCCTAGTTGTATTGATATGATTTTTTCCATTTGGATAGTGTTTTACTATGTAAGTGGTTATATTTCAGCTGTACTCGCAGTGAATCACTATAGTGTTATCTATTATGATAGATTGGATAAAAGATACTGATAAAAATGCTGTTACTTAAACCGATAAACCGTTAAACCGATTTATTGAACACATCATTTAAATGTTGGTTCACGTGATAGAATACGTTCGCGATTGGCTAACAGTAGTGACGTCATTTGTACGTTAACCGTTGATGTTGCGTAAGTATAGGGCAGGACTTTTTTTATAAAAGTACAATCTGTACCGTGATACGCATGTCTGTACTTTAAAATGCTGTAATAAAGAATTTGAGAGTATTTTCTAAAAGAAAAACATATTCTCAGCGTCTTTTTTGTTATTTAATCTCAATATACATTAATCATAATGTTGTTACATGTATCGGCAGATAAGATCACTATTTAACCCCCCTATCTTATTTATGCGTTTAAGATTGTAGCTTCTAGGCTTCGAATATTAGGTCATACAAGAAATGTTACTGTTATTTTCCGTCAAGTTTCATACTACATATACTACTCCGTCTAAATAAGTCCGTTTCATAAATATCGATTAAGTCTCCCAAAAATATCTACATGTAAAAAAATAGACAACGATCGTCTCTAATCTATCTTCATACCATCAGCGCATTATTGTTATACATATACAAGATTTGTCCTTTAGATAAAAAAATGTTTATTCATTATGATGAGATGAGATTGATAAATGGTATATCGTGTTTGAAAGTCCGTTAGGCCTAAATATATAACTGCATGTAGATAGGATATTATTAATCTGATGATAAAGCGATACATCTCGTGAATTCCTCTTTGATACTTCCCCATGTTAGAGGATGACAACTCTCGGTGGGGGAACTACCAATACTTAAGAGTTATCAACAATGAAAGTTGCGATCCAGTAGGAATGAGCAGGTTTTAAAGAATAATTGACGAGATTTAGTATTTGTATATAAGGTAACCATGTAATATCTTGAACGCTCATCTGGGTGATTTATAAACTTTTATCTATCCTTTTATTTTGTTAAAACAATTCTTGCGATGTCTTTCAGTCTTATAAAGTCTCTAAACCATCAGCACTAAAGGGAATGCATTGAAGTGCTGGAATAAAAACTTAGAATGAAAGTAGAGAACATAAATATCTCATATACTCTCATATTATTTTTGCTGTAGGTATCGGAGTACATGTCATGTCTCGGGCCTTTGGCGCCGGTTTCTGGGTCCGAGGCGGCAAAGAAAAGACGAGCACAGCTAAGGACACAGTTGCCACCTCACGATGTTGCTCCTGCAGTCAGACAACACGCGACGGACTTCGAGAAATCGGAACATACCGTGAGTATATACCATCTTACTAATCAAATCGGAACATATCATGAGTATATACCATCTAATTAAACAAGTTTAACTGCCTCGTTGTTATAATGGTAGTGTATACGACTGATGTCCGGTTGGTCCAAATGTTTGTATTATCAACAAATATTTGTCAAGAGTTTGGGTGTTCCCTCTATTCCATCTATTTACAAAAAGAAGTTTAAAATTATTCTAGCAGTCACTCTAGTTTTCATAATACAAACTACTTAGTTTGAAACTAATTGGCGTTGTATGTTAGATGTACGAAATATTTATTATTATTAAAACTTATTTAAAGTCTGCTTATTTACAAAAGAGATGTAACCGTTCATGAGCAGCTTGATCAAAATTTGGCACGAACATTTGATCCTTGATAGCAACAACAGCATATGACTTAGTGGCTGAAGCGGTCGTTACGCTGTTTTCTACTGCACTGAATGTTCAAATCTTATATGGGGCAAAACTTTGTGTTCGGAGTCTGTGTGTTCATAATGGCTCCCACGAAACAAAATAATTGTTCTGTTTTTTTTTATTGAAACACTAGAAAATACATTGATCAAAGAGAAATGGTACTGAATTGTATCGTCTGTGTAATTTGAAGTATTCTAGATCATGTTTGGACTCGATAGTAGATTGCATAGTAGAGTTCTATTTCAAGCACATTGCAATATCAATACACCAAAATGACATCATATTTAGGACACCAGTTGTGATAACAACTAAAGCACTATCACTTATAAATTTAATTTAGTATAGTTCTGTATTTTAATTATAGCTCTGTTTGTTTCTAGGAATACATTACGCGCATCAAAGACCATGTCGTGGGTATGGGTAACGTGGTCAGAGTTGGCCCACTTCAGAGCGGTGAGGTAATTTCTATCGAGAACAGCAAGATTCATTCTGCACCCAAATCCTACGCCCTGCCTCTTAAAATATCTAATGTATCTAGAGGAGTCAAGTATAACATTGTACCCAAAAATGCTTCCGACAAAAAACTTGTTTTGGATACGCAAGGGAATGTCGTCAGCAGTGCTGCCAACCTACCAGACTATAAATCAAGTCCTATACTATCTCGTATAGTGAAGGATAAACTACATATTATGCGTATCGAATCAGATCGAATTAAGAGTGCTGTTGAACATGGCCCAGTTTACGATAAATTATTCAAAAATTTAGATGATTTGAACATGCCTGTTGCTAATGATGTATACTTACAACCAATTAAACTCTTCCGTGAGGAGTATAACAATAATCCCCAATTCAAAGAAGAAACAAATGAATTTTCAAGCATAGCTCTTGGGGCTCAAATCATGCCTGACTTGTGGTCGGCTAGTAACAATAATGTTATGAATACTGCAAAATTGTTGGATAGTAGAATACAGAAGGGAACAATATTTGCACCAAATGGAGAAATATGGAGCTGGAAACATGAGCCAGTAACTCCAGAGCACAGCGGCACTCTACGTTCAACAAAAATTAATCCGCAATACTCCACTGTCACAAAACCAATTAATCAGGTTGAACCACAGCAGACAACACCTCTAAGGGAGTATCTACGAAGTCAATCTGAAGATGACCTTCCACCACCACCACTGCCAAACTATAATACTTATCCTGGTGGTGTTCCACCATCGTCAAGTAGTTCAGAATGGAACAATCCACCTGTCGACAATTTAAAACCCATAGAAAATCTTGAATACATGGCTCAGGCACAGGCCTATTCAGAGAACCCAGAACATATTATTGATCAGCTATCAGACTTAACTTTAAGTCCTGATGAAATAGAATTCAATAGGAAACTTTACAATGAAGGTGTTCCATGCCAACGTTGTGAGAAGTCTATGTTCGCTGGCGAAGTGGCGGTTAAAGCTGAAAGGGCTGGCCAAGAAGCTATTTGGCATCCACAGTGTTTTACTTGCAGTAAATGTGGTGAGCTGCTCGCTGACCTTGTCTATTTTTATTATAAGGGAGAGATATACTGCGCTAGAGATTTGGCAAATGTTTTGGAGATTCCACGTTGTGCTGGTTGCGATGAGTTGATTTTCACACGCCCCTATACTGCAGCAGAAGGCAGGGCATTCCATGTGCAACATTTTTGTTGTTATCACTGCGATGCACCCCTTGGTGGAAAGAAATATGTTCCCGATGACAAGACTGGCCTTCCAATTTGTTTACAGTGCTATGATCAGTTTTATGCTGAACGTTGTCGGGCTTGTGGTGGGGTCATTGGACCGGAACAGCAAGGAGTATCATGGGGCAATACGCATTGGCATGCTGACTGCTTTATTTGTTCTGGTCGAATGTGTGGGAAAAGTTTACTAAGTGGGCGTTTCGTTGTCAAGCAAGAGATGCCATTTTGTAGTGTGCCATGTGTTCAGAGCAGGATAAAGTAAACAAATTAGAAGATTTACTACATAGACAGAGTATATTTTATTGCAATTTTAAAAAGCCATAGTTATATTTTTTGATAGTTTCTGTGTAGTTTATATTTTAATAAATCATGTTTAAGAATGAGCAATATATGTAAGTCTCTAAAAATAAAAGGATGAATTGAAGACATATTCGGACTGAGATAGACCTAGTATGGTAGTTCTAGATATGACATTCCTAACATTACTTAGGGACCAATATTTGAATAAGTAATTTATTAATGCGCTATCGTCGAATGCAATTAGGTATTAAAAAGTATTTCGTATTAAATTCCTATATTTTGTGACTTATGCTGCATATTAGGATAGGTGAAGCTACTTTTATTAATTGAAATGTGATAAAATAAAACCGAAATGGCGCTATACTAAAGTCTTAAAGAAATGTAATATTTTTATACATATAAGTATACATTGGTATTTAAAAAAATACAAAGTTTGGTATTTACTTCTTTACAATACAAAGTAACTGGCAATGATATCTTGTAAAGTTTTTAGTAAAAAATGACAAGTTACACAAACACAGCTGGACAACAGATTCTAACAACATCATATCAAGAAAAACCACATCCCACCTGTTGGTAGATTTATTAATATATTATGTAGAGACCATATAATTTGAGTACATACATATTTTTTTAAACCTTGGAAATAAATACTTTTTCAAATGAACCTATATTTTTCTATTAGATATTTATCAGAAGGCAAGTTCTATTTATACTTAGGTGTAGTTATGTAGGGTTATATATTATAAGATTAATGGAAGACAAAGATGATATATATTTTTTAACTTACGTACTATACTTACAGAGGAAATAAAGTGCCATGTGTATGATTTTTGGATGTTGTCAAAAATAAAGATCGCAAATGAAAGTTTTTGTTTTATTAATGACTTACCCTGGTTGATTTTAATAAATTGATAATATAATTGTTGTAAAGAGGCCCTTTACATGTATGCAGGTTCGAAGGCATGTAATTAAAAAAATATACTTTATTTATTTAAAAAAATTATGCACTACATTTGTACATCGGCGGACTTAATGCCCAGGGCATTCTCTTCTAGTCAACCTTCGGGTGGTGTAGATATTAAGTAAGATTGCACAGAGGTTTCAAACTTATAAGACGTATTCAGTTCACAATAAATTTAAATGTACACTTACACACCCCAAAACATGACATACATATATAAAAATATATAATAGATTAACATGCACAAAAATACTATATTTGTGTATACACTATGAAACCCTGTAACGTGAAGTATGTAGTTCTGCCAATTCATTTAGAAAGATTCCTATACTTTCTTTTTGAATGTTAATTGGTTGGTGGACTTTATGTATTTGGCAATAAAACTAAGTATTGGTAAGTTGTATACAATTCCCTATAAAGTTCCTGTGCAATCATTTATTAAAGTACACTTCAAGGACCACATTCTATTTTTCATGAAGAACTTAGTTTTACTGACTAGTTATCCACCATCATATATTTAAATAATAAATAATTAGTGAAAAACATAAAACTAGCGACCCAGGCCCTAAGTCTAAAACTCAGATTTCAGATTTTCTTTCTGTTGCTGAAAACTATATTAAAATCCATTCACTAGTTTGAAACAGCGGATGCAACTTGCATTTTATACTATCTAAGATATGTTGCCAAGCATCGGATTGGTCTGTCTTTTCAGCTTGTTTTTAACACTAAACTAACTAAACAATAGTTTAACTAAAAGTGTGACCAAGTTGGGAGACTGACCCCTAATTAGGGGACCTAGAGAAGATCTGTTCTGTCCTGAGATTTTGAATGGGGAGAAATTATTATTTATACTATCATGAGGTCATGACAGTATAAATAACTTTAGAATTAGTTAAGTAAGACATTTAGTCACCAGGATAATTAGACAGTTTGCCAGGATAGAGAAAACAAAGCATTGTTCTCAAGGGGTTATTTAAACAAAATTGAACATCTAAAACATTCATAGTACATCTTTCATGAGTGTGTACTCATGAAAGATGTACTATGTAATGCATTGTATCTATACAGATGACCTGTAATTTCTAAATAAAATATAATATTGACATATTGATTTTCTAAGCATAGGTTCATAATTTAACGCTATAGTCTGCAAGTCAATAATGAAATAAACCAATTTATGTTATTAAACTTTTTAATATTGTGTTTATTGTAAAATTACTTAAATACAGCTATATAATGAAATATTAGTTATTAATCGCAAACCATTTCTTTTGTGTATGCAATGTCTTGTGAATTGCTTGTATTTCTCAAGCTTTTATTTTGAGTTTATTCAGATCGTTCTTCAGTTTATTCAGGTTTTCTTGATGGGCTTCCTGCTTATTTTCTAATGCAGATATGTGGTCATCTGCTCTTTTAATCTCTTTGCTAATATAATCCATACGTTTTGCGACGTTCTGTGTTGCTTCTTCTAAATCTTGCTTTACTAACACCGGGCCAATTAACTTGTATACCTCTGCATCTTTCTTCAATAGCACTAGTTCTTCTTTTACAGCTTTATTTTCATTTAACTGACTATCTAATTGTTGTTTCAAAGCGACTCCCTTACGGTACTCTTTTTGGATACTGCTAAGTAATTCAAGTTCCTTCTGCATTTTCCTTTGGATTTCTTCAGCCATTGTGAAAAAATATTTGTTTAGTTTAGTAGTTGACTTAAATAAAGTTGATAACTTGATAATTATTGTTTTTCAACTCACGATTGTAAGTCTATTAGTGGAGAAAAGAGGCTAGGTTATAATTGTTGACAGATTGATTGACTCCGTTTAGTTATTCTCACTGAAAACATATACGCTATTCTTATACTAAATGTTTTACAAAAACGTTTAAGTACTTACCTGTCCTAGGTCTGTTTGAGCTTTCATTTCTTTTTATGTAATCATTCTTTGAATATTTAATAGTAACTGAATTTTTTTATTGACAATAACTAAGAATTGTATTATCAGATTGAATATACAATAAAATTATATATACAGTGCGTAAAGATTATACATTTGGTTGTTCAAAAATATGTATACCTCGGGCAGACTTTGCAGTTAGGTAGAAACAACTTTGAGGACGGGGTGAACAGAAGAGTCCAGCTAGGTTGGGCAGCGTTTAGGAAACTTCGTCAGGTCTTCTCGTCGTCGATCCCACAGTGCCTAAAGACGAAAGTCTTCAATGCGTGCGTCCTACCCTACCCGTAATGACATACGGAGCCGAAACGTGGACACTTACGGTTCAACTGGTCCATAAGTTCAAAGTCGCTCAGCGCGCTATATGGAGAGGGCTATGCTCGGGGTTTCTGTAAGGGATCGCATCAGAAACGAGGTGATCCGACAAAGAACCAGGGTCATCGACGTAGCCCACAAGATTAGCAAGCTGAAGTGGGCAGGGCCACATTTGCCGAAGAACCGATAACCGTTGGGGTAAACGAGTTCTTGAGTGGAGACCGCGTCTCGGCAAACGTAGTGTAGGACGTCCACAGGCCAGGTGGAGCGATGATTTGCGCGGGACCGCTGGCAGGAGCTGGATGCGAGAAGCCATAGATCGAACTAAGTGCCGTGAAATTGGATGATGTGAGATGATGATGATGATGAAGAAGATTATACATAAACAGGAACCTTAATACACGTTGTTTACTTTACATTATGAAACAGAAACTAAATTATTATATGTAGATTACTTAATAACAGAGAGAAAAAAAATCGATGTAAGGAGTGTAGGGTGAATTATATCTATAAGACTTACAACTACGATAAATCGTTCCATGCAGGTATTCACACAGTCTGTAGCTTGAATTTAAATGCTAAAAGAGAAAATTTATCGATAACCGTGAAGAGAATAATAATAATAATGGCTTAATAATACGAACGGCTTAAGAAAGGGGAATTGTTCCCGGAAACGGAAGGATTTATGCTTGCAATCCAAGACCAAGTAATAATAGCTAGGAATTATAAGAAATTTATCATTAGAGATCCAAATCAGACAACAGACACATGCAGACATTGCAATTCCCAGAGACCATACAGCACATAACTGGCGCCTGTAATTCTCTAGCACAAACGGATTACAAGCATCGACATGACCAAGTAGCTGCAATAGTTGACCAACATTTAGCACAAAACTATAACTTCATCAGACAAAAGATTCCCTACTATAAGTATAAACCCGACACAATACTAGAAAACAGAACTTGTAAATTTTTTTGGGACAGAACAATCTTAACCAGTCTTAACCAGTTATAGTCCAGATATAACTGTTCACGACAAATCCAATAAAGCCATTTACACAATAGACATAGCAATCCCAAACAGTCATAATCTTCAGTCTACTATTTCAGAAAAACTCTCAAAATACCAAGATCTGGCAATAGAACTCAAAACCCAATGGAAAGTTCACACAGTACATATAGTTCCAATAGTTCTTTCCTCAACTTGCATAGTATCTAAAACTCTCACCCAAAATCTTCAATTACTTCACATACCGCGACACTTTATTTATCTGCTCCAAAAAGCCACCATACTCAATACCTGCCGCATTACTCGTAAATTTCTAACATCCTCATCTATATCATCCACCTACTCAATTTAACGTTTCATGCTTGGTTTAGGCCCGCATAACACGTATATTACCCCTCAAAAAAGGGAGATAAACGAAAAAACGAAATAATAATAATAATATATCTCTTTATTGTACACCAGATTCATTGTAAGGTTAACATAAAATTAGAGAAGTACAATTGGCGGCCTTATCGCCGGGGGCAATCTCTTACAGGCAACCATTGGATGGAGAGAAAACATGATTAAAGAGAAAGTGTAGGGTAGTGTCTGGTGTAAGACTAGGTAAAACTGTTTTTTATTGAATCATAAAGATTGTCATATACCGTTATACTTAGTAATACATAATGTAGATTATATGAAATAAATACAAAGAATTTTATAGCTAATAATATAATTAATTACAAACTTAAATGCAACCCAATTGTGTATGTGATCCAATTGACCAAAAAGAAATTGCTGGTTAAGAGACATTGATTTCTCCCAGATAGTGTTCCTTTACCAGTCTCTTGAATGCAGTTATTGTTTGTGCACGTCTGATAGCGACTGGTAGCGCATTACACAACCGAACTGCTTGGACACAAAAGGAGTGGTAAAGAAATTTAGTAGAATGGCCAGGCATTTTCAGTTTCAAGTTCTCCGACGACCTCAGCAACTTAGGATGTGTACACGAGTGTACGAAAGTGAAGCGTGACTTGCGGTAGCGTGGGGTAAGAGGATTAGAGAATGTTATACAAAAGATAAAGAACTTGTGCATTCCGGCGAAGGCGGATAGGTAACCACTTAAGTTTTTTACGATAATCTGAGATGTGATCATATTTCCGTAATCCGAATATGAATCTTATACACAGGTTTTGGAGTCTCTCAAGCTTATTGAATTGGTCTTCAGTAAGATCTAAATGACTGGCGTCAGCATAATCAAGAATAGGGAAAAGAAAGGATTGTATAAGAGCAATATTGATAGAGGTAGGTAGGAAGTTATGTAGTTTGCGCAGGGACCCTGCAGCGGCAAACATTTTGCAACTTAGCTCCTGCAGCTGAGGACCCCAGCATAAGGTTCTGTCGATTATAGGATTCAACAAATCTGCGTAAGGGAACTAGGGGAAAGCGCACCTGAGTTCACACTAGCATTGGTCCTATAGTCGCAAGTTGCAAAGAGCGTATGCGCTCTCACTTACTCCACGGCGATACACCTTCCTAGGTCGTTTTTAAGTGTCCGTACCGAAACGGTAAAAACGGGACCCTACTACTTACTCCTACACTATCCTACTATTACTAAGACTTCGCTGTCCATCTGTCTGTCTGCATCTTATCAACATCACCAGGGTGTATCTCATGAACCGTGATAGCTAGTTAGTTCAAATTTTCACAGATGATGTATTATGTTGTTGCTATAACAACTAATACTAAAAATAGACTTCAATGAACGTCCATCTCCGTTTTTTTCTCGATATTAATAACTGCAACAGATAGACGCTTGAATCTCTATCTGTTATGGTAAGGAACCCGCCGAGCGCAAGTATTTTCGCTCGCTCTTATTTACTGTCTACTTACGCTCGCACTTAACCGATTTTTTAAATAAATTGTGTACAATCGATTTCATCGTGACATATTTTCTAAATAAACATTGCTACAAGTTCAGAAAGCATAGATTTTAAACTGAGCGTTTTCTACGCGTATTCAATCTCTTCATGTCAGACACAACCGGAAGCATTTCTAATGCATGTTGCACTGGTTCCATTTGCTTTACTTATTTATTCTATAGTGGGTTTCAAACACAAAAAGCTTATCTTAATTGGGACTTTATCAGGTTTTTGTATAGAGTTAGATTAATTATTAGGTCTTTTAAAATTTTGCCTGACTCTCATGACAAAACCGTAATTCTGATAACTTTTATACACAATGGCACGAACGTGTTAACGAACTTGTGAATCTTGGGTTGTAGGTGTCCGTGGACGGTGATAGTAGGTAACTATCCACCAGGTGGACTTTTCTGCTCGTTTTCCTTTTTATCTCTAGAAATAAATAAAATTTTAGCGTCTGTTTGTGATATTAAAATAACCGCTTTTACTCAATGCTTATACAATGCCTATGCAATACTCCGGTACGTACCGGTACAAATAACAAAATATTTTTTTTTTCAATTTTTATGTCTGTATGTTCCGGCTAATCTCTGGAACGGCTGGACCGATTTTGACGGGACTTCCATTGGTAGATAGCTGATGTAATAAGGAGTAACTTAAGCTACATTTTTTTGACTAGCTTTGGCCCAGGTAGCACCGTGGAACTCAGCTAGTATATAATAAATGTCAAAATTTTTAAGACTGGAAGCAAAGTTTCGCCTTCCTTCCTTTTCTATATAAATTGTCACGAGAGTATGTGAAAGTACCAGAGTGAAGAAATAAGTTTAGGTACATCTTGAAAAAGGCGCTCATAGCCCAGTTGCACTCGGTGATTAGAAACAATCATCGAGGGTAAGCAACGATGGCGCGGTCAGTACCTGGATGGGTGACCGCTAGTGGTATGTTACCATGAGCGTCTCCGTGATTCGGAGGTCACGTTAAGCAGTCGGTCCCGGTTGTTATCATACGATAACAGTCGTGAAGCTTAGTTGGAGGCCTTCGGGCGGCTTAAAAACATCCAACGACAAGATTTACGTAGCCACAACGTATTCTTGCCAGTCCCCAACCCGCACTTGGCCAGCGTGGGGACGTATGGCCTTAACCCTCTCCTGAGAGGAGACCCGAGCCCAGCAGTGGGACATTATGGGTTGTTGTTTGTTTGTTTACATCTTGAAAGCATAACCCGGTTTATGGCCGAAGAGCACCTTTTAACTGTAGCATTAAAGGTGACGTAATATTATTTCAAAACCACAGATCCCGACATTCTGAACCACATTGAAAATATCTTTGTAAATATTTTCCTTATTCGAAAGAGATTCTGTTTTGTTTGAGCATTGCTAAGTATATGGGATTAACCGTTTCAGACTGGTTATAAACATATCTAGTGGTTTAATCATCTTTTGTGCTAGTGAAAAATAAACATCTGATGAGTGCAGTTGAATTTTTTACTATGCTTAGTATAATATTAGTGCTTGTTAATCATAAAGTGATTGGAAAGAAAGTCTAGAAAGTGCGTGTACGAAAAATTTGTGAAATATAGAATAACAGAGAATTGAATAATTACACTTGAAGGTGTCCGAAGTAAGAGTAAAGCTACTATCAGTTTGAGAATAATAAAATCAGCTAAAAATCTGGAGTATAATTGGTATGTCTAAATCAAAGCATGATACTGTTACGAAATGAATGACTTATAGATGACATCATCAGTTTTTGAGATCAAAAATATTAATTAACTTTACCAAAACAAAGAGTGGACGAACGCTTATCTTATGTCTTAGTTCAATTAAATATATGGCCCAAACATCGATGAAAACTAAACTGAAAACGTGAGTTTGTATCAACATACCTAAGTTAAAAGTATGTACCTCACAATTAGTGTCTAGTAATACAGATTATATTAACAGTTATTCAAAAATTATTTTAGAGTAGTATTCGAAATGGCCAGCAATAGTCGCAGCAGCGGTCAAAATCTGTTGATTTTTGAAAAATTGCAAGATGCATCAAACTATGAAGATTGGAAATTTCAGATGGAATTGTATCTAATCCACGAAGATCTCTGGAAGTACACGACGGTTACACCAGAAAACGATGAGATGGAACTTAAGCAAGTTCAATTGTCACGCGCTAAAATCAGTTTAATGGTAGAAAAAGATTGCCTTAGTTATTTAAGACACACAAAAAATACTCAACAGGCTTGGGAGGCATTTCGCAAAGGATATGAAAACAATGAAGATAACAGTAGCAGCAAATTATTTAAAAAAACTACTGAAGCTAAGATTAGATCAGTTTAGGAGTATGAAAGAATACATAGCTGAAGTCATGTCGTTAGCGCAAAAATTAAAAGCTATGGATAAAGAAGTGAATGATGAACTCCTGGCAACTATTTTACTTCAAGGGCTTACAAAACAATATATTCCCATCCGAGTTGCAATTGAGACATGTAATATAACATTGACGGCAGATTACGTGAAAACCAAACTATTAACCATTGAAGAAGAAGATTGTAACAGCGAGCAAAAACCTAGTGACTGCCTGGATGTAACATTTGGCGAATCAGTAACATTATATTGTGACAAAGATGGAAAAAGTAGTAAACCAAGGAAGAACAGGGGCGTATTTCAAGCAACTAATAGAACAAACTTATTAGCAGATTCTGGGGACTATGCATATGTAAGGGAGCGGGGTAATTATCCTTGTTTTATGATATGGGTGCGAATTTTGCTATGGGGCTTGGCAAAGGTATTTGAATATTGGTGATTGATAAAGTATGTAGACTTCTAGTAAGCATTGCACTTAATAAAATAGTAGTAGTAGTAGTAATTTTTGTACAAATTTAGTCGTATTAGCCGTTGCCCAAACCTGACACAGGTTTGGGCACATATAGGCAATTCGATGAAATTTATGCCGCGGCCTCTTGAAATGAAAGAATCTTATGTATCATTTGTTGAGTGACTTTGTAGAAGTTCCCGCTCGCCATCGCTCTTTTTTAGTTGGCGGGGTCGGGGGCAACAGTAGAACAACTTTAATTTTCTTATTTTTATTAAGTACTGCCGTCGTTATAAAACGAACGAAACTTCACCATTATTATAAAAGGAAAAAAAAATGTGTAAGTGTAATCCGCCTCTTGCACAACGAGGAACCATACCCGAATGCGAGGGACGCTTGCTCCTGCTTCTTAGAGAAGTCGTTCCATCAGAAATATTGACATTTTATCATTTTTTTTAATCTTTATTAATTTTGAGACTCTTGTTACATGGTAATATGTTAGGCCCATCGTACCTTATCCTATGTTATATTCTATATAAAATCAAGTCGAAGCTTTTGATGCGTCAACATTCCGAATAAGTCAAGTGCAGCATTTGATATTGGGTTTCCTAATGTTAATAAACATACCAATATCATAAATATTTAAATCGTATTTACGCACCGACGCCTCCCTTTGTGTTCGATACTTGACACATACTGTCAGTAAGTGTTGGTCATCATCAAGAGTCCCACATATCTCACAGTCCGGCATATCTACTTTCTTCATAAGATGTCCAAACTTCCTAGACGGATAGTGTCCTGAGCGAAGTCTATGCGCCACAACAATAATATTTTTGTTCACTTTGCTATTAATGAACCAGGGTACACGAGAAGGCTGATGATGATCAGAATTCAGTAATTTAATATTATAATTAATACCTTCTCTAGCTGCTTGTTTAGCCAACTCGTCAGCCTTCTCGTTACCTCGAAGTCCTATATACGAAGGCACCCATTGCAGTCTCAAGATTTTCCCATCGCTATTCAATGAAAAGATTTGCCTTAATATTTTATCAAGACATTTTATCATGCATACTAACATTAAATCACTGACGTTATAACAATATGTAACTCATTTTTTTGAAACTTTAATTTTTCGCCATTCAATCGCTTTCTTTGTACCAATTATATATGAGACAATTAATCTATCTTATATTTTTTTATAATATTCTTCCTATTTACCTATAGTGCAGGGTGTGCGATATTAGTATTTTTTTTTAAAAAGAAAAAAGTAGCGTCTTAAATAAGTATTTTAAATTTGTTTTTATAAAACCGTGCAACCCAAACCTTACCTCGTCTATCTCACCTTAGAAAAATTCTTGATAAGGCGTAGTTGCATACACAATAATTTTAATTGACAATTTAGGGGCGGTATAGGTTACTATACTCATTCGATTATCCAATTACACCAAAAAATAATAAAGATGATTAAAATCGTACAGGATCCGCTATTCATCAAAGGTGGCCGATAATGTAATGTAATGTAACGCATATAAACCAACCATAGGTAATTATTCACTTTGGTCTCAGACCGTCCACGGGGATAAGAAAATCGAAATCGAATTTCCAAAATGAAAATATTGAGATCAAAACATAACGTGTTTTCTTTTGCAACACCAGCGCCGTACACATCGTTAATCCTTCAAGCAGCTTCTGCAGCATTGGTGCCACTATAGAACTCGTACTCGTAAATAAAGCGATATTTCAAGTTATTTCCATTGTGCGAGATGAGCGACGCTAAAGAAACAACTATTGAGCAAAAAAACAGAAGAATAGCTTTTTTGAAAATCAAATATACCAGCTAAATGGATTTACAATTTTGAATTTGATATCCTTAACCGAAGGAGGATATATTTTAAATCAAAGTGGTAAGTTCGACAAAACGCCAATTTGATATGACTATTGTCAGAATGTTATAAAGTAAAGTTTGTCGTATAGATTTTAATGCAAATTAAAAAACGATAATGGCAATAGTATGGTAATTTATTTATCTATATCTTTTCTTGTTAGGCTTGTAAATACGTATCAGATTCATCAGATACTTTAAAAAGGTACAGAACGAAAGGTACGTTCAAAAGGTATAGACCACAAAAAATGGGTAAACATTTCTATAGTACTTTTTGAAAGTATCTGTCTTACTATATATATTAATTTGTTTATTGCTAATTTAATTGTTTATTGCTAAATATATATTAATTACTGTCTGATGCTTACGCATTAGACAACAATTAATCTGTTGTGCCATTAAAACATGTCTTTTATAGAAAATAATAGTTTAAGTTTTTAGTAAGTAAAAACACCATTTATAAGAAAACGTTTTAATAAATACTCACACGTTATATTTACACCAGAAAATATTAAGAAAATATGTGTATTAACTTAAATATAGCCAAATGGAAAGAACGAAGAAATATGTTTATTATTACATTGGTTATTTTTTTTATGGAGATTATGATGATTTTTCAGGAAATACTATACCCAGAAGTATTGTCTGCATTTATCATCAGCCTATTGCAGTCCGCTTCTAGACATAGGCCTCTCCCAGTGCACGCCACTCTGATCGATTTTGGGCTACTCGCATCTAGTTCATTCAGCGCAGTGTTTGAATTATTACTGGTGAACTTGAAATTTACTGATCGTAGAACTATCGTTTTTTGTAAAACTGGCGTAAATTAAAATAAAGTGTATAGAACTTACAAACTATCAGCCTATCTTATGTAACTACCTCGATTTCTATAATGTACATCTATTTTTGTGTTTTAATATCTGTAGTTGTCTACAAAGTTTCTCCATACTCAAGTGTCCACATATATTTAGCATTAGGATCACCACTTTCCTTAATTGGCTCATCAAGCTTTGCAGTATTCTTAAGAATTTTCTGAATAGTTTTTCTCAGTTCTGGATTTAGCGGGGGCTCAACTAATTTTTCGGATCTTTTTTCAAAGGTACCACGCTTACCAAATCTCTCGCGGACAAATTTTTCATACAAATCTTCTTCTTCATCGCTTTCTTCCTCTTCATCGGCTTTCTTTTTATAATCTTGTTTATCATCCTTGCTATTATAATAACCATAATAATCAGAAACAGGTCCATCTTGCTCGTCAGTATCACTGTCATCATCTCGATATTTTTTACTTTTACTATGTGGCTCGGTATATCGAGGATAATGGTAACGTTCACCTTTGTCTTCTTCATTAATTTCATCCTTAAAGGGTGAATAGGATTGCGTATAACTTAATATGTCTTCAGGTAACACTATTTCTGGTAATTTTATATTTAAATCACTGAATTTCAAGTTAAGATTTTCATCATATTTTTCATCGTTAGGCGCAAATACGTCGATTGTACCTTCAGACTTTACAACAGTTTCTTTTTTGTTAGGAAGGTCTTGTGAATTAGGTGGGTATTCGCCTTTAGGAGGGTTGGTATCATCATCAGTTTTAACTTTCTGGTTGTGATTGTAGTTTAAAGGAATACGTTCAAACTGCTGTTTTACATCTCCTTCATTTGTATTTTGTGCATTAAGTATTTTACCACTTCCATCATCCTTACTATTCAAACCGGTTTCCAAACTGTCGAAGCTGCTTTTGTTACTTTTTTCGTCAGAATCTTCATCGTCTTCTGAATTGATTTCTACAACAGGTTTTATTTCACCGTCGTTAATGTTCACTAATTTGTCCGAATAGTTAGCCAATGGAGTATTTTTTACTAACTGTAAGGTTTTGGGACTATTTGCATTTACTTTAGGAGATATATTTTGAACGACTGGGTTAGCATTATTGCCTTCAGAGCTGTCCTCTACAGCCACCACTTTTCCATCTTGGTTAACATTTATTTTTTCATAACTAAAATCTCCTAAATCAATATCTTGTATAGGCAGTGACGGAGAATGAATAGGATTCGACACATCATTTTTAAAATTGATTTTATTCTTGGGATAATTTGTGTCCTTGATATTACTCTCGCTGCTATTTTCTATAGAAGATTCCTGATCATCTCTACTGTGGCTTGGTTTGCTTTTTTCTTGGTGATGTGTATAAGGTTCACTATATCTATCATGTTCCCTACTATTTAATTGTAAAGATTCTTGAGATGTCCTCAGGGAATTTTCTTTATTATCAAAAAGTTTGGAATTATGTGGTTTAGAGGTATAATCGTTTCTTTCTTTACTGCTTTCATTAATGCTTTCATTACTACTTTCATTACTGTTTTCACTACTCTCTTCTATGGAAGAATTGTAACTTTTATAGTCCTCATTTTTTCTGTCACGATCTTTGGAATGCTCAGATGAATGAGGACTTTGATTGAAACTACTACTTTCTCGATTTTTATCAGTAGATTGTTCGCTACTTGCATAATAATTTTTGCCGTTCTTTTCTACGCTTTCACTACTTTCCACACTTCCAGAATCTGATTTGATCCGGTGATTTTCGGTACTCTCATTGCTATCATCATTTTTTCTAGTGCCGTCTTGATAATTATCAGCATGATTTTGGTTATAAGGTGATTCCTTTTCCTTTTTGTAATTATTTAGTTCATAACTTTCATCACTTTCGCGGCTTGTGACTTTTTTATTGTGAGCGTCAAGTTTTTCTGTACTTTCATTACTGCCATCGTTCAAGTTTGCGGCCTCTCTAGAATCTAGGTTACTTAGTTTATCTGAATCCTTCTCGTTGTTTTCCTGAGTATTAGGATGGTGAGTTGTGATCTTAAAGCCAGCTCGCTCATCATTTTTGATAGCGTTAGCTGAATTTATTGGAGGTGACCAGCTTGCTGTAGCAGCAGGTCCATGAGAAGTTTCGTAGTCAACAATAAGGGCTGGTTTTTGAAATTTGCTTGGAAGTGGACTTAATGGATCTTCTATTGAACGTTTTCGTCGTTTTAAACTATTTTTAATGTGGCCTTTATTTTTAGTATCAGGTCCTATTTTGTCATTATTCTTGTAAACATATTTAAGTAGTGTATTTTGGTTAACAACAATGCTTGTGTTCTGATTTTCCTTGGTGACATTACTTGTGATATTAGTAATATCGTTATAAGTATTATTTGTTGCTTGGGATTGATTAATGTTCCCTGAAACTTGCGTTTGGTTGCAAACTTTTTCGCCAGTACAATTTTGTGCGCCACTCCTTAGTTCTTCGTGTTTCGTGGTATTATTTTCAATGATAGTTGCATCGGTCATCTGAAAATTTAACGAGTAATTAGACTTAACTCAGATAAAGAGGAAAATGACTACAAAAAGTTAATACTTACCGTACAAGGGATAATATTCATTCATCAAGAGCATTTTGATGCTGAATAAAACAAATACTATAGACTAATATTTATTACTCTGTACTTATATTTACAAAATCTACTATATTTAAACATGTGTTACAAATCATACTGTAACTTGAGCTAAAAATAAATACAAACAACAACACAAAAATATACATTAACACCAATATTCTATCAACTAATATCATTATGTATATACGTGTCAAGATATCTAGTAATGCGATATTATCTCCTTCATGGAACCTTAAAAATTTAAAAGCTATTCTAAAATTATGAACAAAATATGCGTGTCCTGGGTATATTCTGGAATCTGCATGTGTGCGGATACGAAGCCATCTCGAGATTTATTGATTTTTTCATGGTAGTGGGGAATTGAGACTTGTAACGAGGAAGGTGTTAGGTATAGGAGTTGAAGGCTACAAGAGAAGAGAAAGATAAAAAAAAAGTGTCTCGACTACGAGAAAGAGGAAGACTAGAAGGGAAGTAAACAGTAAAGTGATGAGTAGTAGAGTAGAATGGAAGGCTACAACATTTTACACCAACCACAAAAATGAATTGGAATAATGGCAGGTAGACGATAATTGGGAAATTGAGATTACTCAAAAGCTACTTGACCACATCGATAAATGGAGTTCCATTTTGTATTGTTACCAGAAATCATGGCACGATTCACATTTTGGCTACAACTATATTCAATTTCAGAGAGCTATTTAATAGTATTATTTAGCTTTGTGAAATTTAAGCAACGAGAAGGATATAACTTAAAATTATTAAAATATTAAACTACTATAGATACATATACTTGGTGCGTCACTATAATATTTTGGATATTCTGTGCATCGTATTAAATTATACAGACCATCTTTATTCTATAAGCAGATAAACAAACTTCTGAATTTCTACTCTACATACAGCTACTACTTTCTACATTACTAAGTGCTAAATAACTAAGGGTTAATTAAAGTGATTGAATTACATAGTACAATTTTCAGACTTCCTTTAATAACAATATTTTATGTCTTGCTAAACTAGGCAGCATTAAACGGATTTGTTTCATTAAAACAAATATTAGGCATTTACTTGTATCGGTCGTTAGGTATTTAAAGCAAATTATTAAATTAATAAAACAAAAGTCAGAGACAATCGATTTTCATGTTTTTAGAATGTAAACATTATTGGAGTATGTTTGATGATGATAAGTTTGACTTCTCAAACAGTGAATCCACTGTTTGAGTAGTCATTCTTTGGAACATTATCTACAATTTCGATTTCCACATTTTCAGACCACTCAAGCCAGAAATATACTAGTTTAGGGGTAAGTTCACAATAAGCTCCATCATCAAAGTTACAGTAACTTAAAATATATGGCAGGTAAAAGCATTTTCTACTAAAATAAAGCCAAGTCCTTAATTAATTTTGTACAAAGGGCTTATTCTATTTATAAATAGTTTTCTTATGTTACTAGCATGCATGAATTACACTTGGCCAGCACGTAAGCAATGAATGTCACCAGATCTAAAATAAAGGGAGCCGCTAATGGTAGTCAAATGTATTGACGACTTCTAGATTTCGACTTTGTAAGCTCAGTGGTTTTATTAGCAACAATAAAAATCAGTCAAGATAAGTTCTCTAAATGTTCGTATAAAAACTTTGAACTTTATAACTAACTGAACATTTAGTATCAGAATTAGACTCTATATGGTATATCTAATTATATATTTATATGTATATTTTATTAAACTACTTCAGAGGAATTCAGCAGTTTTTCCAATTCAAAAGGTGTAAGTAATGACCAAGTGTTAATTTTGTTTAAATTAACAGTGACTTGAAATACACTCCGATTACTTTGGTAGGATAGCTATCACAAAGACATATTTAAGCTGTTTTTTTTCTTTTGTTAGTACGACGGTAAACGGCAGGAGTATCACCTAATAAACAAAGTGGTATTTTAACAGATTTTTGGAACTACATAATTACAAATTAAGATGTTGTTTATTCTCTTAAACAATTGATAGCTATCTCACTAAAGCTTTCGCTATTTCTGCATACATCATTTTATGTACATTATGACTAATCTAAATCAATTTTAACAAAAGATTTCTACATAAACAAACATAGTAACCAAAATACAAACTGTTTAAATTTTCGAACTAAAAAAGTCTACATACAAATTTGTAATAACAATGAATAGTATTTAGCTTGAACATGGTACAATAACCGTTGGCTAAGACATTACGAATACGTGAATACTCTAATTGTGCATGTGACACTACTTCTTGCCCAAATACGGATTGTGTGTAAAACTACTCACAAACTGCTTAGCAGGTCCATGGAACGGTGTAGGCTCGGCCCACTTACTGAAGTCCATTTGTGGAAGGATACCGCTTCTGCACGGTACTCGAGGATTTCTGGAAATTAAATCAAGTTCATTATTTGTACCAGCAAAAAAAATTACTTATGTCTATCCAAACTGGCTGTTTGTTTAAACTTTAGCATTTTCTAATGGTAGTAAGATAAGATGGAATAAAAGTTTTAGTGGTATCGCAGGAAAAACAACATTTTTAGTTCAAAACGATTCGTGGAAATTGCTGTATTTGTAGTTATTCAATTTACAGGTAATAAATCTTTACTCACAGTTCATGATCAGGCAAGACCATGGGGTATAGTTGAACAGTATCGATAATGTCAGTGTTATCACAAATCACACGTGCCAGACGAGACTTCCTGATTTCAGTAAGTTGCTCAGGTGTGAACGACGAAGGTTGATTAGGCAGTTCGAACCTGAAAAGTGAAATGTCAACTTAAATTACCACAAAAGTACTGTCATTAATGCTGTCAGTCAATAAAAAGGTATGTACTTACCAAAAACGGTCACCACGTCTTGAGTAAGAGAATTGAGTAGCAATGATACAAGCAAAAGTAGGTCCTAACATAGATCCTGGTAGAGGGCGCTCAGATACACCACCAGACCAAAGATCTACATCAATAGGATGGTCGAAAATAGTTTCATATTTCTGAATAGTCTTATTAGGCATAGATCCAAAGAGTTCCTGGAAGGTTTCGGCATGAGGAAGACCACAGAATTTTCTGAATTCCATATAACCAGGAAGACCGAATTCACGACCTCTTTGCATGTTGAACGATACTAAGTCCATTCCGAAGCGAGAACCAACTTTCTTGAATAGATGATTAGTGACCTCTTGAGTAATAGAGTCGTCCATAGCTTGAGCAACTTGGTTCATGAGACCCATGACGTATTCGTCAAGTACACCAGCTCTGTACAAGTCGAATGGTCTACGAATAAGGTCCGACAGTCTCTTAGAGGCTAGAAAAAATATAAAATAAATATTAATTACGTTTACAATATTATGTATAAATATATAACTTCCAATAATTTTTTGTTATAATATTTGTACCAATGAATTTGTGTGCTTTCGACCATCTCTCCACGGCGGTGGGTAATAGTGAATGACCGAATCTGTAGGCAGCAGCAGCAAAGGCGTCAATGACATCAGGGTTAACTTCTGTATCATAGCCATCCCAATATCCCTGAAAAATTCGGTTAAATTGAGATCCATATTTAGTTTTCTAGTGGATAATTTCATCAATCCACAGTTTGCTCTATTTTTCAAGTTTTATTAATTCTGTAATGAATATAATAGTAGTAATATATTTCATTTATGATTCTCTGGAAATGTGATGATCAATTTATATGGGTCAGTAGTTTAAGTAGTTTCTCAATATCATTTTACACTTTTACATCAAAAGCGGTAAGAAATTTCGAAAGGCTATTTTAAAATAAATTGTTTAATTACTAAAGTTGAAGTTCAAATATGCCTGAAATTTCGTTTTAAATATTTTGATTGGTAAACCAAATATTAAATAAATGGTAAGGCAATTATGAGCTATAAGTCGTTCGTTACTCGTAATTTATTAGGGACTTGAAAGGAATATACGTTACCTTCTGACGTTTAAATATAGGCACTGATTGGACTTGACAGTACTTTATTTTACATTAATTAAAATTTATTTTTACCTGTTTCTCAAGTACCAAACCAAATTTCTCCATAACGTCTTTCCCGAGTAGGATTGGTAAAAACTCGTTGTAAGTTATATGTTGGATCTCAGCAATGTTTATACGTCTTGCTTCTTGGTACAAAGTCTCGTCGTCCCAATGAGGATTGACTTCGGCAAGGGCGTTAGCAACACGATTGTGTTCACGAGCCATTAAAGTATGCATGACCGTCAAAACAAGCTGTTCGTTTACACGAATTTCACCTAAAAATATATTAAAATCCTATTTGAATATTTTCTTATCTTTATTGTTCCAAATAATAACCATGCTATCTATATTTTACTAATTTTGAATCTTAAATTTGCATATGTGTAATACTTACCAGCCTCAAAGCAGTACATGTTATCATTAGGTCTAGTACAGCCTTCACCTGGGATGTCAAGTTTGAGTGGTAACAAGTCTCTTAGACCGTATTCTTTAAATATAGGGTTCATTCTTAGTAGACCACCGAAACCAGTACGCAGCTTTCTGTTTTTGATTAAATGTATCACAATTAAATTCATTATTTTAGTTTTCTTAATTGAGACAATGGATAAATATTTTTTTATCCCGAGATACCTAAACACTGAAGCAGATTTTTGGGCTTTAACCTAGAGATGGCTATCGATTTTTTTAAAAACTATGTGCCCGTTCAAAACACAACACATTATTTTTATGACTGTTAAGAATGAAGTTACATCTAGATTACTTAATCATGATCTGTATTAAATTGAGTTTCACATCAATTTGCTAGTATTTATATATATATAAATTGTGAAATATGTAAGCTAGTAAATAATTAAGTAGTGTTACCGGGCAAATTTTTCAGTTACTCCATATACGGTGTTACCATCAAGGGAACCTGTTAAAGTGTTAAATGGAACTCTTGAACCTGAAACAAAACAATTAATTTTATAATATCGCTTTACCGGTCGAATAAAAATCCGCACAGGCGTAATTTACGTCAATATTATACCATTACAATTTCTGTTTCGCAAATAATTTGTACAGTGTTCATATGGTCTTTAGTGAATGAGCACAAACACGCAAAACTTTTTTCGAACGACTCTACATGAGTTTACAAGGATTTACAAAAACCGCTGTGTGATTTACTACAAACTGCATGTTAGTGCTAAAATAAAAGCTTTTCAGCTAACACCGATAGTTCGAACGAACAGGCTAACATTTTAACAAAAAGTTTACTTGTATAAATGTAAGGTTAGCAGTGACTTCGTATCGAATACTGGAAACGCAATTCCTTCATTTCGGAAGTACTAAATCTCATAATGAATGCACTGATAAATATCTAGAAACGCTTACATTCTACCAAATCAGGGAGGTGAGACCTCTAAACTTCTTAGCTGTTAAGAAATTACTGTTATTTTCGGTAATTTTAATTTATGTTTTTGTATGTTAAACGTTTTATATTGAAGTAATTGTATGCAATTGAACTCATATTATAATTAACTATAATTATTGATATTTATGTAATCTACTTTGATTATATATACGATATTATAAATTAGGATGTGTGTTTTTTTTATTTTTAAAGTTTCGTTTTCGCTTATGTCTAGTTGTCCATTCGACAGAAAGTGACTGATGTACAGACTGTTAGTGAAAGCAAGCATTGCGAATTCGAAAAATAAAATTTTGAAAATTAAGTTTATGAAAAAAGTTCTCTTCACGTAAACTTGGCCATTAAATCGACCCTAATTTTAGTTATTAGGAAGATTGAATCGTAGTAATCCTTCCTATAGTTTTATATTCTTGCATGTTATTGCTTTAGTTTGTGTACGTCAACGGTCAGAGGCGTTTCTAGCCTGTGAAGCGCCCGTGTGCAATAATTACTTTAGCGCCCTTTAGTAAACGTAGCGCTCTTCAGTAACATTACTAGCCCGTGTGTACCGTACACCTTGCACTATAAAAGAAAGTAAAGACGCCCCTGCCAATAGAGTTCTTATAGGTACAAATTTCGTATTAGCAAATATTTTTAAGAGCAGCATGTTCATTACTGTAGGCTGACTTAAAATTACTTAATTTGTTACTTTGCATAATCGAATGAATAGCAATCAGATGCAGAGGTCAAGAGAAAAGCAAAACACTATTACGGTATGACACACCTTCGATGTTCTGCACTAGAATATTTTACGCAATTCGAAATCAGAAGCAACACATAATTACGCTCACACTTTCCCTTTCGGCACAGGGACTGACAGCAACGGAGATTGCTCTCAGATCTAATAATAAAAACCATTGTGGGTCACTGAGGTCATCTAGTGTGTTAAACCAACTGCTGTGGTCACTGGCTTGTTCATATTTTCTTAAAAACATGATTTACATGCGGCCCTTTTGTAAAAAAATAGTTTTACTAAGTGTGGAAAGAAAAGCTTTACCACTGGTTCACTGGTTGTTAGCAAAGAGATTGGTTAACCTTAATGGGCTTAAGCAAGGGATTATGTTGTTATTAAACGTACAAATATTATGTAGAGTATCAGTGTTCGGTCTATATCAATAGAAAGGTTTTGAAGACTTCCTTGTGACTTTTGTCTTTAAAGTGTTTGTCTTGGTTTAGTGCTTTAACAAGATATTACCTATGCTTCCCTACTCTTTATGTGTCTGTAGGACTCTTTGTACGTTTAAATTTATTCGAAAAGAATGTCCTTTTTCTAATGAGAAAAAGGACATTCTTTTCACGACGAAAAAACGACTGCCTACAAACAATGGTTTGTAGGCAGTCGTTTTTTGATTAATAATTTATGCAAATACGTCAGTGTTGTCATGTCCATAACGATATTCAGAGCTCTTAAAATATGTAACTTATGATTTTTCTAACTATTATAAACATGCACCAGTATTGCATTAACAATACTGGTAACAATAAAAAATTTATTTAAATTCATTTATTTTTTGCATTATACCTAACATTAAATATCACAAGTATTCCTCAATATTCATGAATATTCTTTGATGCAAAATACTATAAAAATAATAATAGAAATAATTATAAAATCCCAAGAAAACTAAAAAGAACATAATATGAGTGTTATAACCATCTCATTATGTGGCTCATAACGTGATTTGTAATAGGGTGATCTCGATAGATATCAGCAGGTGTTTCAAGTGCCAATATATAATATCATATACCGACCACAATGGGACCAAACTAGTTACTCAATCGTAGATAGATATTGAATATCTAAGGTTTTGTACTGTGACATTGGTTTTGTTTAATTATTGTGTCACGCTGCTGAAGGCGGAGTATTTAATAGGATAGTTAATTGTTGTGATAACAAGAACGCTTTAAGGGACTAGAAAGAATTTGAATATTTAATATTTATTTATTTGGAATGCATGCGCATCATGAATTCTACTAACATGTGATAGAATTAAATTTCCGCTGTACGAGTAGAAATGGGTATACTTGTTAATTTTAATGATAATAATTATCTTAATTAGAATCTGTCATATAGTCATCTTTTCATTAGGCTGTATTTTTTTAAAGAATAAAAGCAGTGTTTAGCACTATAAAACAAATATTTTCAAAGCAATTCAATTATAGAATATCGGACTAAATACCTACCAGTTTATGAGGTGTAACAAAGTGCAAGTCACAATTTTATTACAATGGGCATGAACCTCAATGTCTTTCAAAAAATCATACAAGATTCAAAATTTTTCTTACCCAGTCTGCAGCCAGGTCTTGGCGAGGGGAATCCTCTTACGAAGTCGATGCACTTAACTCCGAATAAGCGGTAGAAATAATCATCATCAGGAATACGGATCTCGTTACAGTACGGGTGTTTAAGATGAGGTGGACGGTTGCAGCACTCTTCAGGGTCGTTGCGGCTTTTAGGATCTGTTGAGGGTTAAGATACTTTTACCATTACGAAAAAACTTATAAATTATAATATCAAGCCATAGTTAGTTTCAATCCTAAAAAAGGGACATAAGGAACCTGATCCTGGCTGCTTCAAGTAGTTGCAGTGGATCCAAAAACTGCCATACACCCTGCTTGCCCTACCCCTGTTTACTATTTTCCTCAGTATATAAAACTTATTTTTCCAACGAGTAACACATTATAATTAAAAAGGGGTGGACAAAAATAAAATCATGATGTATTTTTGATTTATAATACTTGGAATTTTTTGATAAAAAGAAAGTACATATTTGCAGGTAATTAAGTAAGTAATTAATATAGGCTATGTTTTTCATATTCTAATGCAAGCAGCGTGTTTTAATAGTGACTAAAAAATGACCTTTGTCGTAGACGTGTCATTTTAAGAGTTTAAAGTAAAATGTAAGGGGATCAATTCGAAAATATTGTATC
This sequence comes from Hyphantria cunea, assembly GCA_003709505.1. NCBI lineage: Eukaryota > Metazoa > Arthropoda > Insecta > Lepidoptera > Erebidae > Hyphantria > Hyphantria cunea. The sequence goes on along the minus strand of PKRV01001832.1, from coordinate 677,331 downwards.
ATTTTGAACTTACCAAGTGGTGTACCGGTAAGTGTATAATCGTGATCCATGAACTGTCCCCAAGCGATAACCATCACAGTGCCAGCGTGATCATGGAAGCCTTCATCAGGATGCATGGTACGAGATACAACACGAGAAAGCGGTAAGTCTCGACCGTGGTGAGCGATACGAGGAGCGTTGATACCGTCGGAGAAAAGTGGACCTATTAATCTGAAAAAAGGTAAGTACACGTGAATATATTATTTTATTATTTGTCAACTAGTCTTGGCTAGAGTAGAATTCCATTAACGAAACTAGATTATTTGTTTCAAAACTTTTACCTTGAATACGTTAGAAAGGTGTTTTTACAATCAACTTTTATTCGTTTAATTAGGTTTAGAAACAAATGTTTTGACTGCATCTTTTTGGGCACAGTCGCCAAAATCTGAACCGAACTGCCTACTTTTGTACCATTTTTCTTTATCGACTTCATAACCGCCGATTGTAAATTATCATAAATAAAAGAAGGGTCCCTCTTATTACTAACCTCTGGAAAGGAGCCATGGTTGCACCCCACGTCGGGTGTTGAAGGTTATTGCATAGTCCATCCAACCTCCTGTATTTGCCAGCCCTGCATTCCACGTGAGAGAAGACCGGAGGGCACACTTCCCGGATCAATGTTCGAGATGTGTCGATGAGCGGCAGGCCCTTCTCGATTTCTTCATAAGTCAGCCCGTATCTGATGAAACAAATTAACATTTATATAAAGATTTTTATAGTTTTATTGTATATAAAATAGTATTTTACCAAGTTACACATACATTATTATACACATCAATTACAATTGAAAATAAAAAAACACCTGCTAAAATTCTAGCAAAATTTCTTATAAGGAATTTCAAAATAGATTTCAATCATATTATGAAAGTGTAAAAGACAATAAAATATTAATTATTTATTATTGTCTGCATTCACAATAAATATGGGGACCAGCACTCTTGGATTCTGTTTATGCTTTCCATTCGGCAGAGTAGAGACATTTTGTACGGACAAGACATAAAAAAAGTTATCATAGACAAAACCAGCCACGAAGAATATATACCTATATACTTTGATTTTTATTTAAATTATTTATTGAAAATTCAAATGAATGAAATCATGTGTGTGTGTGTCGGTGGTAAATGCACACACTCACACACGCGCACATCTGGTGCTGGTTAATAGGTTCACAGTGTAGTTAGCAAATAATATCAATACTTAGGTAAATTAATTTTAAAATATTCATATAATTTCTTATTTCCCACTAAAAACATGAATGATGCATGTTAGAATAATATAACGTAAGGTCCGAATAGGAACATTTGTTGCAATTTGCAACGATCATACCATTAGTCAGCTATGGGCATTTTTTACTAGCGTACTATAATCACATGATACACTTTTAACTGTTTATTGCTTGCTATTCAGTAACGGATACGATAAATGTCAAGGATATTGCACTAAAGAGTTTGTCAGTGATTTGTATCTGCACATTAGACTAGTATGCCAATTAAACGTTTGTTAAGAAGTTCTAACTTGCAATGAAATCACCTAACTTCCGTTATTCTGTTTATGGCATAATATACATACATCACATGACGACATGTCATATTCTTAATCCGTCACCACACAGATAGCTATTGTGATTATATTGAAAATGAAAATTTCGAATGTCGAATGTGATGCGGTGCAAAAGATACATTTGGCACTAAATGTCATGAACGCTAGGACCAAATGTTGTCATAGACGATTGTGCAACCATATAATGGCTTTGTTTATTTGAAGGTCTCAGAGTAAATTTTGTCAAGATCAAAATTTGATGTGGTAAAATTTGGCCACTAAACTAAAAACGTAATCGCACATTATTGATTGCAAATTCTCAAATGAACTTTGTTTTTTAACTACAGGACTGTGGAGCCATAACTATATGTGGGTATGAATGAACTCGTTTTTCAATACAGGAACTTAGTGATATATCTTGTCTAGACTTAAATAGATAGTATCTGGTAAAAGTTGAAATGGAGAAAGCGATAGTATGAAAGGTTTGTCAGGAGTAGGTGCGGAGATCGAAGTACGGTTAGACTGTAACTTTGTATATTGTTTTATGACGTTTTTTTTAGTTACTTATTCACAAAATATTTTAATCTTTCACCAAGGAAAGATCGCACAAATAAATTAAAAAAGAAACAAGAACATAATTCAGACAGGAATTCAGAAATGCATAAATACGAAATACGTGATGATTTTCTCAGTTTCATCATCATTCTCAGTTCAGTCAGTCAGTCAAGGTTTAAATACCGTCATTTATATTTCATAGCCGTCATTTATTACGAATCTATTTACACCTATTTCATTAAAATCTGTTCTGTAGTTTTGGCGCTTCAGTGGTACTTATAACTTATATAAATTAACTGCTAAAATCATTACTCTTCCTTTCGGCGGTTTCGGCGTAATCGGGTACAAAATGATTTCTTGGATAAATATGTTATAAAGCTATGCGTAAGCCCAAACTCTAAAAGTTATATACATTCATATGTGGTCAAGGCATCCATGTACAAGTTTTTTAATTAATTTAATACTGAACAATATACTCTAGGTCGTCGTTAGAATGTAGGCACGAAGATTATGCAGCTAGCCGACCATGTCAATTCATACAGTATCATATTAATTGACAGGGTCGACCAGGTTTTGAAAAAAAAACACTTGTAATAAGTCGTATCGAGTCGATCACAGGAGATGGAAGCTTATTCCCTTAGTATCTCAGGGACATTTTATTGAAGTCTTCAGTCCATCATTGGTTAATAAAACATATTTGACGAAAACACTAAGGAAATTTCCTAATATGTTATTACATTTCTTTTTTTTAATATTCTATGCCATAATCTAGCTACGAACATTTAATTATTTGTCAAAGAAGTCTAGTCTCTCTTTTTCTACTGTTTGTACGAGTAAAAACTCGCTCGTTACTAAAGTTGAATAGTAAGCTCTTCAATTATACAAACACCATACTGAATAAGAGGTCTCGCTATATAATGTAATCATAATATTTTATAAAAGTTGTATCAATGTCAGTGAAAGTACTAATATTATAACTTTCACATTTAAAATACAAACACACATAAATATTGATATTATACAAACGCCTTATCGAATAACTGAGCAATTAAATGCACGACTTCTCAGATCAGGAGCTGTTTGACAAGTTACATTTGAAACAATGTGGTATTATTTATTGACCTACATGTGTCAATCATGTCGACAGATAGACATGAAATCAAATTCATAATGTATTGACCTTCGAGATGATACGCAATGATAACTACATAATAAGTTTAGTCTCAATTAGTTTAAAAGTTACAACACTACAAAAAAATACTAAATTAATTGCATTGCATTTAAAAATTTAGGTTTGATTTTGGAACTTCAGCCTTGAACAAGTAATTTTGACGTCAATATATAGTTTAGCCTTGAATTTTGACACATTGAGTTGTCGTTTTTGTTGTTAATTATTGTTTTGAGATAGATAATTCAATTCAATGCTACTTAGGCGAGAAACTACGCAACTACAAAATAAACATAAAACATAATATACCAGCCCTTCTGAACAGGATGGCAGGCCAAAACTTTTTTTGTATCGAAAGGCTTAAGTAATACAGTATTGACAATACAGTCCACCAGTGGACCATTAAAAGTTGTTGATGATAGTTAAATAATAAGAAAAGAAAACATAGAGAATATGACTAGTTGCTTAACAAAAGCACCAATAAAAATATTACGCTTCTTACATTCAATCCAGTTAGATAACATCTTTCTACGTCTATTTTGTATAGCCTTGTATTGGTATCATCATACATTTTGCAACTACAACACAACTGCTTTTGTAATGTAATTAACAAACGCAATAAATAAATTAATATCTCCCCAAATGAGTTACTAAATTATTCAGAGCATCTCTATTAAATTTACAAGTTTTTACTTATTACTTAACAATTTAAAATTTTTATAACATATTCAAAATAAAAGAGTACGTTGTTTTGTCGTAATTGGTATAAGATGTTTTATACGTATATTTGTTTACTAATATATAATTATTTTAGCAATAGTCTGAATACCATAGTACAGGCTCACCCTAGTCACACAGCCGTGTTACTTACGACAGCTTTATATAGTATATCGATACTCAAGAGATTTATTTACTATAAACTATAAAATTATTATCTTTTTTTTATGACTAAGCTACCAAAATGACTCTGCTCTGCTCGATGGAAAGCTTTAGCAGAATCCAAGAGTGGTGGTCACCATCCTTAAGGCGAATGTGGACAGAACAGTATGGTGACCTACACTATGGCATTATCTATACACTTCTAGTCATCGCATTCTATATTGATGTTAAATTGATATTCTTTTGTTGTTGTTTCAATACTATTTATCATAAGGTTTGTCGAAAAACTCTTGATATTTGGAAATCAAATACATTGTTTTCATGATTCAGTTAATCTTTAAATATAACGGGAAAATATAATATCTCTTGTAATCTTTTCTTTTTGTAGATACAGTTATAAATATACAGCCTCAGATCAATAATTTTGACTGATTTATCTGGTGCACGGTAGTTTAAATATATTTGTTTCAGTACGGTGCTGAAAATGTATTAAGCCACTGTTATGGGAAATGTAGTATTTTTTGCATCAGCAAAATATATTGTTTAATTATAATTTGACCTGGAAATTCATGAATCATTGTCGTGGAAAATGTAGTCTTATTACATCATCGAATTACACTGTTTTATTATAATTTGACTATATCTATAATTTGATACCTAATCAATTTGACCTGGTCATTTTTAAATTCTATTTTCATAAATTGATAGTCATTTGACCGTTGTGGACATAACTTGTAAGCGCTAATGAGCCAAGACGACATTTTACACGCTCCCGTTCACTAGAAAGGTCAGCGCGCTTTGTACGCCTACAAATATACGCCGATCAACACGTTGTCGGTAAGATCAAGGACTAGGTATTAAAGTGGCGTAAAGTATCTCAAAATTCCAGACTTATAACTTTTATTCTTTTATGCCTGATAGAAAGCACGAGCAGGGTTCAAGAGAAGTGGTCACCATACTCATTGTGAATATAGACAAAGCAACGTATTGACCCACACTATGGTGGCCTATTGAGATGTTTCTGCATCATTAAGTCTCCGAACTTGCATTCACAAACTTTAGTTTATTTATTTAACATTTTATTTAATATATTTATATAACGACATGAATGTGTGAGATCTTTACCGACGAGAGACTCACAGCGATATAAAAACTGTGTTAAAAATTAAGATGGAACTCCAACACTATTTCATAAACTACACTGTCTTATGTTCATGTGTAGTGAAAATAGACAAATAGAATTACTGTGTGCGACTTATTTGTGAATACAACGCCTTGGCTCCGCTGCACAATAAAAGGTACAGTAAATATCATACTCCACAAGTTTATACAAAGATAATAAGGAGAGTTATAAGTTGATGCGAAGAGTAGTTTGATTTTGTAGAAGCAGTTAACAACTTCTGTTTCGAAATTTTGATACCTTTAAAAGTACATCATAAAGATATTCGTCGAAATTGAACCATATAATTTTTTTAACCTTTCTGCTCTCCATTTAAATATCATTACTCCTCCGTTTGCGTTTTTTTAAAAAGGAATACAAAGTTTTTGCTTTATTTATTAACAACTAAAACGATATCTATTTAAAATATCGTTTCAGTTGTTCTATTATTATTTGATTAAACAAATATGTACTTAGTGCTAAAGTAAACATATCGTACTGAAACAAAGAAAAATTACCTCTACATGGTAACATAAAATTGATTCAAATCAGTGCTATTATTATATATTCTTTCTTTTTCTTCTATCTAGCATAGAAACTTGACTTTTATTTCTCAAACTGGTACTGAACTAATAAGCTATAATTAAAAAAAGCAGACCCAATGACTAAACAAGCGCTTAAAACTTTAGGGAAAATGGGTATATGCATCTATAAGAAATATAAACTTTTTCAAAATTCTGCGTCGGCTCTCCTTGACTAAGATATTTTTTATATATCACGGCTCAATATATTTGACGTAAGTGACCTTGAATAAATAAAAAGAAACCAAAATCGAATTTTAAAGAAGATTAGCCTTGTACATTCACTCGCATTGTTTCCAATTAAAGAACCATGTACAGATCATTTCATGACAGAAAGGTTAGTAGTTCAGTGGGTGAATGGCAAACGAAAGATCACTTGAAAAGAGAATCATGTAAATAATTAATGACTACAAAAGTTAACATTAATGTCACATCGTGTAAATAGCACTTGTTTGAGGTGACACGATTTTTGTTTAGTTTTAAAAGACAACTCCCGCACTGGGAATGTTTTTTGTTGTGGCAACTTTACAAATATTCATGAAATGGAAACAAATTACACCCAAACTCAGAACAATTATTTGAGGTTCACACAGGGCGTTTAAAAAAAGGGGTTTAATGTGAGTCTAAAAAACACTGCACAGTAGAAAAATGCAAGGCGACAACTGCACTCAGCTTAAATGTTTGAGTGCATATTGTTAACTTTATTCTTTGGTAATCTTATAACTATTACATAATCTAACTAGTTTACCTTTGTTGACATTTTCGTAGTAGAAAGTAGATTGTACCTGAATATTTCGAGTATAAGAATCATAATGAGACTCACCTTCGAGCTATATTTGTGGATATGTCGAGGATTAACTCGCCGACACTTGCAAAGTCTTCCGCCTTCCAGTCTCCTTTAGGCTGTGACACCACTGTGGAAAATATTGTATTCATTAGTCACTATTGTATTATATCTTTAGTTTAGCTACAAGATATAGGTCCTGACAGCTTGTAGGGGGCATTTAATGAGTAAGTATGCCGGCTATATAACATGCGAGAGTTCAATGTTATTAATGCTACGTTGGTTCAAAATAACACTACATTAGAAATATTCTATATAATGTATGGAAACTTAGAAAATGACTTAACAACTAATACTTAAAGCATGTATGGCTCCATGTTCAGTGGGAATGCAGGTTTTTGTGGGAGAACGCATTATATTTGGAACGAGTAGTTTGTGAAACAGGAATGCAACTGTTTAGAACAAACTTACTAAATGAAATATTTTAGTCACAGATGCGAAAAGATATTCATTGTATCTTAGGGAACTTCCTTTCCTTAGCCATAAAAAAGAACAACTAAGCACTGTGGGAACTGGTTTAATATTATGTAATATAAAAGTGCATACTTTATAAGATATAACTACATAATGAGATGAGATTTCTTCCGTTGCGCACTTGATGATACAATAATATGATGTACGTATGCATTTATAATACTCCTATAAAGTAAAGGCCCTAGATGATTGAGCTTTGCACGGTATTTGTTTTCGATAAATTTTCTAAAAATGATTCTTAGCTAGGGCAATTTATCGCCTCCAAAACCACCCGGATCTAAATTTGATGAAAATCGTTGGAGTCGTTTCCAAGATTCAGATTGTATATAATATACAAGAATCGCTCGTTTAAAGTTATTAGATTAACGCCATCTAGTCCCAAACTAAGCAGAGGTTGTACTATGGGTACTAGACAACTGATATTAATACCTATATACTTTAATATTTGCAGATCATACAAAAATTGGTCCGACTCAGGAATCGAACCCAAGACCTCTTGCACAGCAGTCGCATTTGCTACCACTGTGCCACATATCAGTTATAACTTTATAGATAGATTATATTTTAATAGACACAATTGAAAAAAGGTGTGTAGCGTTTCTATTTTGTACCAAACAGATGCAGGTAGAACTAATTTATAAAAACCAGATAAAAATGACGTGGTTAATTTACGGTCTCGAACAGATTACAACGACTATGAGTGCAATGAATAGGTATGTCATGTAAATAATTTGCATTTCATTTATTGTTCAGTCGCTCATTGCAGTTTCACTCATTTCTGGTTACAAAAAATCTTAATGTTAGATCTTGGCGCAAAAATATGATTTCAGAAAAATATCTTACACCTATTGAGTTTTACAGTCCACAGAGGAAGTTAATAGAGATCGTATTTAAATAAAAGAGGTTGTTATTGCTAAAAGAAAAACTTTACTTCTGAGCCGTTATCGGTAATGTGCTTTGCATAATGTTAGTACTCAAAATTCTGTTATGCAAATAACCAAGACCTAAATTGACTAAAGAATACAAATAGGATTTCACTGGCAACAAAGGAGTTCAAACAGACACAAAATACTCACGGATTCTGTTTCTTGCCTCCAGATAAGCTTGATTTATTGCTTCGTAGGTGATACAATTACTCTGTCCTTCGTAGCCACTAAAACAAACAATAACAAAATAATTAGCTAACTAACAATGAATAATAAAATAATAGAACATGAAGAAAATATTATCATACATGCTCATTTATGTTCGTGTTAGATAAACAAGATAAGCCCTTTATTTTTGTTTTATTTTTACTTTGTATCAAGATACAGCGTGAGCGTTAATTTTGAATTATTGTATTACAAATGACATAATAATGACAACTATTATATTGATGGTATATATATATATATATATAACTTTTTATAATTTGGTCAGGTAAAAGCATGTCAGAAGAGGGCTATCTACAAACAGTGGGTGGCCCGAGTTATGTCGGGGTTCTAGAGATGTCCTTTCGAGGGTGCACATGGTTCCCCGGCTCCTAGCACCAGCGATGTTGTGCGGTTTTTAGTTGGTTCGAGTCCGACATAAAGCAAGTGATTTCCAGGGATTTCCGCACAAAATAAAAAGTAAAAGCGTATGCCTGTGATATACTTCAATGTAATATACTTAGATTTTATTGTTTTCGAAGTACCATTCAAAATGTGAAGCTGAGCTGCGAACAATGAAATGTAATACAATACCATACTTTCATACTAATATAATTAAAAGTAACTCTGTCTATCTACTACGCTATCACGGCTGGTGATATTTTGAAGCTTGATCAAGGACATAGGCTACTAATTACCGCGATTACCCACATACACTCGGGCAGAACTGCAGGCAAATGCCAGTTATATATAAATTAATAAAGGTAAAAAATTAAATATATTTAATTGGTGTAAAATTGATTAAATTACTCTTTTTTTGCTAAATTAATCAACGATTTACAGAAATTAGTGATAGTTTGCCGAATAAAATTAACTCATCGTAGTTGGCCTGGTAACCTAAATCAAATAGTCGCGACTGATGTCTGAGGCCATCCATTACTTAACATGATAGTAATCGTTGTTATTCAACATGCTTTTCGAGTGTTTCCACGTGATTCCAACATTTGGTAGCGTAAATGATGGTACGGTTGATATAATATTCATTATGTTACCCGATAAGAATAAATACCCATTTACGTAAGTTCACTTGTGGGAACCTGTAAACAAAAGTAAGGAAAAGTTTTAATGCTCTAAAATTGTAGTTATCTTATTTGTTGAAAAGGAATTTACTAAGAGTCGGTTTCCCTGTTCATTTTTACCCAACTACGGCCAAGCCAAAAGGAGGGGTAACAGAACCGATTTAATGAATAAGGTGTAAATTGATTTGCAATAACGGCTGGCCCGGATGATATAAGTTATGTAATTGTTATTAAAAACACTTTTTAAAACTTTTCTTGTTAAATTGTACTAGTATAGTTTTTTGCGAACGTGGCGACAATTTTCTACTTGAATTGGTAATAGGATTTGGGTATTGTTTTATTTTCTACACTGTAATATCACATCACATTAAATGTTATCATATCCGTTACGCTATTTTAAATTTTTGAGTCTATTAATGAAATTTACATAAATATACGATAAAAAAACAACTGTAGACCCCTACTGCATTTCTTAAGCAATAGCATTCATTGTATTTTATTTGAATTGGACATTATAGACATACTTCAATATTACGACCGGTTTCTAAAGATGTTTATGCGAGTAGATATATATTCTTTCGAAGAAAGTTATTTTTATAGCGCGATATATAATCTTAAATTAACAATTATATTATATATCTTTAATTTGAAACTAACATTATATCTGAAAAATGGTTTTTGTAACTAACAGTGGCCGAAACTTTTTGTTTTAACCTAGAGTTAAATAAATTAATTAGTCCGAAATGCTTATTGCAAAACCGACAGAGGGACTGCTCTGTTAAATATGTGTAATTACATGAATCTTATCTTCTTTGGTTACTAAATATCCTGTTCTCACGAATATGAAACAGTTTAGGAAAAGAGACTGCACCTTCACAATTGTATCCACTAGAGATGCCCACGAAGCTTATTTCATCGATATATTTTATCTAAACGTTTACTAAGCTTTTATACAAAAAATATTTACACATATCAAATAACAAAACAAATTTTCGTTTTCATTGATAAGAAATATATTCTTCATACATGTTCGATATGTGCATTCTTATTCATATTTTCATATACGATTATAAAATTAATCTTAAATTATGAACATCGGTCTCTTTACTAGTTATAGACTTAAGAATGGTAACTTTTTTTGTAATAAAAACGAGCAGACATATCGCCTGATGGCAGGCGATTATCGCTGCCCATGGACTACCGCAACACTATAGGCATCACAAGTGCGTTGCCGGCCTTTTAATAAGGAGTACGTTCTTTTCTTGAAGGTCGTAGGTCGTATTAGACCACATCTATACGCAGCGCCAGGGAGTCCAGCCGACTTAAAACCTCCTGGCAATCGACGATTCGAGTTGCTCTTCGTTGAATGTGGTCCAGAGGTAGGAGCTGGTACTAAGTTGCTCCCTTATTAAGATGAGAACAGTATTCTACGTGAGGCCGATCCTGCGTCTTACAAAGCAGCTTACACCAAACGTTGCCGCTATATACTTTGGTAGTCCGGAATATTCAAGGAAAGGTGAAAATATAATTTTGAATGTCGATATATTGTATAGTTTCTATCGATATTCCGATGTATCGTATATAACAACCATAGTACCAACCTCCGTTTACACACATTAACTATGCGAAAACGTTTACATGGTGATTGAATTGTTGCTTGATGGTTTAAAATGACTAATGGTTTGTTTTCTCAGACTCTTCTCACATTTGAACGTAGCTTTTGTGAATGTGTATAGTAATGACTTTGTGTTAGTACAACTATACAAACAAAACATTAAGGCCACGGTTAGACGATGAAAAGTAAGGCCCAGGCAGCATCTTTTAAATGTCCATAAGCAGTAGGTATTACGTTGCATGGCGATTTTGTAGAGCGAGCCCTGTCCTACCTATTCTGCCATAAATTTAAATCAAAAATAATGAGTTTAGAAATTTGTCTATTCTTAACGGAGTTTGAGTTGGAGGGATGAAGTAGGAACCAAATTCAAAAATGTGCCATCTCTGCAACCCACTTTTGTAATTAATGCAGACATTTTCACGCAGAATGTTACTGTATCTTTAAGTTAGTATTCGATAAAGATGTTTTTATTATTAAAGATATCTGTAATATCCCTTTGGATTTTTTTTATGTTTCCTCTACAGCCAGAGTGTGGTGTTTCCACCAACGACTGCCTGAAAGTCAGCCTCAGATGCTAGGGAGGACCTGAACGCCTAGGATTTTAAGCAATTTAAGTTTCCTAATCAATTGGTTTTATCCCTATCCTATATCCCCATGGTGACTCTACTGAGTCTTTATGTGATCAGGCCTGTGATCGACGCTGTCCACTCTCCTTTTTTAATTTCTACAAAACAGATTCCACAGAACAGATTAGAAAATTCAGGTGTATATAAAAAAGTAAAAGTAACGAGTATAATCTGATCTCTAAGAGGAAATTTTTAACGCGTCAATAACATCATGCCGAGTAGCAATTATTTTCCATTTTTGTTAAATAACTATTAGAATTAACGATAGAATACCGTTATGAACATATAACTCGATGATCTTGGTGAGACAAACGTGACTGAGTGTTTGACAAACGATGTGATGGGCGCGCAGTTTACCTTGAACGGGACGCACCGTTATACAGACTGACTGATGACTGTACTGTCAGCGACAAAATTGTATATACCGGCATACAGTAAACATATTTGTTTCCATAGTTAGTGGATTTGTAATAATTTATACAACAAATATTAGCTTGACGATTTTGTTGTCGTTTGTACGTTTTACTGTTATTTAATGGGTTCAATGACCGTGGTTTATACTACCGTCGTTTATAATGGTGTGGTTATGGTTTTTGTCAATAATTCTTTATAGTGTTAATCAGTATTGTTAACACAATTACTGAATACTATTTTATGATGTAGCTAACGGTCTTGTGAATGAATTTATTAACAATTATAGTATTTGAAAGTCTCTGACCCTGACAGTCATCGCTTCTCTGGTGAGCAGTTGAATGTAGGCGTGGTACATTTATTTGTGAAAGGCCTTTTGTTCAGAGATGATGAATTATTATTTGAGTTTGATTATACGCAGACGGAGAGATTTAAATGGTAATTCTCAGAAATAAAAGATATTTCTGAATAACTATTTTAAGTCTGGAATGCACGTTGTATGTAAGCCGCGAGGCTTGACAATAGTCATCATTATTATTTTTAAATTGTTTGTATGGGCGATTTAAAATTTTGTAGCTTATTCGTACATGATATATCCCGAGTCCCAAACCAAGCAGAACTTGTATTATAGGTGTCAGACAACTAATGTATATATTTTTGTAAATAATGCATATTATACATAGAAAACACAAAAACTCCGAAACGCACATATGCAGATCATACAAACATTTAGTTTTACTCGGGAATCGAACCCGAGACCTCAAGCACAGCTGTCGCGTACGGTACCACTGCGTCAACGAGGCACTTAATTAGATTAAATAGATTTCAGAACAATCCAACATTAGTGTTATATATATGTGAAAGAAAAACGCACTATTTGTGTAGTTAACTAGTCGTTCTTATTGAGATCACTTCCTTTCTTATCCCATAAATCCTCAATTAAACTTCTATTCATTACAAAGGAAATCTGAATCCAAATCTGGCTCTTATTTAACAGTGTACAAGATACAAAATAAAAAAAAATATATAGATAAAACGTAGTTTAGATATCACAGTAACTTTAGAACGTTATATTTACACGCAACCGTTTACTCTAAAAGGTGAGGTGTCCAAGATCGTTGTCCGTCGACCCGTAGCATCAAGATAAGCCGAGTTACGAATAAAGATATATTGTTCCACGCGGTAATCGTACCCAAGGTACAAATTAAGCGAAAGGATTTTGAAAGTGAACGTAAGCGATCTGTTAGCTAACTCGGAGATGAGAAAGCATTATGGTCCTATCTTGTGACGTGTTACGTGATAGAGGTCAACCAGTGAACGGTATACTGGTACAGAGGAAAAAGGTTTTATATTATTGTGTATCTTCTGCTTTACTTTCGGATATAGAAAGTTTTTAACACTTAATAGATTTTATCGACGAGTTTTTGATTGCATTTATGCTCGAATAAAAGTTATTTTTGGATTATCTTTGGGGATGACTCCTTCTTTTTGGATTAGAGACACTCAATGCCCTTTTATATAGCGGCCTTGAAAAGTGAGCGAACTTTCAAAATTAGACTTTAATCGGTTTATTACACCAAGCAAATTAAAACAAAAAGTTATGAATATCTGTAAAATGAGAGCTATGAAACGAATAAAAAATTATTTATTTAAGAGACATAGAAAGGTGTATAGAAAACTTCGCTTGAACCACGAATTCTTTAAAAGTTTGAGGTTAACTGTTGTACTAGGTATCTATAGTATATTGGGCAGGGCGGCAGCACGGGACCCTTTCCTTCCGACTGACGCAGGTGCTTTCTGGGCACGGTTGCTTCGGGAAGTACCTGCACTCGGTCGCGCGGAGGGAATTGAGTCCCGCCTGCCACCACTGCGACTGCAGTGAGGACTCGGCCCAGCACACGCTGGCGGCGTGCCCCGCTTGGGCGCCGCAGCGTCGGGCCCTCACTGCAGTCATCGGAGGAGATCTCTCGCTGCCGGCCGTCGTACGCTCCATGGCCGGCGGCGAGAGCAGTTTTACCGCGGTCGCGACCTTCTGCGAGGAAGTCATCTCGCAGAAGGAGGCGGGGGAGGACGATCTCCACTCGGACCCGATCCGCCGCCGGCGAACCGGGCGGCGGAGGCGCGCCTACCAGCGCCTCATGCCGCCCTGAGTATGGCCGCGGATGGGCGGGACGGGTTTTCCCCCCCATCCGCTTAGAGGTCACCCGCGAGGGCGGGCGACGTTACGCGTGTGCCGTACGTCGCCCACCTCAAGAGATTAGAATAAGAAGATGGTGCCCGCTTCAGTGCGGGCTGGCGCTGGGAGGGGTCCGGATGGCGTAAGAAAGCGGTTCCCGGATCCCTCCCTTCTCAGGCGCAGAGTGGCACACCGTGGTGGTTTAGTGGATAGTCTGGCGAGTCAGTCAGGAGTCCCACACGAAGCAAACCCCCTGTACCCGCGGGGGGGAGCGAAGTGCGTAAAGGCATTCCATCACGTCAAAAAAAAAAAAAAAAATGTATATTTCACAAGAAAAGAATCTTATTTGGCACAGAGTAGTCAAGATGCTTCTGTAAATGTAATGATAACATTTGTGTCTAATTTGGAGAAAAATATATCACAAAAACGTTTGATTACTCTTGACATTTTGATATATAGCAATATTTAGGAACGTTAAGAAGAATTATTGACAGCTCGTTTATTAGTTTAACGGATAAAATAAGATCTAGTTGAGAAAACAACTGGCTATTTTATGATGTGGAGTTTCGAAATAGGATAGTGATTTGACGTAAAAAAATGTCTATATATTGAGTATTGGAAATAAATGTTCAACCATGTATAAGTGGTAATGTAGTTTTTTTTGTAACACAATTTTACAAATTTTAATTAGTGTTTTAAGATGTATATAAAGTAAAAAAACAACAAATGGTACATACTACACTGGGTCATAATAATCTTTGGTAAGGTTATTTCGAATCAAATGAGTTTCAAACCCATTATGTTTCTTTCGGAAGTCTGAATATACTACTATTGTATTCTGCTTATGCTTTCCATCAGACTGTGTAGAGCCACTTAGGCAGACTGATTTCTATATTAACAAAAACTCTAACTAAATTAACGTCAATTTAATAAATTGCAAAGATAAAATAACAATTAAAATGTATTAAAAACATGCATAAAAATTCATTAAAGTCATGTTTATTGTAAGTGAATTAAAAAACAAAACTTGGTACAGAAATAAAAAGAGATTGTTAGACGTGTATCATGGACTGTTTGCATTAATAAATGACTTAAGATAGTTTAGATAATGCAATTAATTAAAATTCATTCATCTAAATTACATACAATACGAATGTTCTCACGAGCTGTAGTGATACTGATAGTGTTACAACTTTCTTATATTTGAATGGATATGTCAAAAGAATAATTTTCGACTCTGCAATTTTCCAGTTTTGAGTTATTGGATTACTAATATTAACCTGTTTGCCTTTAATAATTAAAAAAAGCGGAGGTGCTTAAGTAGCACCGATTGCTACTATTCTAATGTTTGAAGACAAGTAATAAATTATTCAATAATTAATTAATCATTTTTGCTATTAATGATTTACAGGTGGTACAGCAACGTTGATGTCAGCATGAACGGGCCGGCTCGACCGGGATAATGCCCTCGCACAGAAGATCGACGTAAAATGACAGCGCTCGTGCTGTCGTGTTTCGTTGGTCAATGCGACACCGGAGGCCCAATGATGTAGAAACATCACTAAGCCGCCATAGTGTTGGTCACCATGCTGCATTGTGGGATTGTTTGTTTTTAAAATGCGTGTGGTAATGGTATGAATATGGAGTCATTTTAGCCGGACAAAACATTAAAAAAGTTATCAAAGCTAAAATCAGCGAGGAAGAATATATACCTGTATAGTTTTATTTTTTATCCGAACTATTTATTGAAAATTTAAATGAATGAAAACATGTGTTTGTGGTAAATGCACTCAGTCACCCACGCGTACATCTTGTACTGGCTAATAGACTCTCATAGGTTATCTGTGCTTCTTTGGAATTTTTAAAGAGCTTTTAGAGATGTATTTAATTTAGTACTAAGTATACTTTTAGTAATGAATTTTGGTAGTATAATTCTATCCTCCTTCGAGTCTTTTCTCAAATTATGTCAAGGTGGGCTTTCAGTCACCTGCCTTCAGGCCTCTACAATTAAAGTATTAAGCAATACAGAAGTTCTGTAGACAGACTGTTGGTGGTCTTTTTAGGGCTCTAACTACCTGTAACGGTTGCCACAGATGTTCGCATGACAACCGAGACCGACGGCCTTAAAGCTCTTCGAGGCACTGAGGAGTTTTAATGAGTTAAGAATGCTCACCCATCCAGAAACGCACCTAGCTTTAATTAAATAACTTTTCAAAGTGCTAACCTAATCTATTACTCTGTAGCCGCTATCAATCAACAATCCATAATGTCCCACTGCTGGGCTCGGGTCTCCTCTCAGGAGAGGGTTAAGGCTATACGTCCCAACGCTGGCTAAGTGCGGGTTGGGGACTCGCAAGACTACGTTGTGGCTACGTAATTTTGCCGTTGGATGTTTTTAAGCCGTCCAAAGGCCTCCAATTAAGCTTGACGGCTTATCGGTAATATCGTTATCCTATGATAACAACCGGGAACGACTGCTTAACGTGACCTCTGAAAAACAAAGTACGAAGTAACATGCCACCAGCGGTCACACATCTGGGTACTGACCGCGGCGTCATTGCTTACCCTCGGTGATTGTTTCTTAGCACCGAGTGCAACTAGGCTATGAGCGCCTGCAGCCGCTAGGCCTGCTTGAATTTATGCCTTAAAACAAGATGATATCATCCCTAACCATAACATCGCACAATCTACAGGGTACCAATAATTTTGCGTATTTTACTTAGTTTAAACAAATGTAGTTGGTATGTATTAGAAAGTGTAGTTTAATTTCTCAGATGGTTTTTGGGTCGGTGGTTTCTACAAATTTCTCCTACTCTTCCCTTCTTAGATGGCAAGCTAGCGTGACGGTTTCTCTAAGGCAGAGTACGCGTGACGAATGAAATCTGAAAGGTGTGCCAATATACTCTTTTGCCTCATCCTTACACCCGATTAAGACCAGGCCAAAAAAGGGGAATAGTTTCTGCAGTCCATGTAAGTATATTTGTATATTCCACGGTAGTGACCCATTCACAGATTCTGCTTATGCTCTGATAAGGCGGAGTATTAAATAAAAATATAGTACAGATTAATCATGCGTTTATTCACCATCATATTACCGTTCCGTTATCTGGGTGAGTCAAACTAACCCGTAAAACTTAACACTCAAGGGAGTCTTGTTTTTGACATTTAGTTTCCTAATCAGTTAATTTCAAGCTTTCGGATGTGGTACGTAGAAAGTTTAAGATTGCAAACATTACAATTAAGCAAACTAAAAAACGTATCTAATATACTATTTAGATTTGAAACCTATTTTTATTGACTGTGGTTACAAGATGCGATGTGATTTATATCTTTTGAAAGTAAGTACGTACAAGCTTGCATGAAAATTGCCAAACAGTTGCTTGTAACCCATGATTATAGAACTGGTTAATAGCGTTTAAATGTTAATAGATTTTATTGGGAAAGTGTATTTATAATCAAATCATTGGTGTTAAAACGCCGTGTAATCGGCTAATCGTCTAATCAAAAAAAAAATTTTAAACGGTATCATCTTACTAAAACAGACAATAAACAAACAATTTATCATTTAAAAAAAGAGAATTTTCGCATTAGGCATATATCCTACATCATGAAGAAGAATATTTAGACTCACAACAATAATTAGTCCGGGTTTAAGCCCACAACACTTAGGTTAAAAGAAAGCAACGTGGCGACCACTTAAATCACACCACCCGTCCAGTTAAAAATGTTCATAAGAACAATTATAGTTCTCTAATTTATACAAATAAAATATGTTACCCTGACTCAGTTAGTTATCAAAGTGAAGGCTTAACCGTTAGTAGAGCTACAAATTTTCAATTTTGGCATCTAATGTTGTTGTTGATAGTTGATCCCCAGAAATATATACGGGACGCGGAAAAACTACTCACTAGGCCGTCATAGGGTCCATATGCTACATTATCTTATTCATAAGGAGTATTCCGACCAGCACTCTTAGATCTTATTTATAGATTTGAAAAAAATGATACAAAAAGTAATGACGCAAACGAAGTTGCGAACCATTGCTAGTTTGGAATTATATGTAAAGTGTTAATCATAGATGTGGTGAAAGCATGACATTTGAACCATGCTCTAGAAATCAAAATTATAAACGTAACTCGGACACACCAACTTAGTATTTCGGGTTAGACAACATCACTTTGTGCACTGATAGAGAAACAGCAATACTTATTGTCACATTCATCACACCGAACATCAAGGTGTCACATTGCAAAGGTTTTTTTTTTATAATAGGTCAACTCCCGCATTAGGAATATAAATTCCTGTGTCGCGAGGATCTTTACGAACATACATGAAACGGACACAAAGTACATCCAGACTTAGAACAACAATTTACGGATCACATAAAGTGTTGTCCCATGTAGGATTTGAACCCACAACACTAGGCGCAGTAGGTAGCGGTGTGGCGACCACTGAAACCACTAGGCCAACCGTGTAATCAGGTCAACAACTATTTAGCTTATGTATTGATTCGATTATACGTGTAAGTGTATAAGTACGTATAAGTGACGTTTGGTCCCGTTTGGAAAATAAAACAGAAAACATTTTTTCAATAACAAATGCTAGATTACCATATTGAGGCATGTGTTTTTACTAACCACATGCCTCAAAAATAAATAAGGGTGATTTATTTATTTATTCTCTTTTTTAAAGACTACTATCGTACTACGAATATTCCTGTGCGCGCGCAGCTTCACAAATATATCTATATTTCCTTTGTGTTCCTTTCATCTGAAAGGAACACAAAGAACACCGATAGATAACGAGACTCAGAATTTGTGGATCACAGTGTTGTCCCATGTGGGGTTTGAACTCATAATACCCAGTACACTAGAAAACCGTAAGTTAAATAACTATTGTAAACTTGGCGGTATATTTGTATGGTTAATCCTGTTGTGGATTCAACTAATTCGATCGAATGGATGGAGCTCTAGCTTTCTCAGTATCCACCGAAACATCTCAAGTAGTAATAGGATAGAATTACTTCTACTCTGTTGCTTCTTCTTCTCTCAGAGTATGAATATTGTATTATAGTCAGTTACCATTTCCGAACGTTTAAATGATTAGTATGCCAAAACTAATAAAAAATTATGGTTTTTCGATGCTATCATGTAATCTAAACTATAGTCTCCACCTTGAATGAGTAGGAGTAGTGTTCTGAATACTTACAAGTTTCCTTTAAGGAGATTAATGCTATAGTCGTAGGCGGATGTGCGGCCGGGCCCTGTGAGGTACAGCGCACATTCGTTGCTGTCTCCTACCGGCGAAATCGCCTGCGTCCACGCGCATAATAGCGCTAGTGCTAACGTTCTGTAAATAAAATATTTTCTTAGTTAGTTCATAAGCAATTCTGAAAATCATAATTTAGTCTATGATCTAGTGCGAGTCATAAACATAATAATATTTAACAAATAAATACATAATTTGATGATTTGAAATCACATAATTTGTTGCCACGGTTCATCAAATTTACCTTAAATAATTATTAATAAATAAATAAATAAATATAAACTAAGCAGAGCTTGTATTATGGGTACCAGACAACTGATGTAAATAAATAAATACTTTTTTTGTAAATACATACATATTATACATAGAAAATACCCTATACTCCGAAACAAATATTTGCAGATCATACAAACATTTGGTCTGATCTAGGATTTGAACACGAGACCTCATGGACAGCAGTCGCGTACGCTACCACTGCGCCACCGAAGTAGTTTTTATATATTTATAAGAAGTTTTATATAAGATAAAATTTATATCTTTATATACACAAATTTATATAATATTAAGATATGTGTTTTGTACGATATACGTTTTGTTTATTATACGTTTTAGAATGTTTCTCTAATTAGAGAAAGATACTGAAATTTAAAGGCCGTTTGTTTTTCTCAGTAAAAATAATAACATTGAAATCGCTATAAAAGCTTGAACAGAACTGAATCTGTAGCCTGTATGAGACAAAACAAAAAATACAATAAATTTTCTAACTCAAATTTTGCAGTAGTAATTATTTCAAAGTATAAATGATTTTCCCGTACGTTCACCGAGCATGCAAGCAGAGCGTCCTTGTACCTTCTATGTCTGTTACAACATTTCGTATATTAAATAAACGAACACATTATAATATTTATTCAATAATTTTCTATAATGATGAAAGACTTTTAAATTAGTAGCCTCCAATATACTGGTAGTTTCATACCTAATTTACAAAGCTATGTTTTGACGACCTCTGTAGCGTAGTGTAGTGAGTACGATTGCAATGTTGAAGGTTGTGGGTTAGCTTCCCAACCAGTGCAATAATCTATGTAGTCATGTATATTCATAACTATCTGGATTAGTCCGACAGTGAGATTATACTCGAATTAAGCGTTGATATGTATATGCTTTTAATGCTAAAGTTTAATTGAAAATGTTTCTTCACATACAGCACAACATTATTCTATAAATTCTTTAGAGTATAGGTATCTCGTATCGTATTATATTATATCACCTTAAGCCGGCTATCACGTTTGTTTTTGTGGAAACACTACACACCACCACCCTAGATATACCCGAAGGGATTTAGAATCACATCGTTCACAAAAAAAATATAAGACACAAAAACAATAAACGTAATACAAACAAAAAATTGCCTTTTTTTTCTCATAAAAATAACATATTTCCATAACAAGTTTTGATGCAACGATTTGTAAGTGAGAAAGTACTTGAACTTTTATGTCATACCGGTTTTACGAGGAACTGACCACACGTTCTTATTGCTTTTATCTAACTCACTTGTGTGCAGTCTCGCTTTAAAGTTATTTTCATGTCTATAAGTAGTAACATAGTACAAAACTTTACGATGATTGGCTGAATAGGCAATGTCTGAAAGCGTATTAAATAAATCAATTTTCTCATTATAGTAATTAGTTGTTACAGTTTGAATTGTATCAAGAAAATATTATTTGACTGCCTCGGTGGCGCAGCGGTAGCGTATGCGACTGCTGTTCTTGAGGTCTCGGGTTCGATTCCCGGGTCGGGTCAAACGTTTGTATGATCTACAAATGTTTCTTTCGGAGTTTGGGTGTTTTCTATGTATGATATGTATGTATTTACAAAAAAAAAGTATATATGTATTTATATCAGTTGTTTAGTACCCATAATACAAGCTCTGCTTAGTTTGGGACTAGATGGCGTTGTGTGTTAGATGTTCGAAATATTTATTTATTTATTATAATATTTATGGTTAAATGCAACGTGATGTCTTTCTAACGCCAAAAGTTATGTAGTTCATAAGTGCCAGAAGTCCTCTGAATCAACAGACTAAGTACTTAGATCTTCTTATCTCTGAGTAATTAAGTTTAACGTGAGTGAAACTTGTGTTTTTCCCTTTAAGTATATTCATCAAAATCATCCCCAGCCTTTTATAGTCCAGTGTTGGATTATCTCTTCTTAGAAAGGAGGTTCTGGGATTTAAGTTAAGAACTAATTTCAAATAAATTTGAAGTTAATGCTACTTGTTTAAGTTAAAACTCTAGCGATGTGGCAAGAACTGGACGTTGATTCAATACATATACGGGTTTAGTAAGAAGTGAACGGAATCCGTTTCAAAATATATTAGTTAAATAGCTATTATTCTGTAGTACAGTAGACGCCTATTTGGTACATCGCTTTATTCCTAACCAGTACAAGTCCAACATTCTATACTAAAAATTATTACTGTAATGTTAATATTATTATTGTGATTTAAAATAATTGCAATTATTTATATAACCTCTTGTTAACTTGAGCGTTTTAATTATTTCACAATTGGTATATTTAAACTATATAACATACAATAATATATCTAAAAAATGACCGCGATTTGTGGCTAGTTTTAAATGTATTACGAGTTAAGAAAAATACTCTTGCATATATATTTTTGAGCGACTTTAAAATTAGACAAAATAATAAATTTAGTTGCAAAGGTTAAATTACTTCATAACCTAAGATAAAAAAATATTTCTTCATCAATCAATAGTCTTTAATAGTCCACCGCTGGTTTTTCTGAAAAAAGAGGTTATGTCCTACCAAACCACGTTGACCATAGAGTTTGTTACAAGTTTTGTCCTGCTGAATTTGATCCTTAGTCGCCTCTTGCGACACTCATGGGGTATTCCCCTGTATTCTTATTGTCAACTAATAACTACAATATATAACATATGTGTTGATGATCGTTTTTTGTTTTTGCCAAAGACGGTCCCCATTTCATGTCATCCACTTTTTTTATATTTTTTATCATTAATTCCATCACGACGAAGACTTCAAGACTCGAAAACTTAGAATTGAAGACTTTTAATACCTGACATTGGCAGAAATAGCTGA
Organism: Hyphantria cunea; assembly: GCA_003709505.1. NCBI lineage: Eukaryota > Metazoa > Arthropoda > Insecta > Lepidoptera > Erebidae > Hyphantria > Hyphantria cunea. The sequence continues at coordinate 654,668 of PKRV01001832.1, read as the reverse complement.
TCCGGCTGGTTGCCATATCATTAAAAGAAGAAGAAGACATATGTGTACCTACAACATTAGTTGATTAATTGTGAAACGAATTAGAAATTTCTATGTGGCTTTAGAATATGGAGTATCACATCCATAATCATCACGTGGATGTCGCACGAACTGTCTAATGGTGTCACAGGACAACAGCATTACAAAGTCAAGGAAGAGGAAGAGCCACGCTTCGGCTTGAATGGGCCGGCTCGATCGGATTGAAAGACCGGCCTCACAGAAAACCGGTGTGAAACAACGCTTGCACTGTGTTTCACCGCGTGAGTGAGGATACCGAAAGCCTATACCCAACCCCTTTCCCGATCCCCATCCTCCTTTCCATCCCCCTAAGGCCAAAAATAAAGTGTTTTCTATTCTATTCTAAATCTTCTTAGTCCAGTAGTAGACTATAAATGGTTATTAATGAATTTGAATTATTTTTGAAAACTGAACGTTCAAACCGCATCTGGTTGGGCAGTTTATTGGTACAAATCTCGTTATCGCCTAAGTACATACAACATTAGTGACACAGATACACATTTCCTTGAAATGTTAGTAATATTTTTTATGGATTAAAATTCAGTTATCGCGAGGTTAACGAGTAGTTTCTATAACAGTTCTACTTAAATGGAATTCAATAGATACGGTAAAAACTAGTCGTTTAGGAGAGGTTGGCGAAACTTGGGTAAGGAATGTGTAAGCAAGAGTGGTATGTTAGGCGTCGGATAAACGACAGAAAAGATTATTGATCACTCTCAGTTTGCTACTAATAAAGCTAAAACCTATTTGTGACTTGTTACATGGCTTGGGGGCAGATGGGTCACCTGGTGGCAAATTTCTACCTCCGTTAAAGGACACCTGACAAGAGTTACTAGAGTCATGATATATGAGAATGAATGGATTCATGTACTTCATTTATAAATATATATTTATATAAATTAATATTTGGTTCTGACACACTATTGAATGTAATTTATTTTCATTAGTCCACTACTGGCTTCTTCTGAAAAAAGAGGTTTTGACCTACCATACCATGCTGACCATAGAGTTTGTTACAAGTTTTGTCCTGCTCAGTTTGCTCCTTAGTCTTACGACACTCATGGGGTATTCCCCTGTATTCTTAGTGTTAACTAATAACTACAATAAATGACATATTTGTACCTATAATATTTGGTGGTTAACATACGAGGTACAACTAAATTCAATTCAGTTACGTAGGTAAAGTGTTCCTTCAATATTTGCCATGTCTCTCGATGAAGATTTTACGGCAAAAACGTGTTGCGTCACCATGACGATCTAACTTTACAATCTATTCATAAAGAAAACAACTTTATTAAACACAAGACGGTTCATTGGAATCGTTCGACATTTTAGAACTAGTTTTTGTCTGTAGTTTCGCTCGTGTTATTTTTATGATAACGGTAAAGCCAAAAGGAAGGGTGATAGAGTTGGCAGCCTGTGTATGTTTATACGTTCCACAGTAGCGCTTCAACTAATATTCCAATTTTAATGAATGAGGTTTTAATAGAGCCGTAACAATAAATAATAAATAAATAAATTAATAAATAAATATTTCAGACATCTAACAAACAACGCCATCTAGTCTCAAACTAAGCATAGCTTGTATTATGGGTACTAAACAACTGATATAAATACATATATATATACATAGTGTGGGTCACCATGCTGCATTGTTCTTTTTCGCATTGAGGATGGTGACCACCACTCTTAGATTCTGCTCATGCTTTCCATCAGGCAGGGCAGAGTCATTTTGGCAGCTTAAATATATATAAAAAAAAATATATACTTTTTTGTAAATATATACATATCATATATAGAAAACACCTAAACTCCGAAACAAACATTTGTAAATCATACAAACATTTGACCCGACCCATCAGCGTTTTACGAGTCATGTTATAGTTTCATAAATTTTATTTTTGTTCTGACTAGAAAAGTTTGCCTATGTGTCTCTGACATCATGCTTATTTCATGATGATCGGTTGAGCAGTTAAAGTTCGAAAGCGTAACAGGCCAACACATACTAAAAACTCACTTTCTTATTTTATGTCAGGATGTAGTGATTATGTTAAACAATTTTGTTTTTATAATTTATGCCTTAAGGCGATTTGTAAACGTTCAAATTAAAGTTGTGTTAGTATTTACCAAAGCCATTCCATTATTTTTCAATTCTTTTGCAATTTCTTTTCTAATTTCAATACTTCAATAGGCATTAACGCAACTAACTAAATTTCACCTAAATATTTTTATATATTATCTGTTGCATAAGTAAATAGGCAAACAGAAAAGTAACGCTTACTAAGACTTGAAGATACTTCAGGAATGGATTCAGGCAGACAGTGGATTTAGTTGTTTTCACCTAATTCATCTTGACAATACAGAACATCTATGGCGCCTGTTCGTGTCGATTTATGATTTTTATCTGTAGCTTAAATTTAACTTTCCTAAATGTATTTAAAATGTGGTTTCTTGGTTGAATAAATGATTATTAATTTAATTCTATTGAAGATATTTATAAAGAAGTGAACCGAAAAACACATTTTTCACATTTTTAACGTGGGAGAGCCACGCTTCGGCATGTATGGGCCGGCTCGATCGGAGTGATACCACGGCCTCACAGAAAACCGCTGTGGAACAGCGCCTGCGCTGTGTTTCACCAAGTGAGTGAGGATACCGGAGGCCCATAATCCAACCCCAAATCCCCTCATCCCCCTCCCCATCCCCCGAGGCCGGCAACGCATTTGTGACGCCTCTGGTGTTACGGGTGTCCATGGGCAGTGGTAATCGCTTACCATCAAGTAATACGTCTGCTCGTTTGCCCCCTATTCCATAAAAAAGAAATCAAAATTAAGAAATGTTGAATCGTCAGCGCTCTTGTTCCTTACTCCATCAAAAAAAACCTTCTCAAGATAAATAGTTACTCCACTCACAGTATATTATATACAACAACAACCCATAATGTCCCACTGCTGGGCTCGGGTCTCCTCTCAGGAGAGGGTTAAGGCTATACGTCCCCACGCTGGCCAAGTGCGGGTTGGGGACTGGCAAGAATACGTTGTGGCTACGTAAATCTTGCCGTTGGATGTTTTTAAACCGCCCGAAGGCCTCCAACTAAGCTTCACGACTGTTATCGTATGATAACAACCGGGACCGACTGCTTAACGTGACCTCCGAATCACGGAGACGCTCATGGTAACATGCCACTAGCGGTGACCCATCCAGGTACTGACCGCGCCATCGTTTGCTTACCCTCGGTGGTTGTTTCTAATCACCGAGTGCAACTGGGCTATGGGCGTCTCTATATTATATACAATTCTTTTTAAATTAATTCACAATGCGTATGTTACTACAAAATCCAATAAGGCTAATGAGCGGTGATTTGTAAGAAGTGACCGTTTCCGTTTGTCCTGTCGTGACTGATATTAGACCCGTCGGCCTTGCCTCACTAAATGCCATTATAGACCGTTAATCCTCTCACTGTATCGTAAATTATCTTTGTACCACGTCTAGCTTTATACGACAGATGTAAATATTTGATACGTTATTGAATTGATGACTACACGGTTGGCCTAGTGGTTTCAGTGGTCGCCACACCACTTCCTACTGCGTCAAGTGTTGTGGGTTCAAATCCTACATGGGACAGCACTTTGTGTGATCCATAAATTGTTGTTCTAAGTCTGGGTGTACTTTGTGTCCGTTTCATGTATGTTTGTAAAGATCCCCGTGACACAGGAATGTATATTCCTAATGCGGGAGTTGTCTTTAAAAAAAAAAAAAAAAATTAACTGTGAATACTGTTATTTTTCTGTTAGTCTAAACTGTGATTTTTTTCGAAATTTTCTTTTATGAGAAATACATATATATGTTTTCTTAAGCCATCGTCAGTTTTTTCCTTAATTTGGAAACAAATAACAAGTTTATGTCAAATGGTTGTTAACGGCTCGGACTATTGTTTGGAGTGAAAGATAAGAAACATCGACAAATAAAATAACAAAAATACTATAGCTTACAGCAATATATCTAGTTTGATGTTTTTAAGCTCTAATATTTAGAAAATATTTACCATATTTGTACACAGTATCTTCTTTTATAATTACTTCTATAAACAAACAAAATAAACGCAACAAAAGTGTTTTCTTTCTGTCCTTGCATTACGTAATTGTAGGCCTAGTGACCGAGCGCCGGTGCATCTGGCGTGGCCACTGTGACTAGCGACCATGATACTAAATAATACCATTAAATTTAATGTACCCAACTAAGTAATATCACGGACTATGAACGTACTTCGATCGAACGGTTGTTATAGTTAGGACCTTAAACGGCATTACGCACATTCTGCCTTTGTGTAGAAAGCTTTAAAGATTACTTGGTTTCAAATGATGTTCATTTGTTACCTTACTTTACACAATTCATTAGCTAAACACATCGAAACGTTTTGACAAAGTGTATAATGAATAGCTTTTACATTATATAAAAAGATCCTTTTTTACATATTTTCGCCTGTTTCACATATTTTCGCTGCAGTTATTTGCAGTTGCAGTTCAGTGCAGTTATTAACAGTTCGGCAATTAATAAGTTTTATATAATATTGAACGAATTAATTCATTACTTAAGAAATAAACCTTTCGACTGCATTACAACAGTGCTGAAATTTGAACCCATTCAAGTTAATTGTAGTAATGATGATATTTAATTATTTAATTTACAGCTTTGTTTCGATTAGTTGCACGTCTGTACATTAATAGATCATTAAATTTATATTTTTACAGTATATGAAATCTATACTAAATATTATAAATTCATAAGGCAACTCTATCTGTCTGCCTTTCACGGCTAAGCCGCTGCACTGATTTTAATCAAATCTGGCATGGTGATACTTTGATTCTCGAGGAAAGACATATGCTTTCCTTTACCGGAATAGCCAACTTACACAGGTGGAGTCACAGGCAAAAGCTAGTCTAATATAAAAAGATGATTTACAACAAAAAACATCATCATAATAAATATGGATCGTTGTGATGAGACGTCACTTTTAAACCAACTAAAAATAAATACTTAATATAAATAGCCTACGTTTCTATATTTAACATTTTGATTAACAGCATTTAAAATAATTCTGCTAATCAAAATGTACCACGTAATTCATCATGTTGGTTAAAAATAGGATGTGTTTATATAATCACGATAAATGTTCCTAACTTTCGCTCGTAAATTTTTAATACCCTCATATGTGAGCTCATTCTTCTCAAAATTTAGGATAACGTAACATAATTGGCTGTAACACACAATTATATAGAATTATATTGTTTATAGTTTCTATTTTAGGTATACGACTATTTATTAAAAACAATTTTAGTTCATATTTTAACTTAATTGGTGGTGTTTGATTGGTAATCTTTCGATTGCGGTTGTTGGTTCTCTGAACAGTTTGCACTTTTTGTTCATTCTCCTGCTACAGTTAAGTAAGAGAAATAAGATCAGATTGTTTAATTATCTTTATTACGTAAATTTTCTTATAAGTTCATAGACGGCTTTGAAATACTATCGACAAGCATACTGTAAATACTTAACTTGTTCTGTCTGTCTGTAAGGCTGGCACGGCTGAATATGAAAATTGACATGGAATTAATTTTATTCCTGATGAAGGATATAAAAAAACTGAGAACTGACATACACGCGGGTGGAGCCGCAGGTAAAAGCTAGTATACCACAATTCTAAACAAACTATAGTCATAATTTAGTGATACTTGATTATTATTATTATGACTTCTTTATGTATGTGATGAACATGATGAGGAGGCGGTTCAACTAATATACAGTGAGTACCTTTGTCCATAGCACGGGCCCATAGACCCTCCTTAAAATTAGGACAAAAGAAGGGAGGAAGGCATTAGACCTCCGGTAATATTTATTTATTACTTTATAGAGAAATATAAACATCGACGTAATCATTACCTGAAAGTTAAAAGTAAAAATGTTTAAAACAGATTTCGGTGGAGCTGGCTCATAATATATGCCTTGGCTTTCCCATGATGTCATGGTTCTCTAATGAAGGTGAATGGTCTCACGTTTGCTTGGTAGGTATTGAAAAACTTAGGTAATAATACATATTTTTTCGTACGTATCTTTTCTTGAAGTATTGAATGGGTTAGTTATATAATAATTATGCTCTTCTGACTCTCTTAAAAATGATTATTTGAGTGTTGTGCGAAGTCACTTTACTGCTTAATTGAATAAACTTTTTAAACGTCTATTTGGCTTAAGCCAATTAACGGAATGAACTATAACTTACTAACAGCATCCTCTTAACAAGGAACACTATTAAACTTCACTGAGAACCAGTTACATAATGCCAATTATTATTTTGTAAATTAAATTAATTACGTAATGAAAAAAGTATGTATTAAAGAAAAAAATGCTCACATTTACGTGTCACGACCCTAAATCGTATAAATATTTATTTTTAGTTTTAAACTAATTTTCGTAATTAAACATTTGTATGATAATTAGCTTTTAAAAATGTGTTACCGACCTCAATGTCCCTACATCGGGATCAATTGTAATAAATCATGTTTCTTAATCTGCCAGCCTCAAATCTGGTATTTTTCCTTCAAATGTTAAAATGGACGTACACCGTCACAAAAACTCTCTCTCTCTACATATATATGTTACGACTCTGTTTTTCTATATGTTACGATTTTACGAACTGCTGCACCGATTTTAATGGAATTTGGCTGTATATAGGCTACACTTTACCGCTATAACTTACGTACACGTAGGTGGAATGGTAGCCAAAAGCTAGTTAATTCATAAATGACGGAGTTCTGCTATAACAAACAATAAAATATAATCCAATTGAGAACCTTCTCTTTTCTTACAATCCGTTTAAAGCATTTAGTAAAAAACAACTATTGGCGCCGTCTATTGTTTGTTGTAACATCTTACTGTCACAATTTCATGACCTAGTTTGGTTTTGGGTTACACAAGAAAATTCTTAAAATTAAGTAAATCATTAGATGCAATGCGGAAAATAGTTTGCAGTTGGAGTGATTGAATTTTCACAATCTTTAACCCAGCGATAAACCGAGTTCAAACAGACCGTAACCCATTGATTGTTACAACAAAGTTAGATAAAATAAAAAGTTATATTCGCACAATTTGTGTTTTTATTAGATAGAACTAAAGACTGTTAAATTAAATTACATAGTTTGCGCACGAATGGAGATTCTATAACAATAGTTTCTTTTTATTTAAATATTCAATATAACGCCAAGTATCGGTTAACCGTCCCATCGGATTTTGAGAGAGTGAGGGAACAGAGAGTTCACCTGTGTTTGCGTACACACTAGTGCACTATAATATCTCCTGCGTAGTTGGCTAGTCTCCGTTGAGACTGGCCGCCGAAGCCGAAATCGGCTAGGAGAACATCATCATCATAACGCTATCTCTGTTTTCAACCACATAATCAATGAAAAACAACACAATTTTTTTTCTGCATATTCGTATAATTTATGTATGTCGGTTAGCGCAATAAAAAATAGGCTATATCCTTCTTCAAGAATTAAAGTACCTTCATCTAGAAATTTTGACATAAATCCACTGTACCGCTTGATTTGATATCAGGGTACAGCTTCTAAATTTTTTAGTAAATTACCTTTTTTTATGGAATAGGGGCAAACGAGCAGACGTATCGCCTGATGGTAAGCGATTACGGCCGCCCTTGGACACCCGTAACACTAGAAGCATCACAAGTGCACGTTGCCTGCCTTGGGGGATGGGGAGGAAGATGAGGGGAAGGGTTGGATTATGGGCCTTCGGTATCCTCACTCACTCGGTTTTCTGTGAGGCCGTGGTGTCATTCCGGTCGAGCCGGCGCATGCATGCTGAAGCGTGGCTCTCCCACTAAAGAGTACTCTTTCTTAAGAAATGAGTCTTTCTTGCAAATATTTGGCTGAATATTTTATAAATTAATATTAGAGTCAAGTAAAAACGAAACATTATGTGTTTCTAATGTAAAAGACCCTGACCTTGATGGCAAAAATTATGTAAAATATTTTGAAACTTGAGAATCGTTTATAACTGAAACTTGTAACCCCGACCTTGTACAACTTTTAGATGACTCCTTTCTGTGACGAAGGAATACGCTTTCCTAAGAAATACGTCTTCTTGCAAATATATCGCTGATTATTTTATATATTAATATTAAAGTCATTTGAAAACGAAATGTTAGGTGTTCCTAACGTAAAGAACCCTGACCTTGATTGCATCGATTATGTTAAATATTTTGAAATTTGAGAATCGTGTATAGTTATGAAATCGTTGATCAAGAAGGCTTCATTACCTATCTGTAATATCACCTCCCACTATTTATTGTAGTCCACTACTGTGTCCACTTGTCTGTGGTTCGAGGATATTTCAGTACCTAATAATAATAAATCCTTTTCAAAACACCAAGGGATGATGTACACGTATTTTTTTTAGAAAATGTAGCTAATGTTATCGTCCAACATTCTAGATAACGAAGTATAATAATTATTATCACATTATTTGAACTTCTACTTGAAAATTTTAATTTAATCGATAATATTAAAATATTAAAAGTCGAAAGTTTGTTTTATTACCGAGTAAAAGCCAAACAAACGTAAGTAGCTTAGAAATTTGCGCTACGTGCAAACTACTTGATTGTAGAAATATTTTTTCTTCAACATAAACCGCTAGTAGAAATTACTTAGTCAAATCATCATAATTATCTTAAACAATAGTACTCAAAAAAAACATATTACTCGACTACGTCAATATCATATATAAAACATATAAATTATATATACTCGAAAAATATAACCCAGAAGGGGTTATGTTTTCCTAGTGTATGTGTGTCATATTCGGATTAAAAAAGAAACGTCTAAACAGTGACAAAACAAAACGTAAACAGCATGTGTGTTCTAACGACTTAAAGCATCATAAAATATACATTATGCAAGACTTTAAATGCTATAATAAATGAGTACACGACTTTCGACCATCATTACGTTGATATCATAATGTTCGAAGAACGCAACTACTTTACTATAATCTTTCAAAAACTTGAGCGAGTTTTCGCTTTCAATGAAGAACCGTTTTGTGACGTCATTAGGTTATTAATGATATAAAAGTGTAACATTGTTTTATTAATATTTCATTCGAAAGTTTTTTGTATTTTCATCTATTGGTAAGTACGTAATATATATTATTTAATGAAATTATAGAACAGTAAAGATTTTTTTGGTAATATTTAACTTTATTTTAAACTTTGCCTTTTTTATTTTAAACTTTATTTTATGTTTAGGATTAGCTAACACGACAAATATGGCAATAAGTTTAAGAATATTCGTCCTTTTATTTCAAGAATATGTTTAAAATAATTTAGTGTATGGATTTAGCCATGTAATCGCATTAATCAAACCGTATCTAGTATACTGTTTTTTTGTTTTAGAAATAGTAATGCATGCTCTGTTCAATTGTACTTGAAAAACGTTAAAACTTAAGGTTTAAAATCGTTTGTCAATGAATAGAGACACTGTTAAACAAATTTCACGGCTATTTATGGAATATTTTATGTAAGTATATGTCAGCAAGATAACTAATTCTACAGCATGTCGTCAAACATATTACGAAGGTAATATGTTTGACGACATGCTGTAGAATTAGTTATCTTGTGGATCTTATTATAGCGTACATTATGCAGCGTATAAAATTGAACCAGCGTGTGATTATTTAACGCATTCACTTCGTTTAGATATATATCCGTGTAAGTATAATAATAAAACAAATATACTAGGTAATTCGGTTTTTAAAATATTCAGCTCACATGAATAAAATTAATACACAAATTAGTAATTAATAATACAATATAGGTACCTGGTGTACATTTTAAATAAGGTATAAAGAAGAAAGAAAGGAAGGCTATATTTAAATAGGTTAAAACAAAACATTTAATTACATAAATACATTACACACATTTTAGTACTTTCTGCCTCGCATAACAAAACTGTGAAATGAACTGTCGTTTGCGGTATTCCCAGCCCAATATGACCTTTAAGAAAAGAGCGTACTCCTTCTTTAAAGGCAGGCACTTTTGAGGCCTCTGTTGTTGCGGGTGTCCATGGATAGTGTTAATAGCTTACCATCAGGCGATACGTCTGTTCGTTTGCCACCTATTCATTAATAACAAAAAGAACATAAATGAGTAAAAATAATTAGCTTTGGATTAAATTTGTATTCAGTTTGATTAAAATTATCCATTTATTGAACCACAGATAAGTCTATAATGTTGCGTAAATAAGTAATCTAAAGTGCCTGGATTGCAATGTTGCATTATTCAATCTGCTCTGTGCTGACACTCTGATTATAAATCAATCGTCTAAATCAGGTAGTATGTCACACATGTGACGTATAGAGGCTGCATTTAAGTTCGCTTAACTGTATTAAGTATTTAATTTGTAATATTAGTTGTATATTTAAGATTGTATTGATGAAAGTCTAACGCTGTCGGTCTACCTGCTTTACGTAACAACTTTTTAACATTTTTATGATAAAAGACCTACCTCCCGAATACTTTTGCTCCATATGGATGAAAAAAATAACTCATTTCATAACTTTTCGCAAGTCAGTAGTCAAGTTTAATTTCCAATTTATTATTGAACTTATAAAGTTATTTTAAAAACGCCGTGAAAGCTTGAGATTTGCCTGAGGCATTGCAATCTGGGGCTGTTTATAAAGTATAGTTTAACCTATCGATTTTGATAATAGTGAGCTGTAATATGATTCATTATGTTAGTGCTCTGAGCGCGAATAGGCTTACTAGACTCGCCCTTTGATTTAACCTTAATACATAGCAAAAAAATGACCCATACAATTGTATACAGGAGAGCTTAGGTCTCTTTAATATTCTCTTTGCTATTTTTGATGAAGATTCTTTTTAAGCTTTGAAAGTTTGCATTTGGTATAATTATTATTCTAAACGGAAGGACTATCTACTTAGATTATCTTAGGTGTATAATGTATTCTAATAAAATTAAGCATAGTTTGCTTGGGACAAACTGGTGCACAAGCTTAACTAGTATAAGTGACCACTCCTTAAAAACCATTCTCTGGGTTTTCTTGTACATTAATATAGTGTATTTTTTATGATATAAGTGGCAAACGAGCAGATGTATCGCCTGATGGTAACCAATTACCGCCGTCCATGGACACCCCAACACCAGAGGCGTCACAAGTGCGTTGCCGGCCTTATATGTACATATATTGAAACGACGTACATCTAATATATAAAATTCTCGTGTCACTGTGTTTGTTACCAAACTCCTCCAAACCGGCGGGACTGATTTTATTGAATTTTGTGTGCATATTGGGTAGCTCTGAGAATCGGCCAACATCTATTTTTCATACCCCTAAATAATTAGGCTGACCTATTTTTTTATATATGGCAATACGGCGTTTGATGGGTCAGCTAGTGTGTATATAAATGTAATGTTTGGTTTAATTTAATCCAAAACTGTACAACTGTTTAATGAAAGTTTTTGCGTCGTAAAACATCAATAAATAAAATATACACCTTCATTAAATTTCGCGTTTATACGTAATAACAGTAACATTTAATTAGTTTGAAGAAAACATGTTTTATTATTAATATTTGTATACAAACGAACATCCTGTTTGATAAGGTCACCAGATTTCCTGATGCACGTCCGGAGTAGCTTACGTACATCCGCCTATAGACGTCTATTGCAATCAGCTTAGAGTCTAGCTCACATATTGTGTCTACTGCACTGTTTCTTCTTCACAAGACTTCTACAGAATAATATGGCAATCGAGAGTTACAACAATAATAAAATACGTGTTGTATGACGTAATGTATGTAAATAAGATAAACATTGTTGTATAAATCGATCATCATTATACAAATTCCAAGAAAAGAATAAAGCAATAGATTCGAAATCTATAAATAAGTACATAAAATATGGTACAAATATATTTACATATATACGTATATACAGATTTATAAGTATTTGAATTTCGATTAAAATTAATGAAATTAATTAAAATTTATTTATTTATTTATTTAAAATTCGAAATTCAATCATATATCTTTTTCTTTTTTTTGGCTTAAATCCTGCCGAAGTCCTCTGCATAATTTTCATAAAAAGGGAACAAAGTTTTTGCTTCACGTATTAATACATAGGTATGAGAAATAAAGAGAGAAAAGATAAAAAGCAAGCTTTATCTAATGTGTGATCTTTTTTTGATCATAAAGAGAATTTTTCATTTAAAAAATATTTTCATCCAAAAACATATTCCTTTCATAAACTAATCTTGCCCAGTATAAATGATAGTAAAATATTCAAATTTTGAACATTTCGTATTAATTGTCCTATAAAAACAAATTCAAAACAAATTTACGAAAAGTTTTTTATACATAAGTTATTCTAACGATTTAAATAATTAATTTAATAAACAAAATGTCGAAAATTTTTAACTTTACACGATATGCTGATACTATATAAAAAAATTATTATTAAAATATACAACCTGGTATATAATATATACATACAAATGTAGATTTATGCAAACGTAATTTCATTGTTGACGTTTTATAAAAATATTTGAATCAGAAGCGTGCTACGGGTTCATTTCGTTTGTATTTGCAATTCGGCCAATTATAATTTTATTTTAAGAAATAAATAACACTAATACTATCTAAGTTTAAGTTTCATTTAATATAAATAAAGTAATCATAAAAACTATATTTCATTTCATTTTGAAATTTGGATGATACATCTAAAATCACTAATTATGGGATATGCGGCTTGATTTTGGTCTGCAGTTTTATGGCCCATAAAAAAGTAACTTACGAAGAGCTTCGTGTAAATGTTATGCATAACAATTACACTATTACATTCATAATGATGTATAATTATGCGTGCTACGTTTCTGTACGTAGCTTGGCTGCTCGTAGTCGCTACGATTTTAGCACAAAAGACATCAACGTGTACCCACCGAACAAATTTTTTTTAATTACTTGTTTTTAACAAAGTAAAATGAAAATTAAAAATGTTTTTCATTTTTATTTGAATTGTTAAAATTCTGATGTATTTCTAATAATAATGAATGAAACACATACTTAAAAAATATTTTTGGGAAAAGTCAAAAAAATTAAATACCTTGCTATCATTATCACGAAACACCTCACTCTCCAATTTATGTCCGAACACTACACTATACCATGGAGCACAGAACGCGATCACAAAATACAATTTTCAATTTTGTATCATAGTTTGTATTGTCAGTTATAATTTGTATTTGTATTGTGTACGTGCTAGCGGTGGTGCGACGTGGTTAGCACTGAAGCGGTGCCCGGACGCCGGCTCGTCGAAGCCTGCGGATAAGCTGCGATGAAAGTGCTCCACGTGATGGCACAGAAGGACGCTGTTGATACCACCACTTTTATATGACGTGTTTTAGCCATACAACCTGATTTTATTTTACTAACTAAAATGTATTTCGAAAGATGAAAACTGTAATATACGAAACTAAGTGATAAGAAAAATAGATGTCATTCTATATTGCACTAATTTTTTCATTTATATTTTATATGATTCTACCAAAGTAATACTACTCTGCTTGATGGGAAGCATGAGCATAATCCAAGAGTGGGTTCGATTCCTATCCAGGCAATTATGTGATGGTCATATGCTATGTCTGCGTGTTATTTATTTTCAAAATTTAGATTTATTTAAATATGAATTTTTTTATGATTTAAATCAAAATGTGGTATATTTTCTGTTAAGAGTCAACTGTCATGTGTCAAGTTGATGTACTCAATGGTGGAGTCTCAACAGAGACCAGCAAGCTTCGTAGGAGATATTATAGTGCACAAGTGTGTGCGCAAACCTAGCTGCACTCTTTGTTCCCTCACTCCTGTTATTCAACATGAACAGGGAAAGATTAAGCATAAGGCCAACGACTTAGTTATTATATATAGGTATCATAAACCCTAACATCTAAACTCCGATTTATTATTAAGCATTTTCAAAATCAGAAAAACTCAATAACACTTTTTGGCTCGACCTAGGAATAAAATTGTTTCGCTTGGCTATTTTCATCCAAACTGTGACAGCTGTTAGGCCATTGAGATTAACTAATACTTTTAAGATTAAATATAGTTAACGACACTTTAAGTCTTTGGCGTGAAGTGACTGAGATAGCTGAAGTACAAAGAATTCGTTTTCAAGTATATTTAAATGCAGATATTATTTTAATACTGCGGCAACTTCCCCATATAGTGCCACACAAAAGCGCCATCTACCGACGATACGTCGAACTACGGAGTAACGACGGAAACGAAGAAACTACCAATCCTGCATTGCGCAATAGAAGTTACAGTTAGTATACAACTCCCCAACATCAACCGTTGGGCCGTGGCCCGCCAGGCATGATCACCTCACCTGGCCTCCCTTTGTGTTGGAAGGACATGTCACCCCTTCCTCCACAATACTCTATGGACAAATTAAATTGTACAGTACCACATTTAATACCTCGTGAATTACCTGCCAAATGTATTATTTATCTCATATTTAGGTTTGAATTTAATATGCGTGTAGAAAATTTTGATGATATCGTATATAAATATGAATCAAATTATAATACAAAATAGTCGAAATAAATTAAAGAAATTGACTGAGACTTGTCATTGTATGAAATAACATAATTATATGTGTACTTTGACATGGACTGTCCATGGTATAGTTTATGACTACGACCGGTGCATCTTGAAGAAAACGTGAGATAATCAAAGTTGAATTATGATTATGTAATACCAATTGATCTCGTTAGTTCTTCATATAGGTATACATCATTATATGGTCGTGAGAAACATAAGTCCAACTATTTAAAAAGTGGTGGCTATGGATCGATATTGGCAGATAGTCATCTAACTTTTAAGCTTTCGCGTTTCATGACATAATAATTACTTTCACGGGAATTAACGCGAATTAATTAATTAAAAAGCGGGAATTAATTAATTAATTTAACGTATGTAATATTTTTAAATAAGCGATCGTGTTAATTCCCCTGAAAATAATTATTTAAATAGTCATCTCTTAACAACGGGGTATTAAAAGCTATACATATTATATTTATTTTTGACAATGAAACCCATTGTTTCAAAGAATGTACCTTCAATACCAACAAAATCTGGAAGGTAGGGCACATTTAATAATATATTCCTTCCTTCTATTTGCAATAATATTGTGCTGTGCAATTTGCCCCTTTAGACGCGTCTTACGACACTCGTGAGATGAATAAGTGTCGTGTCATTCCGTATTATCGTAGTACCACATGGACAAGCTTAGTACTTCGTCATCTTTTAAAATATTGGGTACGTAATCTAATTGTGTGCTCTCTCCATGATTCCTGGACTCTTTAGACGATAGTTAACCAGATCTTACACTAATATACAAAATTTGCATCTAAAAGAAGATATACAAATAAATGTTATCCATTGAATTGTTTATAAAAATATAACTGGTAATAAATTGCATGCATATTTAAAATTCAATGAAATTATACCTTACCATATAAGGCAGCATTATGTGTTGCTAAATCCTTACACAACTTTTTTCAAAAAGCGCTTTATTCATATTGCATATGGAGGGAGTGAAGAAAATGTATGAAGCAATTCATCCGACCACGTGAGTTCTAAGCACAGTCTAACATATAATTACGAACAAATAACATTGACTCATCAAGGAGACGAACCGTTCTTAATTGAGAAATATTTTTACTTTTATAATTTTAAGTTTGAACTTCTTTAATAAATAAATAATAAATATTTCGCCACGCCATCTAGTCCCAAGCTAAACAGAGCTTGTGTTATGGGTACTAGACAACTGATACAAATACATATATACTTTTCTTTTGTAAATACCTACATATTATAACATAGAAAACACCGAAACAAATATTTGCAGATCAAACAAAAATTTTGTCCGACCCGGGAATCGAATTCGAGACCTCAAGCACAGCAGTCGCATACGCTACCACTACGCCACCGAGGCTATAAAATAATTAATCATTTATATCTATACCGTCAGTAAATTTCTAAAGAAACATTAAGATTTTTTTTTCTATTTAGTAATATACTGGCCGTTGTTATTTAAAAAATAAATTGTACTATTTGTCAAATTACCTTTTTCTCTCTGAAAATCTATCTCTTTCTCTTTCATCAACGAAAAGAAATATTTGTCTGTAAACATAAGAATAAATAAAATAAATATTTTGGACATTACATACTACGCCATCTAGCTTCAAAATAAGCAGAGCTTGTATTATGATAGCTAGATTGACTGATTTTTTATGTGACGTATTATACATAGAAAACATCCAATTTCCGAAACATTTTCAGACCAAACACACTTTTGATACGACCCGGAAATGAAGCCGAGACCTCAAGCACAGCGGTCGAATTTCGCTATCACTGGGCCACCGAGACAGAACAAATACATTTAAAAACCAAAAACTGTTGATAATTTTATATAACCTGTGCAATTCAGGTTATTACAATAAATATTGTTGATCTCATCTTTATATCGATGCCAAAACGATTGCCCTTCCTTTTGGCTTTGCCATGGGTAAAAATAATATAAAAAGCAAACGAGGAAATGGCTCACCAGATGGTAAGTGGCAACAAGACAAAAGCATTTTTCACTGTTTTTTTAAATGATCCTGCCAAAGCGACTTTTCTGTTGCTAATGTCCATAGATTGCAGTGATCCCTTACTATCTTGTGACGCACCTGAGTATGATAGAAAGCATGAGCAGAATTAAAGATCAAATCACCATACTCGTTGTGATGGCAGACAATGCAACAGTGCAGCATGGTGACCCACACTATAACGGCCTATTTGGATGCTTTTGAATTATTGGGCCTCCGGTCTCGCACTCACCATTAAAACACGAAACGCTACAGCACGAATGATGGCATTTTTATTTGGTTTTCTGTGATAGGGTAGACCTTCCCCATCGAACCGGCCCGTTCGTGTTTAAATCAGCGCGACTCTACTGTCTAATAAATTCACCTTTCACAAACACATTTCATGTTTTTATCTCTGAGAACGGGGAACTTCCGTACAATTGTTCCTTCCTTATTATACATCCTCAGGAGAAAATACTCAAGTTTGAAGCCCCAATGGTTTAGGTACCTTGGAGCCTTAGTTAGAAACTGATTAGCCATGGTGAGTGATTGTATATGTACCTATCCATACTATTATTATAATTTCTTAAGTAAATCTGTATGTCTGTTACTCTTTCACAACTAAACCGATGCACCAATTTTAATGAATTTCGGCATAGAGACTTTGTAAGAAGCTTTCAACCGTGATAATCGACATACACGTTGGTAGAGCAGCGGACAAGAGTCAGTACATTATAAAAGAAGATTTATTAAATTCAAGCGTTGAATTGTTATTGCTTGTTATGTTAGGGATGTTTCTAGTTCTAGCACAGTTAAATTACTTTTCTAAATAGCACAGTACCTCATATAAATTATGCAAGCGAATGCTTTCCACATATCCGTAAATGTATTCTCCGCTTATGGGAATCCTACACCCATCGCCGCTATAGTAACACATTTCATGAATAATTATACCCACACGCTCACTCGTATGTAAAGTATTTAGTCAAATTGTTAATATAACCGTATAATTATATTGTCTTGAGTCTAAATATGGTAGGTATATCCCATATAGGTGTAAATGATACAAAATTATGGAATATTTTATTGGACATGTGATGTTAATTTTGTATAATAAATTGGTGATATGATCAAATTCTTCTAGTCGCATGATTTGATATTAAATCTTCTCAAATAGTAAGTATAGTAATATGTGCGTGCGTAAATTTTAGGCCCTTTTTCACCGGTACATATATAATTGTTTGTCAGAAATTAAATGGAAGAAACGTCATATTATCTGGTAGATATGCTGTCGAGAACTTATCATTAACTGGTGAGACAGGGCTTTAGATAAATTACATGTGTGTTTGTTATTCTTATTGTTAATGGCAGCGCATTTCACTAAGTCTATGATAGGTTTTAAATGTAGCTAATCCTAGTTACGATAGTAATTTGTTATGTTCTGCGGCTAAGCCAAATGCTTGTCTTGGGAGTGAGTTTACTATGGTAGAGTACAAACATACACAACTAACTGGATGAGATTCAAACCCACAAGCATATTTTTGTAAGTTCGACTACCAATTAAGAATCGTATAAAACACAATATTAACGAAAACCTGCAAGTTTGCAAGTTACTCAGGAAAACGGATGACTGAATCCAATTTCTCAAAACACAACTTATTAAAACATCAGTAAACAATAAATCGATAGTTATGCGAGCGGATCGAACAATTTGTCGCTTGCCATGAATCGATTGTGACACTGCAGACTAGCCAATCGATTTATTTATACAACGAGAAACAAATATGCAACGTCTAACATTTTCGTAACACTAGATGCAACTATTTTCTAACAATTTTTATTCATCGCAAGTCCTTAGTAGTTGCGCTAATAATCGGTAAGCTGTTATCTGTGTCAGTTTCGTAACGATCGTTCATCATTTTACTTGTGGGAATAATTGGATCGTGTATTTTTGTAACTATTTTGTACATAATTAAAATAGAATTGAATTTTGAAATATAGAACAGATTTCGTTCCGATAAGATACGGTTTGATATATAGTTAAAATGCAGGAAAAACTAGGTGATTTAATCTATTTCTCTTTGGTTGTTTCTTTGTTGTTCATCTATCCGCTATTAGTTACTATAGATAAAGATAAACACGCAGTC
Organism: Hyphantria cunea; assembly: GCA_003709505.1. Taxonomy (NCBI): domain Eukaryota; kingdom Metazoa; phylum Arthropoda; class Insecta; order Lepidoptera; family Erebidae; genus Hyphantria; species Hyphantria cunea. The sequence continues at coordinate 635,754 of PKRV01001832.1, read as the reverse complement.
TGTTGGCAAATGTGCATTTTTTAATGAGAACATAATTTATGCATGCATTAATATGAATGCATTTATATCAAAACCTGCCCAATTAATGTAATGTAAAAAGGAAATTTGTTATTTTAAGCTTAAACTTTTATATTTTATTTTTTAAGTTGAATAAGCCTTCTAAGCTAAATCGATACCTAATAGATTTATGGAAAGTAAATTTAAAGTGTACTGCACCTTATGTTGACATGTGCATCTAGATCTGCACATTTCTACACAACTGGTAGACTAAAAGAAATTACCGAAAGCATTAAGTCAGCCATTGTAAATTTTGTGTTTTAAAAATAAATTTATAGTGTTGTGTGCGTATTCTGCCCACTTCAATGTTTTCTTTTGGTGTTGTTAAGCCTCGTCAAATATCTAGGCATTACTAGGCTTTGCTTTCATGTGTAGTATTCACTCTCCTTACAGACGTATGTATATCCTAGTTGATTTATTAGAATTGATAGTGAAACATTAAAAACATTAAAACATCAATGTTTGCATAGAACATAGTTTCTTGGTTATGTGTGCGTGAATTGTGAATTCGTGAACTTTCACAACATCACGTGCTCCTAGACGCGTTCTCTAATCGTAAATATATTATGCTGCTTGTGTAATCTGTTTGACGGAATATGGAGGTATTATGCTACACTAACTATGAGATGATCTCGTGTTAGTAGGTTAGAAAGCGAATGAGTTCAGATTTACTTATGCCAGGTGATTTGGTTGATTAGGCTGTCTTAGAAATTGTCAAAACTATGGTGAAAACCATCTTATAGCTATTAAAAATATTGTTTTTATAACTTCTTATATTTTAATAATTTTTATCCTTATTCGAAAGTGATTAATACCATAGATATTATTAGTATTTTATATACAAACTAGCTTTTGTCCGCAGCTTTGATCGCATGTATATGGAACTTTGCGGTAATATCATTTTTTGGATTGATTTTTTATAACCGGTTTAAAGATTACCCCAACAACATCAAAAATTTTATAAAACTTATATAGTAAAACATATAAGTATAATTTTCTTGGTGTTAAAAGCTTTGTAAGGCCACTGCGATAGAATAGTTACAGAATACTAAGATAAAATGGTCTATATTTAACTACAAGTAAATATATACGTACTATAAATATAATTTGGTAAGTTATATTATTATAATTTCTGAATGAAAAAACCTCTTTTATTCAGCGTTATTCAGAAAAATAACACGATTTTATCAAAAATGTAGCTAATGGAAACATTCGAATATATGCATTCCAAATGCTAGCTATCGGAAAGGTTATATCTACCTACTTGCTTATATACAACAAGGACACTTAAGTAGTCGCTTACACACCAACAAGTTATATCTTATATGTACATGTACGAGTATAAACTCAAAGCACTACTTCCAATTTAATATGCAGACGGTTAGGTAAACCTATAATTGACAAGCATGTCTTCAATTAAAACTAAAGTTCAATAAAATTAAATATTGTGAATTAGTAAAATTCAATCTGCGTGGATTATGCAATTGCTTAATTGGATTAGAAGGAATCTTATACATATTGTTTCACTTTGAGTTTTCAGATGTTTTTGTAAGTCTTATGTTATGTAATAGTTATAGAGAGAAGACTTAGTTATAAAACTTAGTCGCCAGAAACATCGCCGACTATCAACTGTATCCCATTATATTTGTGGAATAGGGGCTAATAAACAGGCGTGTCGTCTGAATGTAAGCGATTACAACCGCAACACAGGAGTCACAAATGCATTTCCGGCCTTTTAAGAAAGAGCACGTATTTTTCCAGGAATACCGCTGGCAACAGTTTGTTAAATAGCTACGTTTTGCGAGGCAGAATGTTTCTGGAAATGCAAAGCTGCGGACTGCCAAATTTCTATATATAGGAGATGAAACTGCTTTCACTTAGGACGTGGATGGCGGAACAAACAAAACACAAAACAAAACAAACACACAAATAACACCTAGACTCACAACAACAATCAGTGAATCACATAAAGTGTTGTCCCATGTGGGATTAGTACCAATAACACTCAGTACAGTTTTCAATAATAATTATTATTAATAAACTGAAAGATAATTAAAGGACACGGAATCCTTTTCGTCTTGTATATCGATTGCTTTTTTAATACTAGCTTTTGTCTGCGACTTCGCTCGTTATCGCGGTAAATAGTAACCTATATTCTTCTACAAGTACAACGATATCTATACTGAAATTCATGTAGGTTAGCCGTGAAAACTTAACAGACAGACAAAATTATAATATTAGTATGGATTTCCAATGTTAGTATAAGTATTTTAATAGATATTGACATTTAAAAATGTTATTAAGTTCGCTTCGCAACTAAGAAGTAATATTGTTATACGGCAGAATATTGATATTTAGTAATTGACATTTTAATGAACTAATAGTTTTTAAACCCAAGTAAAGTAAACCCAAAGTAACATTTATGACTGTAAATTGATTGTTAACCCTGGTGTACAAATGAAGCAGTAAGACCGTAGATGAAACAAATTTATTTTAAGGCATGCAAATAATTTTAATATAAATTTTATCTTAAACCGATATTTTACCCAAAATGCTATGAATAATATCATCGTAAATTTGCTCTTTCAAATAATTCTGGAAACTGTTTAACATATGTTTACAGAATGCATACAAAACAATTGTCTCCCTAAATCATTCAGTCATGTTGCAAAGCTCAGATAAAATCGCACTCCAAATATGTAAATGTTTAAGCAATTGCTAAGTTCAACATGCACACATGCATTTACAACTGACATAACACACGTGCATAATATGCTCACTGCAATATTATCTCTCATTCATTATTAATCTAGGACAACGACCGTGTCCGTGTGTCATGAGACCTTTTGTAAGTTAGTTTTTTGAAAAGGAATATTGTGCTCGAATTACTTTGAGTCCACATCGTGACAAACGTGGCGGTTGCATTTAGACTACGTTCACATAGCGAGTTTTTCGTAAGATTCTAGTGTGTGATAATTGGATGTTATTAAAATATGGGTTTTAATTTTGGCAATCATCATATACACATCAAAAACAAGGGACTTTAGAAAGGAGGGTTTGGCCTACTATACTATGCTGGCCGGACTGTTTGGTATAGAATTGGTTTCAAATTTTCCTTCTCAGTACTGTAAACGGGTTTTGTATAGGATTTTTATCAGGTTTTCCTCCTTTTTGCAATGATGTAGTCTTGCATAATTTGCTTCCTTGGCGGCATCTTACCACACACAACACAACACACATAACAATAGGGGCGCGGCAATTCTGTATTCTAAAACCATCATTACAGTATCTAAAACTGTGTATCTTTTTCAAGATAGCTGTACGTATTTTTGATCAAATATGTAAAAAGGGTAATTAAGAGTTTAATTTCAAACAAAATAACATGATTTCTCATGACGCAATACTAATGCGCTACTAAGGCAATATTGTAACTAATTACAATAAGCGCAATCTCAGACAGTGTTCTAGTTTCAATTTTAATATCTCTACGCTCAAATTAGTGCACATTTAAGTATTAATCCATGTGTCATTAGCATTGATATACATACTTATGAACAATATAACGTTATCTTTTACAATTAATTAAAGTATCGTAAATAAAGATACGCTTATCGATAGAATTACACAAAACTATATCATAATAGTTATACTATATTATATTTACATAATAAAGCTCGTTTTGGTATTCATAATCAAATTAGTTTTTGCCTTGCAGTGAATGCCTTGAAATTATAAAAGTTATTGTCTTTGCTTTATATCCTACCCACTACATGAGAGTATGATAGATAAGAGCTTACTCTTATCTTGCTATGATCTTAATCATAGCTATACAAAAATTTATATTACAAATTGAAACGAATCAAAAAACTAAATGTTGTAGAAAATGATTATTTTGTTTTACTTAAAAAATTCACTAAACTTAAATAGACGCATTAATAATTATAAATCATGTGATAAAATGGAAAAAGACTCTTAATTTCATGGTTTATCGAAATACTTTATTCAAATTGTGTGGGTTACGCCACTGTAAAGTTTGAAAATAATGAAATGTCAATAGTAGTCTCTCAAACCCATCAGGTTTAACAGATTTGACAGATTTTGACTTCGAATAACAGTATTATGATTTTAATATTATAAGCTTCTTGCTAATATGTTGTAGAAGTAATGAGACTAACTCATGAAAGCAGATTTGACAGAAGTTATTGAGACAACCGTCTCATATGTGACAAGCTTGGAACATTACTATGACCTTGCACGCTAAACTAACTACCTATAATAGAAAGTTGTTCATACACCTCTGAAACCTCTCCACCTCCCACAAACGCTTTATGACTTTTGAAAATATCTAAAGATTTTAGTGGGTAGTAATTATTGGAACCATTTTTGTAGTTTTTGACTGTCTATCTCCGTCATTCATCATTTTCTTAGCCAGTATCATTTCAAAAATTCAATTGGTTATACCTGAATCATTAGCCAGTCGCTCCGTTTAACAATTGATATGTGAAACGGAGCGACAGGCTAATGACCGCCGCAATTCTGAGGGCGAATCGAATTCGAAGGATGAACTAGTTGTCGGTTATATTTGAGGGCACTGACTTCCCAATAACGATTGCCATAGCTGTTCATGACAACCGGGACCGACGGCTTAACGTGCTCTCCGAGGGACGGGTGGGAAACACTGCCACCTGCCATACTCCGGGCTGCTTTTAAGAATTTCTTGTAAGAAAACCCAACAGCAGTCCGACCCGGGAATGGAACCCAAGACCTCTTGATGTGCAGTCGCTTACGCTAACCACTAGACCACGAGGCAATTAATCTCTATCATTATATGACATATTCTTTTTAACAAAAACTAAAAACCAGGACTGTAATTCCAAGGTCGAGTTTTAGCACAGTGGTAATTTTACTATTAAACATTCTGAAAAATAACACTAATGTTTATGCCATCAAAATGAAATTCTACTACTAACATATTCAAAACATAATAGTCATGTTACATTCATTCTGCTAACTCCATATATGTACTTCTAGCGAGCACAAGTAAGCCCACAAATCAATAATGTTACCTTGTATAAACATAACTTACTAACATGCCAATAAATTGCAAAACTCAGATAATCGGTAGGTATTCCACAGATACTACAGAGCAATAAAACCGTGATACAAACTATGTATAAGATCTGTAAATACCACATCTTCCGAGTAGCCTTCATTGGAAACTCGCATGTGTAATTCAAATAGCTCGTACACGACTAAAACCAATGTAGTTCGAGGTCGTACTCTTGTTAGTGTGGAGTTGATTTGTTAAATAAATGTCGCAACCCCGCCCCGGGTTTGCCCGCAAGACCTAACACAATCAATCAATGCTTAATAAGTTTAATCATACCGCGATAACGAATGATCTACATCGAGTTATCATCGATCTATATGTGAGTATTAAATACAATAGCTTCTTTGCAAAATATTAAACATATTTTTTTTTTATTTGTTTCACTTTTGTTATTAAAAGCAAGTAATCCTAAAATATTGATGTATTTATCATCTTTACATCTACCTATTGCAGTTCACTGCTGAACCTAGTCGTCGCATATTGCACGCCATTCTCATCTATTACAGGCTTCTCGCATCATGCTCCTGTCAGCCATCTTGCGCAAATCGTCACTCCACCTGACCCGTTGGCATCCTACACTATCTATACGTATATTTTTATATTTTTTTATACGACATTAAAATTTGAACAGCAATTCATTAAATAAGCGCCAGTTTTTGATTAGGGCTAGAAATATAATAGTTTTTCTAGGACCACAAATAAACGTTTTTAAGTCAACTAGTGGTAGCCCAGTGGACGAATTTCGACCGTAATTCATTTAATCCTCCTTAATTTAACAAATTTCTATATTTTATCTGTTCCAATTTTCATACTATTTCGTTTGTATGTTTTTTGTAAAAGGGGGTACAAAGTTTTTCTTTCGTTTTCTATGTATTAGCATAGATTTAATGTTTATTGAAAGCTGAAAGTTCTATAACACTTCTATTTTCCTATTTTTTTATTTTATTCACCGATTCACTAGTTCTCTGGTAAGGCTTTTACTAATGATCACTTTCATGTTTAGTTCTAAACAATTAAAAAGAAAAAATTTGAATAGTATCCATATCAACAAGTCTGTTACAAAACGTACGTACCTCGTCACACTAAACAGTATGTACTAACCAACCGATTACTCACAAATAACCTTTTAATTTAGAACATGTTGATCGCGTTAGTCATAGTTTATTAAATTTCGACCACACGGGCGCAGTTGCTCCTATATTTGTTCACTTTGCTGATACGGCGTCATATACAGTTGCTGACATTGGCCTTCTTCGGCCAAACTATTTAATCCAATATGTGGCAAACTCGTTACCATTTATTTACTTTGCACGACTTATAATCGTATTTTAATAACTTCATAAAAATTTATGGCCCCATTCGTAAAAATCTATTTGATCTAAATTAAGTTAGTAGAAAAAAGGCTGCAGGTATCGGGGTCAGTGTCATCCAGTATCCCAGGTAAAGCCACGTCGCTGGCCTGTCCATGAGTAGTATCCCCAAGAATCCAGAAAGCTGTTGTCATAATTACACAGTCTCAAAGGATTTGTAGTTTTAGGCTACCGGCTTTTGGGCTATCGGCTTTTAAGCTACCGGCTTTTGGACTATCAGCTTTTACGCAACCGGCTTTTAGGCTACACATAATTCAAAGAACATAAAACGATAAAATGTTTTCCGAATTATTGAACCTCCACAAGAACCCAGAAAGACTCTTACTATACTAATACTCTTTTTATTAGTTTTAGACTATTGGCTTTTAAAATATATATAATTTAGAGAACATGTAACGACAAAATGTTTTGCTAAATTTTATAAATTTTGTATCAATTTGTTAAAAATACTATTTTTTCAGTGAATATGGTGAAACTCTTGATGGTATTGAAATTAAAATATAGGATACACTAAGAGTTAATATTGCAAGGTGTGTGGCTTACGCAAGGAACAATAAGAATTTAGAAATCAAAATTCACAAAAGGGAGAAATAAAGACGATAGTTTTGTTTGTTACGAATTATTAAAATCTATAATTATACTATCTAGTTAGCAACGGGTGTAACCATGTATTATAAAAATGCAACATCTGTTAACTTTACCAGTCTCTGATTGATTCTTGCATAAGATTTTAATAAGAATGTAACACCTTAAACTATACACATATATCCAACAATTGTTTATTGTTAATAATCTGATTGGCAACGTCCTAATAAGGCAGCTTGTAATTAGAGCTTGCTTTAGTTAAATTGGTTCAAGCGATTATACCACTTAGAATTTTTGCAATGTTGTCGTTAAGATGACAGGCTCACAAATATAAAAAAACAACTCATTATCAGAGTGTGGTTTATCTCATATGTACTGCCTTATTTGTGGCACATTATTCAATTCGATTGACGATTGAATTGAAAATATAGCAATTCAAGTAAAGCAAGCAAAATACCTTTGCAATTACAAATCTTGCTTTACTTTTTTTCACTTATATATAACTGATTGTACCAATAAGCGAGCGTATCTGTAATTTTCCGAAAAATGTTTTGTAATTTTTTTAATATAAATTTTTATTAGTAGCTTTAACAACGGCTTATTAAAAGAATTTTGAAACATTTTCTGTTACTTTTTATTTAACTAGGGGTTGTTTAAGTTAACAATCTTAAAAATATTATACTTTATTTTTACTTAACATGTATTCGCGCTAAATGCAACTAACAGCAAAACATCACTACTTGATAAAATGATCAGCAACATCAAACTCGTCCTATACGGTCAAACTATTACAATTATTTATTTATTAGACCGTTAGGTATAGTGTAAAAATGTAATTAGTGCATTTTCTAATTTCATCATTAGAATTACTAACATTAACCAATTAAAATAGCAACTTAAATCATCAATTACTGTTAAACTACATAAAAATACAAGAGAATGTTTTATTAGAAAAATGTGTTCGTAAGATCAACCGAATAGTTAGAATTTAATAGGTTAATGATTACTTTATCTTATAATTAAGTTATAAATATTTACAATATAATGAATAAGAGTTCATAATTGAACTTCATCTAAGGATAAATAGTTGAATTATGGATCGCTATTCGTAAGCTAAGTATTTCTAAAATGCTGTTCTGCTAAATACTTAACTTAGTACAGCGATGATTTAGGTTGTTGAAAATTTGACTCGCAGATGCTTACCATCATATTAATTTAACGAATTTTTCATAGCAGGTACCTGTGGTACCTGCTATGAAAAATTCGTTAAATTTTCAGAGGCAATTATTATTATTCGAAATCACAATAAACTTTAAAGGAGTCAATCCAAAATTAAAGCAGCATAGAAACACTTTAAGCGAACAAGAAATGAAGAACTTAAATGTGATTGTAAAATAATATTATTCGGGTATTTTTTTATTAAATTTTCTATTATAAAAGGACAATTTCAATTCTCAAAATTTTCAGTATTAGCTCGTGTTTATCCTCTAGGTTTGGAGTACGCCTAAGCATTCTAAGTCAAACAAAAAAACGATAGCAAGTCGTTCTATTATTATTATTCAGAAAATACAGATACTAGTCATTCAGCCTCGGTCTGTAAAAGACTAATTTTATGCACCAAGGTCTTCAGCTATTGGGAATACAAATTGAATACAGGTCTGTAAGTAAAATTTGGAATTGGGTCTTTTAACTTTGACATAGTAATGGTATATTTGCATCATAATGTATTACATTACATATAATGATATTAATTATGTTTATCAAGAGAGCAATTAAGTTTGTCGCTGCGAGTGTCAAGTTGCTTGATAGGTGTCAAGTGCGAATTTATATTAGCGATTATATCTGTAACGTCCGGTGCATGTATAAAGTATGTATAATATTAAGTTTCTAATCTCAAATATTAAGTAACTTGAGTATAAAGTGGACAAAAAGTTGCATAATATTGATCAATAAGCAAAATATGCTCAGAAAAAAATTTATATAACACATCTAAGACAGATACGTATAAAAGGCTTATATTTTTACACACTATCAGCGAGTCCCTTTGACTATGATCCTGGGACCTGTAAGCGGGGTCAAAAAATACTTTACTAGGTTTTCCTAGTGTGGGTCACCATGCAGCACTACCTGCATTCGCGATGAGCATGGCAACCACCATTCTTCGCTTCTACTCATATTTCTATATTAAGAAAACAACATATTTTCCGTATTGTAAGCATGTGTTTGAAAATATGAGTATAGTATAACATACGTGTGAAATATTTACTTTATTTGTTTGGGGGTCTATGGCCAACAATGAACGTTTTTCAGTTGAGATGATGGTGTTGTTTATCAATAATGGTTAACAAAGTACAAGTTCTGTCTAGCTAGCGATCTGACGGTCTATGTATAAAAATATATTATCTTCTATAGAATAAACTTTTATAGATTCATAGCCTAAGACTAAGGTGACTGCTTAATATCAAGCTTAACAAACGTTCTTTATTACGTTTGACGAGGCGCTGAAGAACTGAACGATGATTCGTTGATTTATTAAATTAACTTAGTACGAAATAAAATTATAATTCCGCCTTTATTAAGTAGAGCAACACCTACTTTAATTAGAGAAAAGATGACGTGTGACATCATAGCAATTTAATAGGTACTATAATAATGAGAAGATGTGAAAGGCAGACGTTTGAGGAAAGGAAAGTTTGTCAACATGTCTCGTGACTGTTATTTTTTTCTCACATTTGTTGTTTTTGACGAGTTCTTTTAATGACAATTGTACAGACATTTCAGGACCTCAATTCTGCTAGTTTAAATTGCAGCAATAGACTGTCAATGAATTGCCGTCGGAAAAGTATTGCACTTTTATGTTGTTTTTCACTGTAAGACCAATTACACCAAGAACTACTGAACCCTCCGAGTAACGTTATGTCTGTAAGGCTAGAAATCGTTGTAGTGATGAGTCTTAGCATGCTAAGTACAGTAACCATCGCCTGGCAGGCCTCAGCCCTGCACATCGTCAACCAATGTATTTTTAAAAGTGTTAAAAAATTATCAAAAAAAAACTTAATCCTGTAAGCTTGATATTTTATACGATTTAGTTCATTTATTGAGAAGTTTAAAAACTTATTGACAGCTGTTTCCAATGAGCACAAGTACCTATCTGAGCACACTATGTCGATCCTAACACGACGAACATCTCATTATTAGTCATAAACAACATTAAAACGTTGAAATCAAAATCATTGAATAAAAAATCGTCGAAGTTTAAATTTAGTCATCGGTATCAAACAATCAGTATAGATGATTTTTAATTGCTCAAAATAAATCGAAATTGTTATACGCAATTCGGCATAGTTTCAAGGCATATTGGGTCATACATTATTTTGTTGGAAACATCCAAATCCATGTCATATATGCATTAGTTAACCAGAAGGTACGATTCCAAATTCTTTAATTTGTAATTGATTTCGTAAACACATATATACGGTCGAGTTGAGAAACCTCCTCTTTTTTTAAAGTCGGTACATAGTGAAGAAGGAGAACAAAGTTTTTATGTTATTGGTAAATATTTTGTTTTTCCCTCGAGACAAAGCGCTCAGGTAATATAATTCTAATAAAATTTACCTTATTAGAGTGTCAACTTGATTTGGGGCAGTATCGTGTCAAATGGAATATTTGGAATATGGAATAATGGAATTATAGATAGAAAATCGATGCGAAACATTTGCATCCCGGCTAAGGGGGCTGATATACAGATGGGCTTGAGCGAGTTTCTTTGAAACCAATTCTGTGGTTGTAGCATTATGTTATAGAGCCTCATTAGCATTCCTAAACAAATGGGCTATATACTATTAAAAACTCCATTGTACCATTATAAAGTCGAAACTGCAGTTCTTGAGATCAGAGTTCAACCAAATAAACAAACTCTTCAGCTTCCAAAATATGTATTAGTATATACTTTATTAATACACTCTGTTATAAACATATTCTATTGCGCTCCATTGCAAGTTTTAGAATATAAACTATATCAATTTATTACTGACAAGGTAATTACAAAATCTATATATTTCTTGCCTCTTTCACTTTTAAATGTTTAAATTAAATGAAGGAATGTGACGTGCATTAAAAATGATCTCCTTACCGGTTCTTCTTATTTTATTGGCTTGTTTTCCGCAATCAGTTTCGGTAAGAGCATGTCTGAGTTGTGAAACCACGTAATGTACGCTAGATGACGGCCGACCATCATTACGTAACCTGATTGGAGTTCCAATATACCATCTGACTCCCACTCGATAACTACTTGCACTAATCTTAGAGCATTATGGTTTAATACTCTAAGTACTTGATACATCTTCTATCATGACTTCAATGATTAGAATTCTGAAATTGTAATATTTTTAATTGAAGGTTGCATTTAATAAAGATAATTCAAACAAAAATAGAATGTTATCTAAATGAAAAAAATTAATAGGTTTAAAAATATACCCAAGTTTTCTTACATTTAAACCCACCAGTTTCTGTTGTCCCACTGCTTGGCTCGGGTCTCCTCTCAGGAGAAGGTTAAGGCCAAACGTCCCCACACTGGCCAAGAGCGGGTTTGGGACTAGCAAGACAACGTTGTGACTACGTAATTTTACCGTTGGATGTTTTCAAGCCGTCCAAAGGCCTCCAACTAAGCTTCACGACTGTTATCCTATGATAAAAACCGGGACTGACTGCTTAACGTGTCCTTCGAATCACGGAGACGCTCATGGTAATATGCTACTAGCGATCACCCATCCAGGTACTGACCGCGCCGTCGTTGCTTACCCTCGGTGATTGTTTCTAATCACTGAGTGCAACTGGCCTATGAGCGTTTCTGTTAGTATTAAAAACTTTTTAGGAACTTTTCCTGGAATACACAAATACCAGAGTTATTTGTACAAAATCGTGAGCATATTACGTGAGTGAAAATGTTGTTACTGTAATAACATCTTTAAACGAAACGAATATCCTTAAAGGCATATATATTTAATAAATAAAGTTGGAGTGTCTACTTGTTATTTCAAATTAAAAGCAATTCACTAAACGCATATGTAAGTATATACAGTACTTACAACAACAAAAAATCTATTTTTTTACATGTTTATCTGTCTGTTGTTTCGACTAATCCCTAGAACGGTTGGACTGATTTTGACGGGATTTTTACTGGCATATATATGATACAAAGAATTATGAAGATCACCTTTTCTTAAGACCAGCTTTGCTCTGCGGTGACAACCAAAACCATGTGGCTGAGCTAATATAGTAATATTTACATAAGTTCATTACCCGCACTGTGGCCTTTTTATTTTCAACTAATTAACTGAAATGAACTAATATTACGCAAGTGTCAATAAATTTATGTCCACTTATAACTTATTGATAAACTAGATGATTAACTAAATTACGAAATTATTTTTTTAGGGTTCCGTAGCCAAAGGGTAAAACGGGACCCTATCACCAAAGCTTCGCTGTCCATCCGTCTGTCTGCCACCAGGCTGTATCTCGTGAACCTTGATAGTTAGGCAATTGAAATTTTTAGAGATGGTGTAGTTTTCTTGCCGTTACAACAAAAAAATACCAAAAATCATAACAAAATAAATATTTAAGGGGGCTAACATACAACCAACGTGATTTTTTGCTCGTTTTTACTCGATTTTGACAGCGGCAAAAGCGAGACACATAACGTATAGATAATGGTACCGAACCCTGCCGAGTCCGACTCGCACTTGCGATTTTTTTCAATGAGACTTGTTGACATGTAATATAAAAAGTGAGGTAATATTAATGTGACCTCATAAGAAAAATAGTTTACGAATGATGTAAACACTCGTAAGTAACTTCCATTATAAATGAAACGTGGTTAGTTCGATTCCAGCCAAGGGTAAATAATTGTATGATGAGCACGATGATTTGTTCTGATCAAAAGACACAGATTTTTTTTTACGGCAAAGTATGGTACTTCCTCAATAAATTTTTGTTATAACTGCTGGAATAATTGACGCATTTTTAAAGTACCAATCACTAAAACCGTACGTGTTTCCCTCCCATTATGCTCCCTGGGGTAATAGATATAACATTTTCAGCCCCAAGTCAACCACACCAGCACGCGCGGAAAACACATCATCCGCGGCAGTATCTTATCCCGTGGTCCTCTTTCTAGACAACAGACGAGGCAATAGCGACTGAGACGTGGCGAAGAGGCTACAGAGGCCTTGGGGTACAAATATAGCTAAAATAACTGGTGCAGAACGCAATAGGAAACCACTGCAATTAATTTCTTAAAGTAATCGCTATGGAAGTAAACACAAGAGAATCACTATTGCCATGCAGACCGTCTAGCCAGCGGCGCCGCTCCGCGTGCGGGTGATCGGTGGGAAATGGACTACTAACCATATGGAGTAAGAGACCAGGCTCTACGTGGAATCAATGCTACTGGGAACTCCGTCAAGTTGCGAATAATCCAGAAGCTAGGCATGTGGGATGTTGTGTGTTGGTTTACTGGAACTCGGTAAAGTTGACACCTTACAGAAGGAAATCACCAGATGTGATTTGCATAAATCACATCTGGTGATTTCCTTCTGTAAGGTGTTGCTATGCATTTGCGGGCTAACCGAAACCCTCTAGAAAGACAACGGGTACTTCTTTACCGTCTGCCATGCTGTCTACTTTTCCGGCACCGACGATAATAGCCAGAGCGGAGCAGCGATCCTTATTCCTAAGCATCAGAATAACAGTTTTATAGGGTATGAGGGAGTAAGCGACCACATTATGTCGATAAAGCAAAGTCCTGATACAGGCATATGCACCCCCAGTGAAGCTCAACCGGGTACTTCTTTACCGACTGCCATGCTGTCTACTTTTCCGGCAGCGACGACAACAGCCAGAGCGGAGTGGCGATCTTTGTTCCTAAGCATCAAAATAACAGTGTTATAGGGTATGAGGCAGTAAGCGACCGCATTATGTCTTTGAAGCGAAATCCTGATATTGGCATATGCACCCACCAGTGAAGCTCTATCGTCCATCCTGGAGAGTTTTTACCAACAGTCGCAGGCAACAATTGCTAAAATCCCTAACAGAGAGCTACTTATAATCAAGGGTGATTATAACTCGAAAGATTGATGCAGTTTGCAGACAGAAAGAATCTAGTTCCAGATATGAAACGCGAAAACGTCAACATTGCATGATGGATAGTACTTTGCTCGCATAGAAGGGAAGAAGAAGCCTTAAGAAAGCCGCGGGAACAAATATTACAGTACTAAATCAGTTGTCTGCAAATATCCAACCCCGCTGCAAGCGATACCACAGTTTCCACCAAAAAACATAGAAAAACACCCTATGAAACACGAGTCTAAAGACCTTTACCACAATATTTTTCTTATTAGCAAACCTCTGCCTGCTAAAACTTGGGCTATGGAGGACAAGAATGAAGTGGTAACAGAACTTGAACAAATCTCTGAAATGTGGTAGAGCTACTGTCAGTCGTTATTCCGGCACTGGCAGTCGCAAAAATTTGCTAGTCCCAGAACGGGAGAATTTGGAACCAGATATCCTCTTGTCCAAAGTTAGAGATCCCATAAAACATCTGAAAAACAAAAAGCAACTGGTAAGTATGCAATTAATGTGATGCAAGAGGCAAAATCAAGACTTAGAAGAACGTGACGACCAGATGTCTAATCTTATCTGCACCAAGGTTGGCAGACATGAGATTGACCCTCGGATTAAACACATATCGTATTCACACCCCTGCACAAAAAAGGTTTAACGAAGAAGTGTCATAACTACCGTCTGATAGCTCTGATATCTCACGCTAGCGAAATGTTGTTACACATTCTCCATGAGTGACTGAAAACCTTTTTGTCCATAAAGATCGCACCAGAACAAGTCGGTTTTGTGAAGGGTAGGGGACTCGTAAATAAATTCTCATCGTAAGCCAGATCATCGAGAAGTCAAGAGAATTTAATAATCCCGTATTCCATTGCTTTGTTGATTACTCCAAAGCACTCAACTCAGTGAAAAAACCGGCATTATGGAAGACCTTGTTAGATGAGAACGCCAAAACATCTTGAACATCTTTTAAGAGGGCTTTATGAAGATGGCACTGCCTCAGTGCGCATGGATGGGGTTTTGTGGACGGAATTCCGCACGAACGTCTTGATACTTAAAGAACTAGGTATCAAGAAGCGTCTGATCTCAACAGTACAATCTCGCATCCTTAAGTTCTTCGAACACGTTTCTCGTCGTAGTGATCAATCCATAGAGCGCCTTGTCATTCAAGGAAGAATGGAAGGCATTAGACCCCGCGAAAGTACATCTACGCGTTAGACTGACCCGATCAAGTCTGCCGCGGGAAGCTTGGTGAAATAGTGTAGCAAAATGACCTGTAGCAGGCAGCAGTGGCGAAACGTCGTGAAACGCGTCAGTTCTCCCAAAACTGCTACTACTTAACCCCCACGACCGCTTTATCAAGAGCATACTGGATAAAAAGAAGAAGAAGAAAGATCCCGGGTCTTTTCAGAGGGGTGTGTAACAGCATTTCACAAGGCCACCATAGTGTGGGTCACCATGCTGTACTGTCCACGTTGGCATTGAGCATGGTGACCACCACTATTGGATTTCACTCATGCTTTCAGCAGAGTAGAGTCTTTTTGGTAGCCTACACATAAAAAACCCTTAATTAATCCTAAGATTATTTGGGGTCGACTATTATTAGTCCAACTAGTTTTATCAAAATATCAGTTTTTCTACGTAACGAATGTGCAACTCGCTCAATAATTAATCAGGGACATAATGATTTTTAAATTAATGATTTCCAAAGTTTCCTGCATTGGGGTTTGCCTATTTCGAAGCAAGTTCAAGTAGCACCTACGTAACGTAATCAAAATTATTTTAATTTGGTAACTATTAATGATTTATAGAAAGTAAAAAAGCTATTAACGTAAATATTACTTAATAAATAAATACATTGAACAAAATAAACCAGACTTTGAGCAATAAGGATATGGCAGCATACTTTTTAATTGACTCTTGCTTAAATTTTATTTAAAATTACACAGAATAAATGCGTGTCTATAACTTTACAATTTATTGACATCTATAATTATCAGATTAAATTAGTGTTTCATAATTGTGTGTGTTAAATAATTATCTAAGACCTTTCTTTAATTTATTTATTTTAATCTTTTTTAGGCAAGAAGTTCTGTTTTTTTTTTGTGTTGAATATTAATTCATCATAAGTTAAAGACGAATACTTTTATTGCTTTTATTTTCTGCATTTTACTACCGAAGCCGTCGTGTTAACTTACTTCAATATTATTATGTGATTAGATTTGGAATCTGTTTTTAAATTATAATTATTTTCTGATCAAAACTAGCTTTGAACTTTTCCATTTCGTTTCAATGTCTAAGAGTATATACTGGCTAACCAACTAACGCATAAAGAACGTATCGGAAAGATTATGAAGTGATTCTTAATTTCTTCTGTAACCCTAATGGTTAGTGATACTGTCTTTTAAACCAGATAACGAGAGTTCGATTTCTACCCAGTGCAAATGTTTTTGAGATGAGCACGCTCATTTTTTATGTGGCTGATTGTATTTTAAAACTGCCTCGTTTGTTTAGCGGTTGAAGTATACGACTGCCAATCAAGAGGTCTCTGGTTGAAATCCCGAGTCGGGCTAAAAGTGTTATGAGTTTTTTGATTATATAATTACTTAATAACGGTTCTGAGTTTGGAAGTTGGGGTCTCAACCCCCGTGCCTCGGAGATCACGTATAACTGTCGGTCCTGCACCTGATCTCTCCCTGATCGTGTCGGTTAAACGTCCCATCGGATTATGAGAGAAAGGGAACAGAGTGCACCTGTGTTTGCGCTCACACACACTATAATATCTCCTGCGTAGTTGCCTGGTCTCCATTGAGACTGGCCGCTATGACTGTAATCGGCTAGGATGTTCTATCATATCATCATTTTAAACTCTACTCGTATGTTTCTCAGCAGTTTGGTTACCATTATACAAGCTTTGCCTTTGAGAATCAGATATCCGTGTGGGTGATGTATAGGTACGATTTAGTATTATTCTTTACTGTACTTTACTATACTTTACTGTTTTTTTAATTTTATAATATTAATGCAGATTCGTAAGCCTTTAATATAAAACGAAGAATAAATCTATAAAACATTGTGCAAAATAAAGCCAATATAATTTACAATAAGTTTCGTAAGTGAAACCAGCCCATTACTAGGTCAACAGTAGGTAATGCCTTACATATAACACTCAGCTCTAGATACTAGATAGCCTAGATCTGTATTTTAGTACTAAGGTGTGACCACTAACGGCCTTATATTATTTAGATAATGTATTACAGCTTTAATTAATGAGAAATTGAATTCGTGTAAGTAATATTTGTACATTAAAACAGAAGTTTATGTACGTTTCTTTATAAAGAATTTATGTTTAATTTTCTCTGTCAAATACCTCTAAACGAGCAATTCTTGTTTATATATAATCTGAATCTAAGAAACGGCCAACGATTTTCATGAAATTGTATCAGAGGCTTTCGCGGGCGATAAATTGTTCTATTTATTTATTCATTTTTAGAAGTTTTACTAGGTACTATAAATATATATTTATACTGGAAATTTTCCGCACTTTAGGGACCGTATAGAGGGACTATCCATTGTTGTTTCAATAATTTTTTTTGTACATCTATTTTTCTTTTTAATACTCAAACCTGTGGGAGAGCCACGCTTGGGCATGAAAGGACCGGTTCAACCGGAGTGATACCACGACCTCACAGAAAACCGGTATGAAACAGCGGTTGCGCTATATGTCACCGAGTGAGTGAGGATACCGGAGGTCAATATCCCAACCGCACACCCATCTCTCCCCCCTCCCATACCCAAAGGCCGGCAACGCACTTGTGACTATCCTTGTGTAGCAGGTTTCCATGGGCAGTGGTTATATTTTACCATCACGCGATACATCTGCTAGCTTGTCCCTATTACATAAAAAAATAATTGTGGCGCTATGCGAATACATTGCTCCTCCTTCAGTGACTAAATATTACTCATTTTACATATTTTTTTCTATACCACATTTGTTTCCGGAAAAAAGTAAAATATATCAAATATGGCACTCTTAAACTGCAAGAGTTACTTACAGCCTAATTTCCTTTCAAGACTATCTCACGAATAATAAATACCTCAAGAACTGCAGTTCTTTTCTATATAGAACCAAAGTTATACTTTAATAGACGATAGTGCGTATATTCAGCGCTTCAATTATTATAATTACTTATCTATTTTATGAACTCTAATTTTAGGTGAGGTAGTTAAGAATTTGACGAAATGCAATCAGATTATAACTTCACCTTGGTATTTCTGCACGATATAGACATTAGGTGATCGTTACATTTTCCACTAACTAGTGCTTGCTGGCCGCAATTAATTTAATGAAACGTAATATAGTATGTGATATTGCCACTTATTTTTTGTTGTGAATAAAGTTACAGGAATCAGGAAGATCAGGTTTATTTGTCGGCGATGGACAGGAAAATTGTATTATCACCATTTAGGCAATTTTTAAGTCTCGATATCAACGATATATAACTCATATGCCATTGAAATCGGGACAATGTGCTCTCTCAAACGGTCTTTACTTCAGCTGGATCTGACGATTTATTTTCTGCAATATAATAGTGACTTAGTTAAGAAAGTTTTAATTATGGAAGTTGACGGATATAAGAGTAGAAGATGACCAAAGAAAAAATGGATGGACTGCGTAAATGAGGATACGGCCAGGAACGGAGTAAACAGTGAATAGACGCGTGATAGAGGAGAATGGAGAAAGAAAACGCATAGCCAAAGGGTAAGGAGATGATGAATACACCAGTGACTTTAACATTTTCATAGATTTTTGTGATTTAACATCAAAATAAATAGTGAATTTGGTGAGTTAAATACATCTCACTTCATAATGTTTCTGAAAAATATTTAATGTTTTTGCTTCTCAGTATATATATATATACCTAAATTGAAACCATCTACTTTTGAGGTTTGTAATCCGAATTACTTCATCAGCATCATTTAACAATATAAACAAATGAAGTAGTAATTAAGTAAAAGTCGACCATTTAGACAGTCTGCACCAAATAGAGATGTAGAAATGTAAATGGCCAATCATTATATAAAGATTACTCACACTTTAAAAAGCATTTCCTTATTACTACAGTTTATAAAGTTAAATATCACACAAAGTAGCGAATACAGATTGCAATGAACAATGGTTACCTCAAAATGGGATCTCATTTCATTAGTATTCGACTTCATGACTAACGACATTTCACGCCGTGATACACTTTGGTCTGTAGACTGTGACAACGTTTACATCACTCGTATCTTTGGTGAGATCAAATGAAAGGAAGTTTTTGTAATAGTTAAAATACTTGTTAGCAATGAGAGCCGACGAAAAAACGACCTGAAAATCTAATCTCCATGTAGGACCACCATTCTTAGGTTTTCCGTTGGGATTTTACTGGTTACAGCCATCAGTAAAAAAACTAAGGCAGTTTTTTGTAAGATAATAACATTTTTTTCTAACAAACTTTAATCGGAAAATAGACAGCGTTTGTCAATTAGAGCTAAGACTATATTCAAACAAGATATTTGATGAAGGAACATCAAATATCTTGTTTGAATATCAATCTTGTCTGAATAACATTAAAACTTATCGTTATTAGGTTTTTTTTTTCTTTTACACATTTCGATGATTTAATTTAATAGATTTTACGATTCCTGCAAAATATATAGTTTTTGAGATTTTAGCACCGTCGGCTACTGTGTGCGGCTAAAAAATTCAAATTGTTTTTAAATAGTTACTTAAGGATTCCAATAAAAATAATAAAAATTGACACATCATTTCTGTGTGTTAAAAATATCTCGTGCTTACAAGAGAATATACTTATTGTATTACGATTATGGGGTTGTTAAAAGAAACACGAATAAAGTAGTTACATAAAAGATTGATCATAATATGTAAATTTTAAATCAATCTCACATACACCCACACGAAATAAGTAGATATTTTACGTTCTCCTTTATTAGCATTCAATTTACGTAAGATGTGCTCTAATGCATTTGGAATACCCAAGTAATTCAAGTGGTGTTTGGCTATAGAATCAACATCCACCGTAAACTGATGTAGGTACAAATTATTATACGATTCAGTGCAGCGTATTGATGCGCCTTGTTTAAATCTGTTTTTTTCTTTTTTAAAAGACAACTCCCGCATTAGGAATATACATTCCTGTGTCACGGGGATCTTTACAAACATATATGAAACGGACACAAAGGACACCCAGACTTCGAACAACAATTTATGGATCACACAAAGTGTTATCCCATGTAGGATTTGAACCCACAACACTTGGCGCAGTAGGAAGCGGTGTGGCGACCACTGAAACCACTAAGCCAACCGTGTAGTCAAATGTGGTTAGATAATTTGATTTGGTTTCTATAAATAGTGACATTTAGACAAATGTGTCAAAAACAAAACTTGGATGACGAAACATGTGACATTGAATTATTAGTAAATTTTATCTTATTAAATTGGTTGCTTTAGAAACACGTATTAGTCATTTAATTGTGGCCTCATGAACGGATTACTAATTCATTCATTACTGCAAATAGTGAGAGATGAGTGATTTGTTTTGTCGATTGACAGTAAAATATTACTAATTCAAAAAAACGTGGTTACAGTAGCGTTGATCAAATAAATCTAATTTTCATCAAACAATTTCATAATATTCGCGATAGTTTGCGGGTTGTCTTAAATTATATCACACAAATAAATTTTGCACAACGATTTACTTTCCATTTCGCGGTTCATTTACCCGATTTAAACACCTATTTTTTGTGTTTATCAGTTTTTACATAAGACAGAAAGTTTACTTGAAATAGGAACTTCATTTCAGCATGTCATGTTTACAGTTCGCCTGGCAGGAAGAGG
Organism: Hyphantria cunea; assembly: GCA_003709505.1. NCBI lineage: Eukaryota > Metazoa > Arthropoda > Insecta > Lepidoptera > Erebidae > Hyphantria > Hyphantria cunea. Next base: position 614,612 of record PKRV01001832.1, on the reverse strand, counting down.
TATCAAGTAACAAACTTAAGGTAAAGGTAAACTTCTATTAGTAGTAATAATAACTTACAATAGACACTGTAAGTATATATATTATTGTCTTACTTACTTCGGTACCCATTAATTTTTCACTATTATGCATAGTAGGTAGTATGTTTTTTTTCAAGTTCCAATAATACTAATTAGCGTAGGTAATAATCATTCTCTTGTAATTTGTTAACTTCATATAAGCACGCTGCAAAATTTCAACGACGCACCTATGGTTACAATAAATTTGGACATCTATGATGACTATCATCGCATATTTACATATAAAAAATCGGTCTAGAGCAAGTGGGTTCCTTACAAACCTGTAGATATATTATATAAAGTAACCAAAAATTTATGCTTTTCGCAATTTTTCCTTTATCTATGCTATGAGACGTTGCTTCCACTGTTCACACTGCTACAAAATTTCAAGATTCTGAGTTCACGGGAAGTACCCTTTAGGTTTTATTACCTCGAGAGTATCGAAAATTTGCAGCATAAACGTCTTATTATATGATGTAACTAAAAATTCGTGCTTTTCACAATTTTTCTTTCATTTGTGCCATAAGACGTGGCTTCAGACCAAATTTCAAGATTCTGATTTCACGGGAAGTATCCTGTATGTTTTAATTATATTAAAATTTTTATGAAAATTTAGCATCATAAAACGCTGTATCTTTTGATTGCGTTAGCTTAGAAGTTTGATTTTTTACAGCTTCAAGGGACAGTAGACTTAATGAGTATTTGATATGAATTTCGGTTTGATACTTCTACGCATTCCTGAGAAACAAGACCTTGACAGACAGGCAGACTACGGACAACACAGTGATCCTATAAGGGCTGCTTTTCCTTTTGAAGTATGGATCTCTAAAAATATAAATACATTGGCTGTAGCAGTTAATATGAGTTAATAGTAAGTATGTAAAATAATATAAAACACTAGGTTTCGTTATTGTAATATCTCTTATCTAATCGTATTATATCTCTCATCTCATTGAATTGTACTATAATCTGTATCATTAAAAAAATAAAGATCTTTGTCATCTTAGTTCATAACCATTTGTTCAACATTGTGTCACTTGGTGTAAGCAAATCTGCCTCAGAATAAAACAATTTATATTGGTCAATTGATAATTCGGCTAAGTCTGCCTTGAATGAACAATTGGGTCGCAATAGCTGATTAAAAATAAAGAATTGATTCCACGCCACGGTACTAAACGTTAGTCCACTATAGCCACTACTGTTTGCGACAGCTGTTCGGACTGTTTTATTACTTTTTTACATCACATTTTTTGTTTGTTAACAGGGTGCAAGATTCTCATGGTAGTCTATCACTTTATTTCGGGTCGAAGGGATCTGATAAAGTTTTATCGACTCAAATCGACCCCACTGTTCTTAAGCTTACCAATAGATTATCACTTCTCCGAAACTATAATTTTAATTCCAATCTTAAGCCACCCTCGCCAGACATTGACCTCTCTTACCAAAGACAGGTCTTGCCACTCATTGCGACAGTCATACTTCAGTCGCAGTTCTCTAGAAGCGGACACGGAACACTGTGTATGTTATTTAAAATATTCTATAAAAAAAATTATAAATATTTCTTTCATTTCGTTAGCTTGTAGCGATATTTTATACCCCATTCAACACAAACATAATTTATTCAAATATCACTGATGGTTCAAAAGATTATCTCGTTTAGATAAATCATCATACAAAATTAATCTTCTGTTGCCTTTTTACATCGTAGTTTACACGTTCTATTTCATAAAATTACGTCAATAAAGAAATAAGTACGTGCCTCGACTAAACACTAAATAACTAGTATCGTGTGAGATCTAAACCCGTAACGAGCATTGAATATTTTGTCTGTTCATGTGTATTTGAAAAGTCCCCTGCTACACAGGAATGTATATTCCAAATGCGGGAGTTGTCTTTATAAAAAAAAAAAGAACAAGAGAGATTCCTCACGGCGATTAGAACGCCTGTTGAAGGGCGCTTAATTGCGTATTACGTAGGTGTGCACGGGAAAAGTAGATCAATAGGCGAAGCTTCGGAGTCATATGACTACGAAGGCCATTTGAGTGCATCCGCTAGGGGGGATGGCTACACCTTTCTGTTGCCTTCAGAGCGAGATTTTGTATTGCAGTAATTAACACACATTATAATTTAATATTCTGAATGCTTAACGCTAAAACTGTTTTATTTGTATTCTATAAACTTATATTGCCTATTATATACATTTATAAATAATATTTAACGTTAACCAAAGTGTGAATGATGAACATTGCAAGAAATAAGTGTAATATTTTTAATTCAGTAAAAAAGAATCGTACGACCAGGTTAGGCAAACATGCCTGCAGAACGATTGATGTTGAGAACTTGTATTTATGTAGTTATGTATTATTTGGCAAGAGAATCTTTATCACGTGTTTCGAAATCGTAATTTTACCAAGTCGTTTGGTGCAAAGAAAGTATTATCGTAACTTTTGAACTTTCGTATTTTATGATATACTCTTATAAATATTATTATAATTAACTCATAGAAATTAAGGATATTAAGAGATAGTTTGCATTTTTGACACGTCTGTCGTATCGGCCAGATTGTCAGTGATCAAGACTCCTGAAACTACCACTTTAGTATTAAAAAAGTATTGCTTTTCTTTTCTAATAATTACTAAGTGCTCATGGTACCTTAAACTTGTATAGTTGCAAAATACAAAATCGTAACAACGGATCGTGAAATCGCCTTATTGTTACGCACTAAAATCGAATACTTTTTGTAAGGTAACCGCACTGTCGTAATATAAGATGAGCACATTAATATTTGATATCTGTATGGTACATCATGTTATGTCAATTAGTTGTGACCTACATTTATGCAATTTGATACATTATGAGAACATTACAAAGAGATGCGTGAAAGCGTTTGTGAATAAAAGGTGTAAGTACACAGACTTAACACAGTGCCTTAAACTTTGGTCTGGATGTCGGAAGGAAGCGGTTCCCGGACCCCTCCCATCTCAGGCGCAGAGTGGCCCGCCGTGTGTGTTGGTTCGATTTCGATACACCGCCCGGCCGCAAATCCCGGTGGGGTGAAGGAATGAGGGAGTTTCCACACGTTAAAAAAAGTGCCTTAAACCTAACTATTTATTAGACTGTATAATTAAAAAACGAAAGTATGTTTATTATTACTAATATATCGCTTCATTATACACCGGATAAATTGCAACGATATCTTAAAACTAGGACCTTCTACCTAGAAGTGGCGGCCTTATCTCTCTAAGGCTATCTGTTACAGGCAACAATCTTTCAATTTTATTTCAAGTTTTATTTTAAATCGTGATTGTTGAATAATGTTTAATACGCTACTAACTACACTTTTTAGGGTTCCGTACTACAATAGGAAAAAACGGAACCCTTATAGGATCACTTTGTTGTCCGTCTGTCTATCAAGACCTTTTTTCTCAGGAACGCGGGGATGTATCAAGCTGAAATAAATATTCAATACTCAGGTCTACTGTTCCTTGGAGCAGTGAAAAAATCAAACTTTTAAGCCAAAGTAATTAAAAGATACAGCCGTTTATGCTGCAAATTTTCGACACTCGCAAGGGAATCAAAACCTACAGGCTACTTCCCGTGAACTGAGAATCTTGAAATTTGGTACGAAGGAACATCTAATAGTAAAGATGAAGGAAAACTAGTAAAAAGCATAAATTTTTAGTTACATCATATAATATACCTACAGGTTTGTACGGAATCCTTGGTGTGCGAGTCTGACTCGCACTTGGCCGGTTTTTTTTTTATTTACTCACTGCACTGAAATAATATTTGACATGCGAATGAAAATATTTACATCAGATTGTCAAGTTACTTCTCATATTTTACAGTAAATCTGCAATGACAAAATATGAATCACACAATGATGGGCACAATTTTTTGTGTGTCTGTATATACACACTCACTCACGTGGGTGTGATAGTGTTTGAATGTTATTCAGTAGTATGCGTAACTCTGTAGTGAGTGCATTAGTTGATTTTGATGAAGATGAGTTCAGTATACTCGAATGTTAGTGTTTTAAGGAATTCCTTTAGAGACCTTTTAAAACAACATTTGATTAATATTATTAGATAGTTTAAAAGATACTTGTGGTGACCAATTAGGAATATAGAGTATCGCCGTTCTTATTCATCTCATTAGTTTCGTAAGAGGCGAATGGGGAAGCCAATTATGCAGGACAACATCTATGCAAAGAGAAGGATAACTGGAAACAAACCCGTTCATCCAGCATACTATAGTAGGTTAAAACCTCATTCCTAAGAAGTGGCCTTTTTCCAGCAGTGCAATAACAAAAGCTTATGATCTGTAGAAATATTTAATTTTTCTACTAAAATAAAAAAATATTTACATGTCATTTATTGGCAGGAAGTATTTAACGCATATGTTTGTCTTAAATGGTGTGTGTTTCCTGAAACTCTTTTGTTTTGGACGACCTGTAAAATACATAAAATACTAACATTTACATCATGTAATAAAAGTTTGAGCACTCACCGTGGTTATTATGGCACTAACATAATTGAAAAAATTGCCGACATTCGCATATTGTCGATTTACCAAAAACAAAGTGCTTCCGTTCTTATGAGGTCATCGACAAAGATTTTTCTTTCGTACGAATATAACTAAAACATTTGATTAATAAGATTATCGATGACCTTGAAAATATGCAGATAAAATTTCATAAGTTTCCTATGCAATGCAATAGTAATGAGATCAAGATTTACATTTTTAGAATACAATTTATTAGTTAAGAAAATAAATGATTTACGAATAAAAAACTGTTGTTATTTAATAAAAATATATTTAAAATATACTGAATTATTTTATTTAACTTTGAAATAAACGTTTAACAATGTCAGTGCTAGTGACATCCACAGAGCAGAGTGTGAGTAGCGCTGCCTACCACTATAGACCACCAAAAAAAATATAGTGAAGGTGAGAATTTATATTGCAACAATAAATTTACATTATAATAAATATAAATAAATATAACATTTAATATCAGTCCAGTTATTACAGTACTCAGTCTGCCTGGTTTGGAAACAAAAGTCGCCAGAAACCATGTGTTAGATGTGTGAAGTTATCATAAGAAAATAAATACGATTACAATTTAAATATAATTTATAGCATACAAGTCAAGTTAGTAACAAAACATGATGTAGTCCTCTATTAAAATTAATGTACTGTCATGAGTAGTCCAAGGACTATTGCCGATAAAACAGCCCCGCGGGCTATGATATGATTCGCCCAATCATTACACTTAGTCCGAACATATAAAGCTGCTAGTATTTCGAAACTGATTACTATTGATTAATTCTTTTTTGATTGTTAACATCGAAATATACATTTTTGTGGGTGTGGCTAACTAATAACAAGTTTCAAATAGTTTGAAATGCTACTAATTTCCCAATTCAGTGTTGTTAACATAGAGCAGGACCGCTGGTGACCTTTTTGGTATCTGTCTAATAAAATCTTCCACTTATTTTTCACTTGCTGTCATATTTTGTTATTTATTCTTATTAAACGTAGTTATTATTGTTATTTACTACAGATATGTACTTATGACTGTTAATTTTATTTTAAATTATAGTACTTACAATCGGTAACTTCGATGGCGCGATGTATTTTTACTGATGGTGTTATGTAGAATTTGTAGGTAAGTACACTAATATATGTATGTATATTATTCTTACATATTGTTAGTATATATATGAAAGTTCTAATCTAAAAACGTTATGTAGAAGTCATCCCGGATCTTATCATCTTTTCTTATCATGTCATCGATTCCTGAGTCGGACCAAATGTTTGTATGATCTGCAAATATTTGTTTCGGAGTTTGGGTGTTTTCTATGTATAATATGTATGTATTTACAAAAATATAAGTATTAATATCAGTTGTCTAGTACCTATAGTACAAGCTCTGCTTAGTTTAGGACTAGATGGCGTTGTGTGTTAAAATGTCTGAACATATTTATTTATTTATATTTATCTTAGGGCAATTTGCCAAATAAGCCACTGTTTTAATGATCTGCTAAAATTGCAACAAAGCGTTTGAAGAATTGATCTGTCGAGTCATTATCATATTTTTACATAAATCATCACATTGAAAAACATACAATAGTGGAGGAAATCCAAAATATTTTTTATATGAATGCACTATGGTCTAGTCGTGCTAATCACGTGTGCCCGTAATTTTCTATGAGTTGCGTCGCCGTCGTCTTGATATTGATCTACGCATGACTGGTTTATAACCGCAATTGTCAAATTATGACTAGGTCATACATCGCATGCGGATTCAGTAATATGATAAATACAATTTTACACAATTGCTTTGGGGATAAAATGCACTACGCACGTCACAACCTTGATTATGATTGTTTTGTGTGCTATAGTTGGGTTTCATACGAGCTTTATACATTCAAATTTTGTTAAAAACTAGCTTGCATCCTTGGCTTCGCTCGCGTAAAAGTAATTTTGTATGGATAATTTCATAACATATATATCTTTTTTTAAATGACAACTCCCGTATTAGGAATGTACATCCTGTGTCACGGGGGACTTTACAAACATACATGAAACGGTCACAAAGTACGCCCAGACTTTGAACAACAATTTGTGGATCACACAAAGTGTTGTCCCATGTAGGATTTGAACCCACAACAATTGGCGCAGTAGGAAGCGGTGTGGCGACCACTTAAACCACTAGGTCAACCGTGCAATCAAATATGTTGCTTAGAAACCTAATACTTGTGCAAAATTTTTTTTTAAACATATTCGATACTGCGATTAAAATTACAAGCTATTGCTATCTTATTATTGTCTATACTTCACAAACTTCATTAATAGAGTAGCAATTCATCACTCAGTAGAAATTCAATTCTGCCGCATCGTAAATCTGCCATTTTCATGCGTCCCCTATTTCTCGGAACCTGTACAGCGATTATGATAAAAAACAAAAGAAAAATCATGACTGAATTACGAAGGCTCTTAAAGCTTAAGTTTTACTTTACATAAAAGCGATGATCGAAGGGATATAAGCTCTAACTTTCCTGTTGATCTGTCTAACTTCATCATCTTTCATAATCATTCATATTCCTAACTTCATTATGCAATGAATCAGACCTCGCTATAATGATGACTGCTGTTATTTACAACAAGCAACCCGAGCGCGAAGCCCACTGATTTCTAGTTAAATAAATATGCAAATTAACACATATCTATACTTATTATAGCTGTAGCGCTTATTTAGATACGTTATATACATTCCTCTTGAGAGCTTCCATTGCGTGCTCTGCGTAAACGTAAATATTATTCTTGTTTAAAAACTCCAACAAAAGTCTGCGACATTATGTACTATCACATACACTTTCAAATACACACATCAAACATCATTGAGGTCATATACTACACTACAACCTTTTTCATGGTAAACAAATTTATTCACGGTGTATAACATCACACTACGGATTACAAGAGACATATACGAGGTTACGTGAGTCAGCAAGTAATGATTCGTCGTTTAACTATATCTAATACTTAATACAATAGACGCATAATTACAGAAAATTTAGGTTATTGAGAAGGCTCCTTTCTACTTCGTACTTCTATCAGCCAGCAACTTCATCTACCTCTAGATTTCAATATTCACTTATTTTTAAATATTTTGGCTTATAAACATTTTAAGTTCGAAATTTTAAGAATCACATCCCACATTGTATGAACTTCTATTATTTATTGCAACATTTACAATCAGACATTGCTTATACTGAACAATACGTCGTTTGAAAACCAAAAGCTCAGTTTAGATGCTTAGTTTAGATGCTGGAAGCTCCAATAAAATGGTCCAAGTGAAAAACTACTAGATTGATTCACATACTTAAAAACTGTAAAACTACTTTACTTTAGTTAACCTGGAGTGTTAGTATATTCATTCAAATTGTCAAAGAAAAAAGTTAATGATTGTTTTCAAATGGTTACGGTCGAATTCGGACCATATCTTTTGTTTATATTCATCTAAAATCACTATATATATTTAGAAAAACTTATTATTATTGCATATCATGCTCGGAGAATGTACCATATAGCCCTATCTCAGCTCAATACTTGTTTTCAACTCTATCTCCTCGTGCAACGTTTACGCTAAAAAAGATATACTTTTCTCAATCACTGCTTAGGCAGTGAATGAGTAATCTCAACCTGAAAAACATTTAGACTTTATTTACATCAAATAAAATAGTCATAAAAAAATAAATTTTATTCTAGCTAGCGCAATAGATCACTATTCTCGTATGAAAGGGAGTGTCATAAAGTTGATTTAGATCGTTTTGTTATTCCTCCTTAAACACGAACAAAAGGATTACAACATAACAAACAACATGTTGCACTGTGTATTTAGTTACGACAGATATATGCCGTATACCTATAATTTTATTACATCATAGACAATAACTACAACTAAAATGTATTGAACTAATGACAGTTTTAACAAGTGTCAAAGCTGTCATTTTTATAAATGGAATACATGTTGCAATTTTATATTGATATTTTATTTATGAGTTATAGTACATACGTGTGTATTTTCGATTAATTTCATATTAAACATGTTATAAAATATCAAAAGACACATATTATTGACTGCCTTGGTTGCACAGTGGTAGCGTACGCAAATAGTGTGCATGAGATCTCGAGTTCGATTACCGGATCAAGTGTTTGCATGATCTTTAAATATTTGTGTCGGAGTTTGGGTGTTTGTTATGTATAACGTGTATGTATTTACCAAAAAAAGTATATAAGTATTTATATCATCAGTTGTCTGGTTATAATAAGCATTGCTAATTTGGGACTAGATAGCGTTGTGTGTTAGTTGTCCGACAGTAAGTATAAAATATTATAAAGACTATCTAACTTCTAACATTCTCCTTCTTATTCTAAAGGAGTAGGAGCTTTAAGGAATGTTACTCATTAACTACTGATTCGAAAAATGAGGACTCATTAGACGCAGCTTTATGTTGCCCACTAGATACTTTAAAACTAATAAAATGGACAAAGATGGTATCCTTTTAATCATTTCCCCCTTTGAAATACCTCAAAATTCTAGAAGTTAAACGTGTTTAGTCTAATACATACATGTCGTTAAATAAATACTCTAATGTTAAACGACAGTAGAATGCAACTAGGAAGTCGGTCAGTACTTGGTCTTCCGTATGTCGTTTAAAAGCTTGACTCTCTATTCTACTAATATACTAATGAATGACCGTCCAAATAGGTACAATTCCGTGCAATACAATAAGCTCAGGCGCGTTGCCAATCACTAATCACAATGCCAAAGCTTACGCATGTTAACTCCAAAAACGTCTTACGTAATGATTGTACTTTATGCATCATTCAAGATAATGTAATAGAAACCATTTTTAGAATATGTTAAATTATATTTTAGTTATTACGATTAAAAACTAGTTTTTTCTGTAACTACCAATTTTACTTTTTGTTTTCAATATTCTTTGGGACTACTTAATACATAGTAGTCTATAGAGCCGAAGATCTTTTTTTTCTTGGTGGAACGTGATTATTTGTGAGACTGAAAGTAGTGTTTAAAACCGGATTCTTGTTTTTAATCATCTTAATTTGAAGATAGTAATCGATTACTTAAAATCTCACTACAACTCTTCCTGAACTCTACACAACAGTAAATGTAATTAAACAACTTTTTGTTAAAAATTAACTTAACGAGGCTGTCTCGTTATTTCGCTTTTCAAGACTCTATAACACAGTTTTAAAGAATAAAGGATAAATAAAACTTTGGCACCTTATTCATGAAAACGTTTAGATTGACTCTATTCATGAAAAAAATGGTGTAATCACCATTTTATCTATGTATAGAGTCAACATTTCCCACACATAAATCACGTGATCACAATTTTATTGCTCATAAATCGATTAAGGTGCCATGCGACAGGAAAGACCTATATCCAGACGTGGATCGCGATAGGTTAATGATGATTATTTTTATTACTGATGGCTGATATGCAAATAAGATCAATTGCTTGCAATAATAATAGCCTAGATCTGATAAGAACCCGCCGACACATTACGTGTCGCAAAGATACTCGTAAGATCTGGCTTAATGATACCAGCCATCATGGATTTCATTGCGCGATAGACCAGTTGGTATTACTGACAGAGTATCGAGTTGAGTGATGGATCATATTCAGTGGTAGAAATGCCTCGCGAACGAATACAGCTTAGCTTAGATATAAGACCAGGTCAGAAGATAGAAACACCGAAAAAAAATATTAAGATAAGTAAATTCTAATAACGCCAGGGAGTAATCAACTGCCTTGACTGCCTCTGTGGCGCAGTGGTAGCGTATGCAACTGCTGTTCTTAAGGTCTCGGGTTCGATTCCCGGGTCGGATTAAATGTTTGTATGATCTGCAAATATTTCCTTCGGAGTTTGGGTAATTTCCATGTATAAATATGTACGTATTTACATTTAAAAATAGTATATATGTATTTATATCAGTTGTCTAGTACACATAACACAAGCTCTGCTTAGCTTGGGAATAGATAGTGTAGTGTGTTAGATGTCCGAAATATTTATTTATTATCTATATATCAATTTCACTATTTGTGCGAGGAATTCGGGACTTAGATCGTATTAGGTCACAGTCACAAATTGCGGCAACGTACATAAACAAAATATTTAATGAGATAAGACCAATATACAAGTAATAAACTATTAATGTCCATGTTCTTACGACATAGTACAGGTGAACCGGATGCTGCCCGTGCGCATAACAACGTACGACGGCGTGAGTGGAAGCATACGCACGCCTCGCCCACCGCTTACTGATGTACAATAAACGACAAAAGACACTAAATAAATCCAAAATTATTTACTGAATATCTCTCATCAACTTTTTGCTAAAGATTCTTAATTTTCTGCCTCATGAATGGTATTTGTTCTTCTGAATGGTACCTCATGAGAAGTGCAGACTCCTGATTAAAATATTGTTTCATAAATCAATTCATGAATGACAGCGTTGTGGACGCAATGAAAACCTTCTCATTTTTAAAAAAATGTTAAAATAGCCTTCGTTAATGTTTTATATGCGCCAAAGAAATAATATATTTGAAAATCTATCACTGCAACACTAAGAAACCATCAAGTCACTCATTTATCTCTATCAATACCTACAATGAAAATATTATACATGATTTAATTAAACTCACTTGAACTTTTAGTTTACTATTTAATGAACTTAAAATTTTACCTGACCGGTTTCGCCTTATGGCATTTTCAAAGGTTACTGATTATTTTTTTAAAGTACAAGTGAGATTTAAAAACAAAATGTTAACAAGTTTCACCAAGTGCCAACAATTAAGACCATAAAGTATATGTAAAAAATAAAAGTTTTTATTTTAATTTGCATTATATGTTTAACAGAGTATTCATTGGGGAAACGTAACCATGGTGCGCCAGGGAAGTTGCGATGATAGAAATGGATAAAGCTACTTAAATATGATAATAATTGGTATGAATAGTATGAGTTAAAAGGGGCAGGAATCAGTTAAGTTTACACAGTAAAATCCTCGACAAGCAAAGTGCCGTAAGTGCTAATATAAATAAAATACTTTTGGCGGTGACTGTAAAACTCGAGTATACGTAAATAGTGTCTACACTAAATTATTTATCCACGTATACTTATCAAAGACCGTTAAATTACAAAAATATTGACAACTAGTAAATAGTTCGATTGGGTTTGTTAATACAGTCTGTGTATAATTAGTTTTATTTATGATCATTATTGCTATGAAATTCAATATTTTGTCATATTTTAATATGGGGCCTCTATATTACCTTTATTATAAAAAATAAGAACTGTAACAAAAAACATGACTGTAGTATTTTATAAACTTATTCGGAAGAATTAGTTATGCTGCAAAGTGTCATAATGTCTGCAAATCTCTTCAACTAACAGTAAATATATACACATCAAAGTGCTGCTTGTGTGTTTTCAGTAACTCACATCAGCACATAAGTACGCATATTCGAGGTACGTCTTTAATTTCGTATTTAAAAGCGCATCAAGCGTATCACAATAAATTATTATAAGCTGTGTCTTCATCTCAAAATTGTTTACCCTTAAACGTGAAACATTTTTATCAAATTTAATTATTATCGAGTACATACTATCAATTTAATTGGAAAAAGAGTGTATGATATCAGTCTTTTAGGGCAAAAATATCAAGTAACTTAAAAAGAATGTTCAATCAAAATTGTAACCGTCCTATACTTTGAAGTCTGTTAAAACAAAAACAAGATAAATCAAAATGACCCGTGTTCTCTTAATAATAAAAAGAATAATTCAATATAAGGCAACAATAGATTTGATAAATGAAATGCTCGGAGTACATGAATTCAATCAATAAATCTTATCACAATAGCTTAGCAAATAACTTCGTGCCAACACTGTCAAGTAAGATAAATCTTTGCTCAGAATCCGACACTGACTGACACCACTAGCCTTGTCTGTACAATGTTACTATAGGTAGAGATTCGTAACAAAAAAACTTTAAGACAGTATCAATGCACTCACGTCGCGTCGTGGTAAATCTTCCATTTCAAACTCTTGTCGCGCAAAACTGTGATTTTCTCTAATTTGTTAATTGTCATTATATATTGTTGGTTAGTTAGTAAGTTATTAAGTAGTCTACTTAATTAGGTTAATTATTTTAATGTAATTCTTATATAAATGCATTACTACTTACTATGTACTTTACTACCAACTAAACTACCAATTTACGACTTTTACACAAAAACAGTTGAACGGATCTAGATGAGTTTCAGCACAGAGATAGATTATTATCTGGATTAGAGTATAGTCTATTTTTTATCTCGAAAACATTAGTGTTTCTGTGGAATAAGCAAAGTACAACTGTTATTACAGTAATACCTAGTTAAACGTTCGGTTTAATTTTCTAAGATTAACGCACACACGGGGCATATCTGGTTATTGATCAATTAAAAACTTATGCTGTAAAAACTACAAATAGATATAAGACGGCTTGTTACTTTTTCATACGCCAATTGCATTTAATTTCATGTAGGTTTAAACTCAACTTTAGAATGATTTTGAAAATGTTTAACACAATCAACAAGACTATACAACACCATTCTTTATTGCATCATCTAGCTTAAGCTTCGGTACAGATCGGTATAGTAATTTACCCGCAAGCATTTATTAGGGGTCAACCAGATCACTGGCAGTGAGACCGCAGGTGCGACGTGTTGTGGCGCAATTGCAATAGATTTACAGCGAATTGGTAACATGTCGGTATGTACGCACTGCCCACTCATTCCATACGAGTAAATGCACAATCGAAGGCGAGTTAACTCATTTTGACATTAATAATCTTCTATTAACGTTATATTATATATAACGTTATATTACCTACCCCTTTTCAACTAGCTTCGATGTCAACGTGTTGTGCATTATTATAAAGAGTAGAGATAATAACAATAAATATTTTCGGACATCTAACACATAACGCTATCTAGTCCCAAGCTAAGTAGAGCTACATAACTGATTTATAAATACATAAATACTTTTTTTACACATTTTTTTTATGGAATCTCGGGCTAACGAGCAGACGTATCGCCTGATGGTAAGCGATCACCGCCGCCCATGGACATCTGCAACACCAGAGGCGTCACAAGTGCGTTACTGGCCTTTAGGGGATGGGGAGGAGAATGGGGATGGGGAGAAGAATGGGGGTGGGAAGAGAGGTTGGGGTATGGGCCTCCGGCATCCTCACTCACTCGGTGAAACACAGCGCAAGCGCTATTTCACACCGGTTTTCTGTAAGGCTGCGGTATCACTCCGGTCAAGCCAGCCCATTCATGCCGAAGCGTGACTCTTCCACAGTAAACATACATACATATTATACATAGAAAACACCCAATCTTCGAAACAAATATTTGTAAATCATGCAAACATTTAGTCCGACCTGGGAATCGAAGTCAAGACCTCAAGCACAGCAGTCGCAGACACTATATCACTGCGACATCGAGGCTGTTAAAGATTTTCTGATGACTTAGCAGTATCCACCTAAATACAAATTATATACGTTATCAACCTGTTTGGCCAACTGTTGGGTGAAAGTCATTTCACTGTCAATATACTGGAAATAATTGCAAAAAAATTGGAAGCCATTGTTTATACATTTTAAAAGTCCTTTTCCTGCTATTCATTACTTTCGGACCTACATTCAATAAACACATCAAAATTGACAGAAATATACAAATGCTTACGAAGATGAAAATAGTTCAATCATATGTGACTGCCTCGCTGGCGCAGTGGTAGCTTACGCGACTGCTGTCCATGAGGTCTCGGGTTCGAATCCTGGGTCGGACCAAATGTTTGTATGATCTGCAAATATTTGTTTCGATGTTTGGATGTTTTCTATGTATAATATGTATGTATTTACAAAAAAAAGTATATATGTATTAATATCAGTTGTCTAGTACCCATAGTACAAGCTTTGCTTAGTTTGGGACTAGATGGCGTTGTGTGTTAGATGTCCGAAATATTTATTTATTTATATTATCTATCTTAAGCGGATATAGATGACTAAACGTCTTCAAAATGACGAAACATCTTTAGGTAACGATCTAAAAAAACGGTTAACCTATATAATTAGCGTTACTCGGTCTATTTGATCGTAACTAATGCGACTATTTCGTAGATTGACGCAAACGAATTTTAGGTAAACTTATTGAGAAAGGAGATCGGTTAGGTTTCTTGCGCCTTAATTCTTATGATATTGTTTGTTTGTTTTACCGGGCTACTTCTGCGCTTAGCCTCTTGATTCGGCCGTTTTATGTGAGTTTTTCTTCTTCCTACTCCAACCATTCTAGATCATGCCAGAAGCTCAGCAGCCTTTTCAGGTCACTACATGCTTCCAGGAGTAATGTTGATTGGGGGATGTCCGCCCGTTGATCTGCCATACTTCTATATTCTGTGAGAACGTGCTGCGGTGTTTCTTCTGCCTTCATGCATCCCCTGCACAGAGGGCTGTCTGTTGTGTATATAGTGAATAGGTGCTTGTTTACGGGACAATGCCCTGTCAGGATGCCTATGACCTTCTTGAGATCGTCTCTTTAAGAACTACACATATGATTTAACCGTTTAGAAAACGCAGAAGAGCAGGTATTTGTTTTTTTAAAGCTATTTATTTATGAATAGGGACAATGATTCCCATCGCCTCTAGAAACTGCTGAAAATTTTTAGCATATATTTTTTTGCACGGCAATCAAACATTTAACGAGTGTAAGATGATTTCGAAATTATATGCCCAAAAATTAACAGTGAATTACAGACTGGTTTCAAATAAACCTCAAAGACCATGCAAGCTTTTAATTCGACAGTATTGGCAATATTTCAGCAATAAAATATGAATTGTAGTTAAACATTGAAGTTGTAAATATGTTTTTTTTACTACTTTAGGTATTTAGGATACTCTATGACTTTAATTACATTACTAAATTCCCTATAAACCCACCCACCTTGATAAACACATGTCTCGCCTTAAACTAGAGCAAAACGTTTATACTGGTCAAAAAAAACTATTCGTAGGTCGGTTACAACTTATCGGTAAATGTAATTACTTTGTAACGATACAAATTGAGAAGGGCTTTATCGTTTTCTTTCTATTTTTGTGACAATTGGCAATTATATGATTGAGAAAGATAGCTGATTATCGTATTTCATCAGACTGTTGAAGTAAACCCATTGTTATTGCTACAGATAACTCCATCGGCAATCGACGTTATGGCTTACTAAGACTTAATCATTCCCGTGATCTCATACTTTCATAATAATTAAGTTAATATTTCTAGTAATGATGTGGTTACAAACATTATTTTTGGACATCTGACACACGCCATCTAGCTTCAAACTAAGCAGACGTTGTACATATATTGAAACATAGGAAACACCCAAAATCTGAAACAAATATTTGCAGATTTTACAAACATTTGGTACGACCCGGGAATTGAACACGAGATCTCTTACACAGCCGTCGCGTACGCTGCCACTGCGCCAACGAGGCAGTCGATTATTTTTTTATATTTCACATTATGTCACCCTGTGCACCTTTTTTTATTGTTATACATAGTAGGTGCTTAGTGTAATACGGGTAGGATATTTTTAAAAGAAGCTTAGAAAGTAAAACAAAGAATCGAGATGTTTCTCCACATTGGTATGCTGGTAGTACTTATTAGATAAGCTATTAATAGTAATTATTTAAATACTACCTGACCCAGCGAACTTCGTACCGCCATATTTTTCTTCTTGTTTGAGTAAGTATGCCCGCCTAGCTTGTCACAGGTGTACTGTTATCGTTTAATTTTCTTCTATACAAACTTTATCCTAAGATCACATCAGAGATCGCACTCGCAAGATTGAAAACTGTCAAAAGATTGTGAACTATAACACACTGATGACAATATAATTTATTTTTTTTGGTTAGATTATAGTCAAAGTAAAACCGTCAAATTGTGATATGGTATGCGATCGAGAGCATCTCGCGCCCTGATTTGTTTAACAGCATATGTCCCGCGCCTCCATATTTGTTCGTTAATTCGTTTGGTGCCGAACGTTAAGTATTTTTGTGATTGTTATGGGGGACCGGGTCACATATTCCTCTAACACAAAGGGAGGATCCTACAACCAGGCGAGATGATCATGCCTGATGGACCACTGCCCAACGGTTGATGTTAGGAAGTTGTATATATGATAATCGGCGCGAGAACTTCTATTGCGCGATGAAGGATTGGTAGGTTGTTCGTACACTAACTACTCCGTAGTTCAGTGTATCTTCGATACATGGCGTTGTCATGTTTTTGTTGCCACTGTATGTGGAAGTCACCACAATTGTAAAGTGATTTCATATTGAATATACCTCACAGCTTTAGTTACGTAAAATTGTTGTGGCAGTAAAATAAATTCGTAATGAATCAAATAAGCTCTAATCTATATAGAACGACCTACTGTAAGACCGACTCACTTTATTTACAATCTTACAATGAATATAGTTACGATAGGACTGTGACTCGCGAAAGGTAATGTAGTTGTAATTCATAATCGTTATTGAGTTTACACACTCACAAGAAAAACACAAACTCGAAATAAAATTTCCGAAATTTATTATATAAAACCTTTATATTCATAACAATTATTTAATGAAATATAATATTTATTTTAAAATACAACGAACATCACATTAAATTGTGTATTTAAAATATTTATTTCTTAAAATCAAAACACAAGTGTTCTAAGGCATGATTCACAGATTCACATGGATTATTACAGAAAATAAAACTCATTGAGCTAGGTATTAAAGTTTAATCTCGGCGGGACCAATTTGACTTTATTTTTCCAATGCAATTAATAGTACAGTAACACATCGTCGAACTATAGCTACATAATACATTTTACACAGTGTAAAAGCAACTTGGATTCGTATTTGTTTTTTTTTTACCTTTTTTTTCCCATTCCAAGGTTGCCTGGAAGAAATTGCTTTTTAGCGATAAGGCCGCCATTTGTACACGGTGATTCAATTGATGTATTATGTAAACTATATATTTATGTAAACTGTTATATCTGTTGTACAATAAAGTGTATACTATTCTTTATGTTAATCAGGGGGTCTAGCGAGAGTTTATAACGATCGTCGAACTTGTTCTAGACCCCTAAGCATGTAAGATAAAAGCAACGGAAACGTGAACATGAGTAAACGACTCATATACATATGTACTTTTCGTTAGTGAATCATTCCTTAAAATCGATTACCGTGTATATAACTATAGTTTTTAAAATATAGCTGGATCCCTTTGATAGTCAGTACGTCAGTGTAATTTTAAAACTGCCAACGTATATTTTTACGTTTGAATTTTTATATTTAAAACGTATTGCACTTAATCCTGCTAATATTATAAACGCGAAAGTTTGTAAGTATGGATGGATGTTTGTTACTCTTTCATGTAAAAACTACTGAATAGTTTTTAATGAAACTTTACAATAATATAGCTTATACATCAGAATAATACATAGACTGCAATTCATAAAGATACAATTCACATAATATCTTAGCACAGCGGGTAACACGTAAAAATTAAGTGATAGAAAATAAAATAGCTAGTTCAAAGTTACTTCGTCAGTTTCGTACCCATTGGTTACAGGATTTTAATATTTTGTACTTTTATATTTTGTTAATTCTTAAGAACACGATCTTTATATCACACATTACATATCGCTTGATAAACTTCCAAGTGACTTCTTGGAGCTGGTGACAGATTCAGTTGTCTGTTCGCCTTCAGGAACAAGACACTGCCAGGCTGAACCTGTATGGGCTCCGTGTCACAAGCCTGTCCGTATCCTGAGATGACGATGAGTAGACTCGGGCTATCGCGGTTTATAGTGTTATACGAATCGCCACCTCCCACCTGTGACATAAAGGTTTTTAAAAAAAAAAGAAAAATGTAGTTGAATCTGTACCATACTAGCCAGACTGCTAATCTACATTTGTAAATATATATTTAGAATGTGTATACAATCATAGATAAAATAAAAAAGTTCAGCTGATAACTTACTTGTATCCTTACAACAGCAAAATCTGTGACAGGTGGTCTCCAGATACAGGTGTTGGGGTCTTCGAGCTTTGGGTTGAATAGCAACTGATCTAAAGTGTAGCTACAATAATCTAGCATATCCACCAATATTGGTACATCAATGTGTTTAGGAGTCAGCCCAGCGCGAACCACGTTATCTGAACAAGCCATGCACTCCACGCAATCTGAAAGAAACGATAGTTTTAGGCTTTTTAATTATCATTATTTACTATTACTAAATGTTTCAATTTAACTCACTGTTTAAATGCTTAATTATTTACTGTAATCAAAATCATGATGAACTGTTATAAACGTTCTTGATTCTAAAAATCAGTATTACCTAAGTTTTATTCTTTATTAAAAAGTGAAGTGCGGTTGACGCTTTAAGACTTCTTTAGCGTCTCGAGCAAATTTTTAAACGACGCTTTAATTATTTTTTGAATTTCCAGTCTTGTAGTGGACGCGACTATCTGATCGCATCACTAGGTTATTCATTCATACACTCACTCACTCGTTCACTTATGCATATTATAGATGTACAGTCTCGTATGCAAGACAGTATTACCGCGAGAACTACCGGCGAGGGTAGACGTGTGTGCAATTCTACGTAACGTACATCTCCAAAGGGAGGATGCTACAAGTACTAAACTAGCTAATCTCACTACTGATTTGCTTTAAACTGTCAATAATCTTTCACGTTTAATAACATACAAGATAAACAGAACAGGCCTTATAAGAAACTTTAAGCTAATAAGCAACAAATATGGCTAAGCTATCGCCAAAAGTACGTTCAATAACATGTCATGTCATTACCTCCACTAATATATGCATGTGGCAAGTTTGGTTTGAGGAAGATAGCTTGTCCAGGCTGCAAAAGCATGTAGTTCATAAAATATGGTGCAAAACAGCCAATATCACCTGGAAAGTCTGTATGTAACTTTTTCACCAATGGATATAGTAACGAGACTTGGGTTGCTTCGTCTGTAACAATCATAAAGTTTTTCAAATATTATAAACTTCGACTTGTATTAAAATCTTTATGGTTTTTCTCTATTTTTTTATATATATTAACAAAATGTGAAACGCTGCATTCAGATATGACTATAAAACCATTTCTTCAGTCTATTTTGAACAGAGAACGGCATTTTATTTGACCTTAACAATTGTTGTTAACAAAACCAATAGTAATAGTACACGTTGCAGTGCGTTATCGAAATAATAACGACCGTTTATTTAAAAAATATTTCATAAAAAAAAAACGTTAAAAATCATTTAGTTCTAGGTATAAAAGTAATTTGTGAACCAAACTATATGTAACCAAATAATGTTTGGTTATATAGCTTAATCACAATATGCCTACATAAGTCTGTTCCTTACTACGATGAAATGAAACGAAAGTATTTATTAAAATTATTTTAGTTTCTGTTCAATTTATTTAAATATTCATTAAATGTAAGGGACCAATTCTTACCTTCGTTACTTAGTCTATCCAAAATAACCAGCAGTGTAGTTGCTACAATAGTCTTATCAGATGTTATGAGGGATTGAAACACTGACTTGAGTATAAGCCCATTATCTCCCTGTTCCTTACAACTTTGTAATGCGTCCACACTTTCCTTAGACAACATATTCGATAGTTCCGGCAAATCTGGAAATCGCAAATGACATTGAAAATTTTTATATGGAATTTGGGCCAAGTACTGCCCAGAATGAGTACGTAATACATTATGTACCTTAAGTTAATAAAATCTCATCAAAATCTATCCCAGGAGATTCGAGAGCTAAATATTTTTATTAAGATTTTTTATTGGTTAAGAAAGACATTCAATGACACGCTTTAAACTTTAATGTGGTACTTTTTTTTAATAATTACTTTCTTAATTATTGCAATAATTTATTTTACATCTTGAGACATTCAACAATGAATTACTTACATTTGTTTACATCGTAAAACCTACAACCATAAACTTAATCGTCATCGATAATAAGCCCGACGTTGTACTTGTGTGCATGAAGTTTTAAAATAAATAAATAAATAAATATTAATTAGGTATCCAGAAACAGAGCAGGGCAGTAAAACATCTTGGTGCCTAGCCCACCCTAAAAACCAAACTGAGCATATAACGCGGGCGCGACTACCAATTGTTCTGCGACTCGTCAAACATGAGCAGCAATAGTTTCTTAAAGACTCTATTCCACGACGATATATATGAGGTCTACTTCTTATGTTTGTTAGAACTGAAGCCGATAAGAATGCATTAATTCAAAACTGGTTTTCGAGCCGAGCGAGAGAGTCTGTGTGGAGTTACATACTACGAGTATTTTTGAGCGTAAACAATAAAATTGGTTAGAATTATAGTTCTCTAAAACCATTCCGAAAATAAAAAAAAAGAATTAAAATAAACCTGGGACTAATAAAACATTTTTCTTATGTTTTTAAATTATAAATGAAAACAAGAAAAAATTTGGTAGCACTCCCATGTCTGGCACCCTGGAACCAATTAATGCCCTTTAAATAAATAAATATGTTCAGACTTTTTAACACACAACGCCATCTAGTCCTAAACTAAGCAAAGCTTGTACTATGGGTACTAGACAACTGATATTAATACTTATATACTTTTTTTTTGTAAATACATACATATTATACATAGAAAACACCCAAACTCCGAAACAAATATTTGTAGATCATACAAACAGTCCCATTCGCTACCACTGCGCCACAGAGGCAGTCCTTTAAATTAAATATCTATTTATAATAAAAGTTTTGAGTACTAGTTTTAAAAACACTAGTTTTACTACTAGTTTTACCTTTATTCATAACATAAAATAATTTTAAGCAATTGTTGTATTATTTTCAGCTTTTTACGAATTATGTGGAAAATAACAGAGAAATATTGTTTAAAATTAAATAATATTTACAAAGAAGGCTTTTAAAGGATAGAATACTTTCCATATTACTAGAAATGTATATTTTAATAACTACTCTATTATAACAGGTCGTTTAGTCAGCCGAAGGTGAGTTTTATTCACACCCATGGCATAATGTTATGTAAAGAGCTGAATTATGTGTTCAATATATACATAGATGTAGTCTATGTTAATAAGAAATACATAGGTATATCTATTTAGAAAATATTTGTACCCAGTTGGTTCCCAAATGCTTGGCCCTTGTCCCATGTTATGTAAGTAATAATAGAAAGTCTTAAAATGATAGACAGCAATTAAGCAACTTAAATAATTGAAGTTTAACATACTTTTAAGAAATCCTTGAATTTGTGGTAATGGCCTGAATCCACAGAGTGCTTCAAAGGGAGTTAAGGCGATGGCTAGCTCCGGTTTATGGTTAGGATCTTTGTATATATCCGGAAATTGTTTATGAAGTTCCTCGGCATGTTCCTGACAATCGAAAACAGTTCTTTTAGAATCATTATAACAGAACAAACATCAATAATTGTATCCTTTTTAAAATGTATTCTCATGTAAGTAAATCTGTAATTCTTTATGATAATAAAGTTTCTTAAACCTAAACCCCAACAAACGTGGGGATGTATGACCTTATACTTCGCTTGAGAGGAGAATTGAGCCTAGCAGTAGGTTGTCGATGATAACTGAACAAAAGGCCTTAACATGTTGCACAGTTTTAACAGATTTTGTATATTCATCAAATTATTAAAACATTCTAATAATCTATTAACTTTTTTTTTATGTAATAGGTGGCAAACGGGCAGACGTATCTCCTAGCAATTACTGCCGCCCATGGACACTTGCAACACCACTCGGTGAAACTGTTTCACACCATTTTTCTGTGAGGCTGTGATATCATTTAGGTCCAGCCCGCCCCCATGCATGCCAAAGTGTGTCTTATTATTGTATGTTCATGTAAAAATATAAATTATTTATATTCTGTTTTCCACCCATATTTTTTAGTTTTAATTCTCATTGATATTTAAGTGTTTGGATTTTCCAATTAGATTGAATTTCACTGTTGGATTTGAGGCCTTTGTTGTTTTATCTATAGAATTTCCTTAACTAACTTTATGGATTAAAGTATTTAGTTAAAAGATAAATATGATTATGATAATTCTACTAAAATATTTGTAATGATAACAGCAAAAACAAAATGTACTCCTTTTGAAGAGGCCCAAATCCCACCTATGACACCTGTGGTGTTGCAGGTATCTAAGGGTGGCAGTAACAGCTTACCATCATGCAAACCGTCTGCTCATTTTCCCCCTATCCCATAAAAGAAAAACAATATACAAACATTTTCTCACTAATACTTTCTAGTAAATAAATTAGATTACTTTATTAAACATAAAAAGATGAGTTTCTTAAACATTTTTTTTGTTATTATTTACTAAGCTATAAAAGCAAAGCCCGCATAAAGGCTGTACGAAATTCTGTAACAAAAATTAACTTAACACCCCCTTTTTTTTTTTTTTTTTTTTTT